>CM046295.1:22017132-22617132 GCA_025267735.1 Mactra quadrangularis | reverse complement strand
TTACTTAATACAAAAAAAACCCACAAGAATAATAACAATTATTCAGCAACATCATACAAAACTTATACTATTACCTTATGCAAAGGAGCCCTCAAAAATAATTATTCAGTTATTCTATTAACCCAATATTTATAATGCTATATTAAACAATTTACAAAAGGCGGTATTTACTTCTTAACCATTGCAAGTACTAGCAATATCAAATTAAAGACACATAATTCTCTCTGCAGTAAATACCAAACAGTGTAACACACTTATAAATACAATCTATTTACAAAATATTATAACGATAGAAGATCCAACACAAGTCTCGATGTATACTATAGATTATAGAAAGATATACAAGGGTGGAAGCTGAAAGTTTTGAAAATACTGAAAAACTACTTATAAAACTCTGAAATAATCAAATTTCATATAAACTGCAAAGAGTAATTTATTCTAAAAATAGAGAAACCAGTATTAATACTAAAAACCCTCAGCTTCACCCATTGAAAATATAATATACAAATATGGTATGCAACTTATATTTTTCAAATCATCAAACTAACATATTGTACCTAAAATATCAACATCAAATATATAACAAGACCTATATAACAGACTTATTCTTTGACTTTAAGTTAACTATTAACTCATTTCATGTATAATCTGTGACATAAGAATACAAGGGAATAAACAATGACCGAGTCATACATCCTTGACATACATATGTAAAACAATGCAATGTTCTATATAATTAATTCTTATGACAACTTCCTGCAATCCGATTAAAATTGTGTAAGTTTGACCAATCAAGGTAAGTACACTAGTGAGTATTATCTACATATACAATAAGTTACAAATAAATCATTATCATGAAACATCATATGACATGGTCATGAAATACTATCAGTGCTTAATGTAATATCGTTACACAATCATATAACACAGACAACTTCACGACTTGTCAGACACTCGGACCAGACAATAAGTAACTTTATACTACGAATTTCAAAATGAGCTAGGCATGTATAGGTTCAAATCCTGCCAACGACGCTTTGTCCAACTAGCAGGGACATGGTAGTTTACTATATTACAAATATTACCTGACAACAAAAACATTATTTTATCATCAAAATACATCTAATACTCTTCACAAATATATTGTAAATTTATAACCCCTGGAGCAAACCAGTATATTTATACATTGAGACAAGTCATATTATATCAATAAACACCAAGTATGTATACATTTACAAATCATATTATATCAATCATCACTATTAATGTGCTTTTAGATCTATCATACTCTATATATTATATACAAGTCAAATCAACTGGAATCAAACCAGTGTTCACTATTTCAATACAACACAAACTGGTTCAAAGACTGAGGGGAGCAACAATGTAAAGTTGAACCATAAGCTTGTACCTGTACTATATTCACCATTTATCAAATATATAGTTAAAAAACGTAAACATAGTACCCGACTTTTCATGAATCTACCCATCCAAGTAATATAAGTAGCTAGATTCCAACATGAAATATTAATCACTTATGTCAATTGTGATATACTGTTACAATAAAAAATACATATAATACAATATAATACAATATAAGGTCTTCCTCTTGATTTTCATCCAGTTCATAATTCCACACTAGAAATTACAGTTTGTCTATGTTTATTATACGCGCAGTATTTAAATTTAAAATTTAGTTACTGATACATTTTTCCCCTGAAAAAAAAGTAATGTCAGTCTATTTTTCAAATGGCTAAAATGCTAACACTGAATTATTTATCATAATATATTCCAACCCTGAAAAAGAATAAAAGTTTGTCTCTTTTTCTAAGAAATGACTACTCAATGACTATAATCAATTATGAATTATAACAACTTTCCACTATTAAACTCAATCTGGTAATTGGTCGTCTGTAGGTACTCTCCCCGACTTTGACATCAACCACACGAATACGATCTCAATGTTGGCAGATTTTCACGAATCCAATGTTTCCAAAAATTACTTAATGACAATTGAATAAGTCTCCACCTATGTCTTACATCATCGTTTGTAACAAACAGATTTATCAATCTACTTTGGTTTTGAATCCAGTACAAAACATTCATACTATCTAAGCTGAATACACATGATTCAATACTAATATTCAGTGCTGAACATACAGCTAATGTTAATTCCAGTCCTAAAACAGCATCCATAAGTTCTAACTGAGGTATACTATGTGACTTCAAAGGAGCTGCCCTTCCTTTTGCAGCAATTAGGTGAGATCTATTGGTTCTTCTATCGGTACAATAGGTGGCCGCCCCGAATGCTGTACTAGAAGAGTCCACGATATCATTAACTGCAGGATTTTGTTTCGATGGAACATGACACCATTGACTATGAGAAGTTTCTTGATGTATAAACCCAATGCTATTTGCAACGAACAAAAATAGCGTAAATGACAAGACAGCAATAGCATTCATACTGAATCGAAGCAACACATTAAACAGTTCATTCTGTAACTTTGGTCCCTGATAACTAACATCACATAATGAGTAATTGTCACACTTTGCTGACGCATCAAACACCAATCTCCCTGTTATTGTAGATTTATCTTTAGAAATATATCCTTTGCTTTCGTAACTATCAACAATAGAATTATAAGCTGTATCTAGTTCAGGATTTTTCATTAATTTTCTCTCCACACTTTTCAATCTACTATAAGCATAATCATAGTTGTCTTGTAACTGTGACTTGTCATGTTTCCATGGTAATTTTACTTCATAAGTACTATTTATATTGTCATACTCTAAATTGTCCTTAGTGCTGTCAATAATATTTCTATCTTGAATACTTAACGAGTGTTTAGTCGGAATGGTTTCTACTTCCCAAAACTTTTTCAAACTGTTGTTTATTTCAAGGTTATCTCCCTTTAATGTTGAATGAAATGTAAACAATGTAGTATCAGAATGATTAATGGACCGGTCATAAATTCCAACACATGTCCAACCTAAAGGTGTTAGTCTAGCTGTGGGAGAACCTTTTTCACCCTGTAGTTCAGCTACTGATGTATGTAGTTCAGCATAATCAAAACCTATCAATAAATCTATCCTTGATTTCCTACTAACTGATGGAAATTTCAAATCTTTCAAGTGACTAAATTTATATGAATGTTTATTCCAATCCACAGGTTTAAGACCTCCGGTGACTTGCTGGGTAGTGCGAGATTGCATGGATACTTTAGTTTTCCTATCAAGACTACTCAGTTCAAACTTGACTAACATAGTTTTCATATTTTCACACCTTCCATTCAATGTACTTATTCGAACATTTTCTATTGTGTTACTAAGTCCTAATTGGTCAGCAATTTCCTTATTTACGTAGGTTCCGGTACTTCCGTCATCCAATAAAGCATTCACCATAATATCATATCCATTTGCAGATACTATAACAGGTATTGTTCTTAAACTGATGTTTTGATTTTGATTTAGCTTTATCCCATCTTTCTTCAATACTTAAGCTTTTGAATGTATCACAGTTCCATACACCATGTGTCCCATTACATATCTTACATAATCGTTCATTACTAACATAAGTTTTTTGAACTGTAGATTTCTCCTGTTTACTATCTAATCCATTTTTGGTTTCTAACGCAGTATTTCTAAATTGTGATTCCATTAAAATCCAGTTTTTCAAATTAATAATACTTTCACTCTCTGAATTTTCACAAAGCCAACGTTGAAAACGTACAATCATTGATTCTGGCAGTTTTTTAAGTAATTGTAAGTACATGAAGCTGCTTTCAATGTCACTTGTGTTGTTCTCTTGCATGTTCACAATAGAAATGTCCAATAAATCTGCATATTTTTCAATAATTTTTGCATTTTCATACCTTATGACAGGAAATTTATCAAGTTCCTCCAGAAAACGATTAATTTTACGACGTTCTCCACCATATTTTCTTTCAAGTCTGGATTTAGCTGCCTCGTAAGCTACTGCAGAGTGACCTAATCCTTCAATAGCATGAAGTGCATCTCCACCCAAATACTGACGTAATTGAAGAAATTTATATTCAGGAGTGGCGTTGGTACTATCAATACATGACATAAATGCACTATGCCAAAATTCAAATGATTTTTTGTCACCAGTAAACACAGGAATAGACACTCTTTGCAACTGTTTGTACATGTCACTAGTATGGTCATTTTTAACAACAACGGGTATACTCACTGAGGTATTAGACATAGTATCCTGTTTATAATCCAAAAGTACATTTTGACACCTTTCTTCCACTGCTTCAGCTTCACTAGCTAATTTTAACATGTCCTCATTTCTCTTTAATGACTCAAAAAAAACCAATTAATTTCTGTATAAGTCCCAACACCTCATTTTGACAAAGTTCAATTTGGTCAACAACTGAACGAATAACAAATTTATCCTTCTCTTCATCGTCACATAAGTCCTTGTATTTGTTGCATAAACGAGTAAGCCTAGCCTTGCACCTAGACTTCTTTAATTTCAACGAAGCAATATTACTGTCACAATTTTCAGCCATGTGGTCGGCATCTTCGACCTCGTGGCTCGGCGAAGCCTTCGACGGTGAACTCATTTTCTCGAGAAATGTCCGATGAATGACATTTAAAACATAGTCCAAAGTAGTTTAACCTCGCTCTGCTACCATTAAATGTTCTATAGAGACCTCGAAAGGTCTAAAACTACTATCAAACGATAAAAACACTGCAAAACGTTTCACAATTTTATTTTAGACATCTTCACTATTCTAGAACAGCATACTGAGTGGCGCCAAAATATGTGCTTGATTTATGTCAATAATCAGTTCTGATATTTAATCGAGCGACAGGACTATAATATTACGATCACGATTACCTCCCCTGAATTATCTCCCGAACATACATCCTTCCAAAGATGATAAAGAATAGTTGACTAGGCATAGTGTTCACATGCAGCATGACATGCCGCAACAACAAGTACACAGTGAACTTTGTAAAGGTAACAGATATGTTGGCATCTGTAAAAATGTTACCGTGGCAGCGTGAAAGTTTACTAGTAAATATATGAATGACATAAAAAGCTGATACCCCAAGGCTGAAGTTGTGCTGCTTCATCAAGAGGTTTGTTGATGCTCCCTATGTAATTTTCCCACATCTGGATGATCCTGTTCTTGGCTAGTAGGCCCAGTGCTCATATCTACGCAATGCCATCCAATTATGAAGCACAGCAATGTGAAAAAACTAGTAAATGTTGTTTAGTTTATTTATGTAGATTTTACTGCTAGAATATTATGCAACGTCATGTTCAGACAACTCTATCACGTCCATTTGAGTTCTGAGTTCTCTGTGCCGTTTTAGTTTCTTTAGTGCACATGCTGTGTAACGAGTTCCTGATACCAACATGAAATGATAGTTGTCTCCTTGGTTTCTTCCATGCCCATCAGTGACAAAAAAGAAAGCCTAAATTCGTGTCAGACATATGATCGACTCCCCTGAGTTTATTGTCAATGTACCTATACGAAATTACAATCCACATGAAGTATTGTCAACTTTGTTTATTGAAAGTGTGAAGTTTAATCCATTATTCTCTAGTTCACTTTAGTTAATGATAGTTGATAAATAACACAATGTTCCAATAATTGACACTATTTTGTTTAATGATTATTCAATACTTTGAAATGTTGAGCACGGGTGTTGTACTGAAGCATTAGGTTGATTAAAAATATTCACATGGTCTTTTCATTTGAATACAAGTAGTAACGTTGTTGTTTTTTTAAGCTAAAATGTCAATAAAGGCGTCATTGTATCTCAGATCATTCAGTACTTTGACTACAAATGTAATTATCAACTTTTACAGATGAGTTCATGGGCTCAGTTTTAGTCCCTTGTTACATCAACACATTATTTAATGTCTCACTGCTCTACTGTGCATTCAGTACTTTGATGTCGGTGGTTCCAGTTAATAATGTGTTAATCCTTGTTTCATCAACACATAATTTCATGTCTCATTAGTCTACTGTGCATTCTGTACTTTGATTTCTAATGCATTACTTCGAAAAGAATGTCATATAATACTTGTTTTATTGCTTTATAAATCAATACCGTTATATATCATAAGATGACAAAAGTAATGTTTTTATCTATTAAGTACATTTAGTATTCTGATGTCAAATTAAATGTACCACTTTTACAAATGATTTTCAATGTTTCAAGTAATGAAATTTTACTTGTTTTATCCAAAATGTTTTTCAACATCATGTACCAGGACAAATATCACAAATATGTACCATAAGATGTCAACGATAATGGCTCGACTTTACAGTAGATTTAGCACTTTGTAAAAAAAGTTTATAAAGTTAGTCTAGTCATTACTGATTCCAATGTAAATGTATATTCATATACTCCAAACAAGAATGGTGTCAAACTATATGTTCCATACAAGAATATTGTTGTCCATCATCTCACTGTCAGAATCCCATAAATTATGATACCTACTAATATATACTCTATTCTGATGATGATTTACACATACAGCATTAGGACTACCCACATATTGTGATATAGCTGTACATGTCTTAACATCTTCTGATACTTGATATATCTTGTCTTCTATCCAGGAACATATCAAACTATTCCCATTAATTAAGAAAGCCATCCCTCTAGCACCCTTGACATCACATCTAGATATAACATTACAGTTATAATCAATCATGGTTATCTTGTTGTTACCTTGATCTGATATATAGATGTATTGATTGTTACAGTGTACATAGGATGGTACAGAGAATACATGTGCACCTGTTGTATCTGTTGTTATTGATTTGATCACTTTACCTTTCATTTTAAGTATTTCAAGTTTACCAGGCAAACAGTATGTAACAATGAGTTTACCTTGATGATGACATATACCATTACATTCACCATTGGTATAAATCTTACGAGATTTCTCCAGGTTGTTAGATACTTTAACAAACTGTATATATTTTCCCCTAGGTACGGTTACAGCAATTTCTGATGTAGATATTGTTGTTATATCCAAGGGTCGATCTCCTAGTCTTAGCGTTGATGTAACCGCTTTACTTCTAACATCTACGCGTTTAATGGACAGGTTGTTTCCATCGGCAAGTACTAAAACACCAGGAGAGGTTTCTGTCAGTCCTGTTATATAACATTTTGATTTATCTACATTTGTCTTCACCAATATTTCATCCTTATTTGTTGGTTTAATGTCTATATGTTGATGTCTAAGTGGCTGATCGTGACTTGATGAAGATGTTAAATGAACATGTTGACTTTTTGGTTTTATAACTTCATGTATTTTTAAGGGAGTATGTGATGTTACCTTTTGTGTTGATGAAATAGTTCCAATTGCGTTTTCCTCATCAAGAATCTTCTGTATCGCTGTGTTTGGTATAAACTGATACTCATCAAAATGATATAGGCTATCAATTGATTGTAGACAGTTCTCATATTCGTCTAGAATTGTAGTCGTTTGGTGTAATTCTATAAAGAATTGATTTGGCTGCGTTGACATATACATTTGATTCAGTATATCCTTCTTCAATTTAGCACCCGTTTTCATAACGTCGCATTGTGTTTTTAAGGTCTTTATTTTCTTGCTATTTTCTTCCGTCAAATCAGTAATCTTCTTGGTGATGTCTTGTTCCTGGGTATCAAGTCTTCTATTGATGTCACTTCTGTATTTCTTTAAATCAGACAATGATGTTTTTAAAGAATATATCGTCTGTTTTGTTTCCCGAGATATTCTATTCTTCAATGAGTCACACTTGACCTCAATTGATTGTGCTCTAGTAGTAATCACACGTAATATATCGCTATTCAGAATAGATTTGGAGACATCAGGAATATAATCAACTTTACAATGTTTGCTGTGATTTAAAGTGACACAAACGCTGCAAAGTGTCATCTTATGACCACTGCAGTAAAACTCAATATAATTCTGGCTATGTATTTTACACGGTGTAGTAAGATTATCAGACGAACCTTCATTTACGGTTGCGTCGGTATGATCAAGTGTTTGTGTTGTTGGCATCCAACTTCTATCTACTAGTTCGTGGTGTCTAAGTGGCCTAGGTATTTTGTGTTGTTTAAAACAAGACGCACACAGATGCTCAGAACATGTCTGACAATATCCGTAAGCTGGTTTTGTAATATCATCTATGTAGCAAGGTTGGCAAATAAGATTGTAGTCTACGTCTGACCCAGTAGAGAAGGAACTTGTTTTGTTAAAGTCCGATGTTGCCATTTCTGAAATACGAAAGTATATTGTTGCTCAACTACGATATATACCTACTTTATTGTCTTCTAAACATTTTGCCTTTATCCATCTATTCGAAAAACATAAGTATATTTCGAATCGTCAGACATGCTAACCACTACGCCACGGTCGCGGCTATTTACGGCTACTAATCGTTAATAAGTTGTCTCCCTTAGATAGCGGGTAATATTACCATGTGATCGAACAAAATATCACCCGCTCCGGTATAGGGCTTTAGCATAGGGAAATTCCAGTGAGGTAAAATAAAAACATATATCTTCTATGTTTAATTTTTGGGATAGTACAGTTACTGTCTTGACGTAAGTTGTGCGTTTGTTCGTCCTTTTACTGATAAAGATTGTGATATCACATGACAATTGTGTACTTAACATAGATAATTAGGTTTTTGACCTGGATTTCAAGGTCAATCATATGTATATCTGTCATAGTGAACTTATTATTGATAGCATATCAGATCATATGACAATATAAATCAAGTTTATAAAATGATATGTAATCTTTTACCTATCAATTTAAAATCAATTTGTACAATGACCTTATACTTCACTTTATTACTGTACGACCTACATCCTATAAAAAGCTCTTTACAACAACATTTAGAATAAATGGTATACCGGTTACCGTGGTACCTGTGGTCATTTCGAATTCCCGTATTATATCGAAATTGTATTGTAATTCAATAGGATGCCTTCGACATGATATGACAACTATTATATTCTTAATCAGAATACTTTTCTCAAAAGTCATAAACCGCCACTAGATACATGGCTTTGTTTTATAGTTAAAACATTTATTTGTTTTCTTTTCTAACATGCAAGTCAATAATTTTCTTGCCTTTATTACAACAATTTATTCATATTATATTAATATAACTCACAAAAGTTAACGTAAACATAACAATCCCAAAAATGGGGAATTCACATTTTGATTTAATGCGGAATGTGACCGCCAGCAACTACAATGACAGCCTGATGGCGACGTCTCATACACAGTTGAATAGTTACTGCATGCTGCAGAATACTGTCCAATACACGGGCAACCAGACGTGGAGGCTCTTGCAGATTGCCTGGTGTGGCTGGCGTCCAATCTCCCTTATTTACCAGTCCAACACATTTTCAACGGCTTTAGGTCGGGAATTCCAGTCTGTCAGTTTTTTCTTAGAGGCGGTTTAGAACTTTTGAGCAGTGTAGTTTCAGATTGATCAAGCAACTGCGACATCCATTAAGACATAATATTATTAGACTGTGGTACACTGCTAGTCCTTTAATGGACAAATTAACAAATATTGATATTATACATAAAATAATTATGATTTATATCTGTAATATTTTTTATCCAGATAACTATCTACTAGAGTTTGTTTTAAATAGTGTTATATCATCATGTATAATGTTGAACGTTCTAAATATTGTCAATGTTATTATACGAAAATAATTCAATCTAATGAGCGGGCGGATCAAAGGATTGTGGGCGAAAGAAATTTGATATTCAATCATAAAACTTGGAATTGATGTATTGAACATTTTATGAAGTCATTGGCACTGTTTTTAAACCATAACACTTCTAATATGGGATAAAACCATTTTTGGAAAATGTATTGCTAATTACAAGTGTCCTGAAAATCATACATTAGATAAAACAATGCACAAATGACCAAGACACGTGAATTGTGAATATCTATAGCACATAGTCAGTTAGACAAAACAGCCGAGATAAAGAAAATTACACTGAAAATAAGTTGTTGTTAAATTATTTCTTCTTGATCACAGTAAGGATTAAAACAAATAATTCAATCACATTCTGATCATAAATTTCTCCGGTACTTCGTTCTCTGCCATAAGCAGACATCCTTTACTTATATTGAGCCATTTTAGGATACTGGCTTGACACATTGTCAACGAGAGTGAACAGTGGTATAAAGTCAACGATATTGACCTCTGGTAAATTAACACAAAAACAATGCAAAGTGTTAGAAAAAATAAGATTAAAATGTAAATACATGTTCATAAATTTTACACATACCTTATAATCTTCCAAAATGATGTTTATATAAATGTAGCTCTTTATTGACGGATTGATGACATAGTACACTTACTGTCTTGATGTTTGTTGTGCATCTGATCGTCCTCCCACTTATGTGTAATGTTTATTTGTTGACATTTAACATTTTCACCATAAAACTGATTACATAGTTGATAGCTTATCCAATCATATCACTAAACTGAGTCAATTAATGATCGTACGATCATCATCTTATAGAAACACCTTTAAATAGAGATGTGTGTAGTGTACCGGTATACTGGTTACCATGGAACAAAGTTCTGACAGTATCATACCTTAGACTGCCGGTATTGTATTATAGTGTCCTTAATTATTGCAGAATATTAGTTAGAGACTGGCAGCTTCTCTATTTGATACAGAGCTAGTATTTCATGACAAAATACCACAAACTTACTAAGGATAGATTTTGATTTGGAATCGAACCCATTGCCTATGTATTTGTATTCTCACGCTACAGACTTGGAAGAAGACATCGTATACCTGAGGGTAGCATTTTATATAATTTTGAATGTCGATCTGTATACGTATATTAATGTGTAGCGTCATTGCATTATATTCAAAGTTAAACTAAGTGTGACCATGGAAGGAAAAATTCGTCAGACCAACTGTAGCGAAAATAAAAAGGAACATTTAAAGATATAAAATAAGTAAACTAAATGTTTGACTGTAATAATTAATATGAAGATATATATGTCAAATATTTTATCATGTATATGTAGAACGTGATTGTTTATGACATGGTCATTATTTAAAGTTTTATCAAAGATAAAAATTGTAAGAAAAAAAATTGCTCCCTGTCCTACCTGCTCTCTAAGTAATGTATCGACCTTCATATCGTTATACTACCAAGACACGTATGACGTCACACGTCAAAATTAGCTGTGTAGAGAGTGTAGACTTGTGTCTACGTCGCATTAACACTAATGTCAAATCAAAGGTAGCAAAGTAAAAAAAGTTAATAAAAGCATGCATTGACATATTTAAGAAATGTGAAAATATATTAAATATTATTTTATGGTCTAAGATTGAGTGCAGTTATCATTTTTCTGAACATAGGATCGTGTCATCATAATCTCTAATGTCGTATATTAACAAGAATGCATTACTTCTTTATCGTAATAATAAAATTATGCTGATTTATATTGATATTTAGAACTCAAATTGTTAATTTTGAGTGTAATTCTAATTGACCGAGTGCCAAACATTTTGGCTTTTCCGAAATTTATGATGTTTTACAAATTTCAAGGTGTGGGAGGAATGTTTTTTTTCATTTTCGGATTTTAAGGTTCGAGGAATCCAACGAACATATGATCAATTTGTTGTGGTCTTAAAAATCATTAATGAAATGCGCTTCACGCTTAATGTAATCCACAGCGGCCACCATCCAACCACTAACCTTACATTTCGTTGCTTATTTTTTAACCTGTCCAACGCTTTACATTTAGAGGTATTTAAAGGGAGAGAAACATGACGTGTTAAATCAATCACAATGACTACATAATAGTCTCTCTTAAAGTGTTCTAATTCTAAACAATAAAGCAGAATGATAAAACATGTCTTAAACTTTTGAAAATGAGATATAGTCCCCTACATTGTCGATATTTAAGATAAGTCAACTATAAAATCTCGTAAATTATTGTGAGATTAATATATGTATTATTATCGATTGAGCAGCATCACAAACCTCATACATGTATATTGTATATAAAGCATCACTAATATTTCGCCCCATAAACGGTTGAGTTTCATACAATATTTTGAGCATTGTATGTGTAAAAATATCAACCACAGAATAAGAGAAAAGATCACAATGCACATATGGTTTATGTATATTACCATCAATAGTCTAATCCATAAACAGTTAATTCATAAGAATGTTTATATTCAAAAGGCGAGTAATATAGCGATTTTGATGTTATTTCAGTTTATTTCCAATGATTTTCTCCCTTTAACATACTTTGCACATAGATTGTTCGTTCAAACTTACGTCATTTTTCCACATAGGGTTTAACGCCGTGTCATCACAATTTTAGAGTAATTTTCGACGTCCAGCGCACCTGACCTAGCCTTCTGGACCCTTATCTATAATCAGTACTCACCTACCGTTCTACAAGACAAGAAACGTCTCTATACACCCTATTAATTGAGAAAAAATGTCAAATGTTAATGAATGGGTGAATTCTCCCCGTGTGGGGTTTGAACCCTTACCCCTTTCGGGACACTAGATTTGAAAACCTGCACGCTACCAACTGTACTACTTAGACTTAATGTTTTAGACATAGATGCAGATATCTTCTTAACATTATACACTCTAATATCAAATAAGTTATCTAATCCTAATTCTGACATAATAATATTATATTGTTTCAGTCAATCGAAACTTATAAATTCCTTATGTATTCACCAATATATACAAACATTCCTGTGTATGTAAACAGTGTCCCACCTTAACATATAAACAATCGAACTAATAAAAACAAAATGAAACTGTATCTTATATTCACGTAATTTTATCTCCTTCAAGAAGTCGTGTTTTCAACCGATAGATGTAGTATACATACATGTAGTTATGTCGTTCTGCACGTAATAAATTGTGATGTATTTTCTGAACATTCGTATTCAACAACTTCTTCTCTTTAATACAACCAATTCTAGTTCTGTTTCATTAATCCATTAATCTGTCACAAGTTGAATAATTATACGGTTACTATAGCTCGTTTAGGATAACTTGAGACAAAATATAACGAAACCATTTTTATACACAGGTGGATTTAAGTTTAGTACACGTAATTATCGACTATTATCAATGTGTTTTTGATGTATTAAATTTAGTACGAGAACACACGTTCCACGCATTAAGACATGTTTAATACTCTCATTACACAAAATCATCTGACCTCCCTGTTTTATGTAATACCTGAGTCCCAAATATGTAAACAGACTGAGTCGTTTGTCTCAAGTTATCCTAAACGAGCTATAAATGTATTATTATACTACATCTTTTAAACCATTTTTAGCCATCCATCCATAATATTTTTGATTATCTAACTACATGTACATATGCGGATATTTTGAATATCTGGGAAATAAGAAGTTTGGAAGGAGTTATAAATAACAGATTCAATGACTGTGTAATTATTTTTGTTGTGACAGGTAAATAAAACAGTACTATTATTTTAGAAACTATTCTTTCTATAGTGATTTACATTGCATTTTTTTCTTTTATCTTAATTCATATGTATTTTACAAGACCAACGGTCTTATCCCAAATCTAGTACAAATGTAATACTTAAATGGACGTGTGTTTTATTAAAACAAACATACCTTGGTTCAGAAACATACAATTCAAAGCATGTTTGAATTAGTTTTCTGTGATGGTAAATTTACATCAAGGAACTATACCTCGCTGCTATTGAGAAAAATCCTAGTTGTTTAGTACTTAGTGAACCAGGAATTCAACTCAAGAGTGATTAATTTAAATTGTAAGAAAATACATGTATTTTATATTTAAAGTAAAATCAACTAGAATAATATAAACAAATACAAACTAAGTATATTGTATTAAATTTATTGTATAGCATGTGTAAAGACATTTAACTACATTTCAAACAATTCACAAATGTATATTTGAACATAACGCCTCAACAAATTAATCATGTGTTCTACATTAGTTTTTTTCTTGAAGATAAGGATGCGAGCGAGCTTATGATAAAAATCTTAATTCAGTTGCTTTATATAGCTGTTTGAACATATTTTGATAAGTGAACGAGGAAAAAAAATATGTTTTTTTAACACCGTCAAAATTAAGGTACGAGTAAATCCATAGAACACATCATTGAGTTGTTGTGACCTAATATATAAAAATACTAAATAACTAAAACTACTATGTATTGAATTATTCACTAACATCGTGCAAACAATCACACAGCCCTATACTCTCTGACTTTCACCATTTATCACATCCATATACAACACTTTCATTCATTGTCTCAGACCCTTTCATGATAAAACCAATGTTTAAAATATAAGATAAAAGATATAAGAATTTAAATATCACGTCCCTTCTTTGTCTATCATTGTTTGAAGATACACATTTGAATATTACGCATTGCAAGTTTGTGAATTTGAAGTTTTAGCAGAATATAAACACGGACATATCACTTTCAAATTTTTTACAAAATATCTCCAGTTTCATATTTGAAAGTAATGAACAGCAATATTAGCATCTATGTAAATTTCTAAATCAATTTGTACAACAATGTACCGTAAAAAGACCTGTACAGATTTTTTTCATATTTCAGCTGAAAATATACATTAGAATTATTATAATAGATCATTACATTTGAAAAGGAAGTAATACAACTTTATACAACTGTTATTGTTATACAGGTTCATGTATAAAACGACATTAAAGTTTCAATACTTTGTTTATATTAAATAAAAACAAATCGCACTTTTGCATAAGTGTGAAGGTTTTTGATGTCACTATTTATCATAACAAGAAAAAACTTACATGAAATAACGAAATATAACTATATATAATGTAACAAAAGTATAAACAGAAAAGTTTAACAGAAATATTAAATGACATATCTGATGTTATCTATTTTAGTTTTCAAAGTATTGTAACGTGTCTCACATTTCAATCATATCAGTATAACTAAGTTTACATCAAGTAAAATGTACTATTTTTGGTAACCTGTAACGTAACTGTAATCTAATACATGTATTTAGTATGTTCTTTTGTTTCAAGTATAAAGTTATTCGTTCACTGATTTAAACTTAAATTGTAAGTTTTTCTAGAACTCTAAATAAGAATTTTGAACGCAAAAAAAAATATTGTTTTATTAATGTCAAAATTATGCAAAATAAAATGAAAATTAAAAATGTTATTATAAATGCAAACACCTAACCCATTTAATAACGGTATAGGTGATTTTAGAACTTTTACGTAACATTGATTGCATATTCCTCACAATCTATATGTCAAATTCAAATTAAATATGAAGCTTTTTTTCCTTAACATAATTACAGACACTCACAAGTGATTTCAAGATATCAAAATGGCTGAACCTTTGAACGAGAAGCTGAAAATTAAAATAATGGAAGACAACTCACCCATTCATATAAAGATAATAATACAGAAAATTTAAACATTATCATTATTTATACTGTAAATTACAGGATCAATTGAAAAAATGTGTTTTAGTACTACAAAGATTTATCTGTTACTTATCCTCTTTTAACATATATATTTCAATAAAAGTCATGGGGTAAGTGGTTGTTTTCCCCTTTTTACCATTTGAAAATAAGCTGATTTTACTTATCACCTTTTTCGAAACTTGATTGTAAAAAATGTAAGTATGACATGACAAAGAGAAGTTGATCAGAGTATGTGTATAGGTCTAACGTTTCCAGAAACATTATCATGCAAGAAGTTGATAAGAAACACTTATCCCATTTTAGCACTATATAATTTTCATTCATTAAGCATGTTCATCATTTCTAATGGATAAGATTTATTAAACAACCCTGTGTTGTATTTTTTATGAAATTTAGTAGAATTTTGGAATTTTTAACTTGTCCACGCATGCAAAGTAAAAGTTAATTCAATACTATACTTTTTATTTACCTCTCATATGAAAGGATATGCATATGATTTACATGTCATTTGTACAAAATAACACAAAAAATGTAGATTTCATAAATAACATAACTGTATGGGAATTTTACTTATTATATAATAGTCCGACAATATTAACCTGAGCTTGAACTGTCTTATAATAATAATTACACGCCTTGCTTACATTAAATCTGTATGCGTGTTCAAAATTTTACGCATGTTTATATCAACATATGAGACTATAAATCAGTAATGTATCATGTCATGTTATTTAAATTTTAATTTTGGACTCATTCATTCATGGGAAAACATACGTTTCCAATACTGTGGCACGGCTTCAAAGTATTATTCTTATGAAAACATTTTTTTTCACTCAGTACGTGTATTTTGAAAGAAGCTTCCGAAAAAGTGCGATTTACAAACGAAGACAAAAACAGACAGTAAATACTTAGTTTAATTTATTCTAGCTTAAAGGTCAAGCTCAGGTCAATATTGACGGATTATATCATAAATGTACGTGCAGACGTAATTCAATCACGAAATGTAGCACTCGTATAACCGGGAATGTCAAGATTTCTTACTTCCTCTAAAGTTTCAAACTTCGAGTAGCTTAGTCGGTTATAAAGCTCACCACAATGCTTATTTATAGCATGTAAATGTTCTTCAGAAATATGTGTTCTCCAGACAGCAGCCCGAGTCTCAGTGTCATTATTCGTCTTTTTCACAAATGTTTTGACACTCTTTGTAAATGGAACGTCTAAATGCCGTACCATACGTTTAGCCATAAACATTGGGTCGTCCGTCATGTCTTCATAACGTACAGTGAGTATTTGTCCTCGATATGACTTTTTCAGAATGGAAGATATATTAAGGTTATTTAATATTGTTTCACATGTGGATTGGGCATATTGTTTGAATTTAGTAATATTATTATGAAGGGACATTTCATGTCTGCGAACATTAGAGTCTAACATTGCTCTTGGATCTCGAAGCAAATGAATAATTTTTACATTTCCTAATGTAGCCAGTAAATCTTTAGCCATCTCCATTGACATTCTGATAGTTTTAATTCCTCTTAAACTTGCTTCCTTGCATGAAGAAAGAAGTATTGGCGAACAACTCTTTATGCCCTTGAAAATCTTGTTTATTTGTTTAAAATGTCTTTTTGTCATATCTTTGATATCAGGTAGCTGTGGGCATTGCCACAAAGTTGAAATGGCTTTTGTGTTGTATTTCCATAGGGATAAGATATCAATGTTCCAAGGTTTGCACAATAACAGATTGGTTATAGATTGTTTTCCATATGATTCAAAGCTAGCGGCATCTAGTGGTGCCCTGGAGTTAATAAATATAGAATTAGTCAAGTAATTGCATTTAAGTCTAAGGTTTATGTTTATGTACATTTACAGCTTCATGTACTACATCTGATCATCAGGTTATTAGAGCTAATCTCTAAATCTATATACAGAGTCTATAACTCCGCTAATTACAGCCGACATATTGGCGCAACGACATTATACTATCATAATTTGTACCCATTTCGCTTCGGGTTGAGTTAAGCAATTACAAGTAAATTGCTAGCCAAAACTGTTTACGCTCAGAAGAATAGTTCAGGCTTAAAACAGACTTAAAAGTATGACCATATAAAGATATTCTGGAAAATTTATTCTGGAAAACTGTACATACTCGCCTTATCAATACTAACTGTTTCGACAATCTTAAAACTGTGACTGTTTGTTTTACATATTCAATCGTATGAACTATGAAATCAATTATTGCATCCATTCCATTCCAAAACAAAAAGTCGAATTGATATAAACTACGTGACCTCAGCTTGAAGTCTAGCGTAGAACCGTATATTCCGTGCAGTATTCCTGCAACTATCCGTATCCTATCACGTGACTTATCGCTAGGCGATAAAACAACTAGCATGTTGTATACAAAACGGTGACATACGTTCTGTCGCTATACTACTTAATGCTCAGTACTAAACTTCAGTTACAACACAGCTGTGAATTGATTCTAGAAAATCTATGTCTGCAAATTATGTAGTTTAAGGTCAAACCAAACATAGGAAATATTATTCTTACAACTATATATACATAGAAAATATTATTACCTAATTGTTCCGTTTTGCATAAATAACGGTAAATTATTTATCATCGATTTTTTTAAATAATCCAGTGGCTCAGCGAACATGACACTACCAGGTGACGATCTGATGACATCTAATGTGTATGAAGACGACGTATGCATGTAAGCCAAAATGATAACAAATTTGGTTTGTGTGTTTCGTTTTATACTTTTGGTGGACTTTGGTGATGATCCGTCTTGTATTACACCAACCTTTCTCTTTAGCTTCGAACTGTCATTAGCCTTCCATTGAATTGAACTAGGTCTGAGAAACATTGGTTGCATACGTCTTGCAATATAACTCAGATTACGAAAGGACATGACTTGTGTAGCATTATCCTTGACATGTAGCTTAATTGGAGGTTTAATATATTTACTTGAGGACATGCCTTGTGAAGCACTATCCATGAAATTTAGCTTAATTGGGGGTTCAATATATTTACTTGATGAAATCTGAAATAGACAGTTTTAGTTTAAAAAAAATGCAACTAACATTAAACATCAAGTCAAGTCACAGCCAGTAGGAGCAGTGACCCAGTGGTAAGACGCGTGCTTACAAATCGAGAGGTACCATGTTCAAAACCCATTGGGAACATTGTTTAATTCCTTAATCAAGAATTTACCTTCAGTTGTTCCAATCCACCCAGATGCAAATTTGTACTGTAAAGAATCACCTGCCTGGAGGTAATTTCAATAATTGGTGTTTATGGTAGACAAGTTGTAAAGTCGAGTGTACGTGCATGTGAAAAGGCTTTAAAGGACACTTAAACCGTTAGTACACTATGCTGAATAAATGTTATATTTAATAATAATTGTATATTATACATTTTCAATACATGTGGCAAAATCAAACAGTTACCATTTTGAAACAATAGCACGGAGGCAATACCACGACTTCGATTTTATAAACGCTTCGGTTGGAAGAAAAAAACAGTAGATAATCCGGTTCAACTCAAAGTTTTAAAGTCTGTGAGTCTTATAATGCTTGTCTTATTTCCTTGGTACCGACGCAAGGCTAAGCAGAAAAATATTTACGTTTTGCTACGCATCAAATCTGTAACTCCTGGAAAACAATGGCAAACAAGTAGCATGTGTTCGTCTTATTTTGTATAGGAAAAAACCATAGTAGATTTTCAAGGAAAATAAGTATATTTACTTTCGTGGGAGATGTGTTGCATTGCTAAAAGTGTTTTTTTATATTTTCTTCTTCACATCGTAGCATTTGTTATTTCGTAGTCACGTGGTATTGCCACCAAGAATATTGTTAAGTATGTACTAAAGAACACTTTGAAGTGAATAATGACGAAGTGTAATTTCAAAACAGTTTTTACCTGTGACCAAGATGACGGAGATACGTAGCATAACACAATGAAACCAACTGTACTTGTAAAAGCCAAAATCAATAATCTTTTACTGTAAGCCATGTTTCCGATTTCAATTTTATTCAGTCTGTAATACAAAAGAAAGTTTTCAACATGAGCTAATAAAAATTGTAGTTTTGCTGTTTACTATTTGTTACCCACGCGGAGAGCCTTATTGGTATATTCCTACTTACCAAACTTTCTTAACAATACATAACCGACAGTATACTTAACGAAACTTCTCAGTACTCCGATTTCATGATTACAGGATATCTTTATGTTCTGTTTTGTCCTATTGATAATGGAAATGTTAATAAGAGATCATTGTCGTCTGTTTGCATGGGTTTTATGCTGGTTTATTGATGCATAAATGGTTGTGTCGCGCATGTGTGAATCCAGCCGTAAACTGTCACAAGCCCGGTCGCGACATTGAGAGGACCAAACTGATCGGAAACATAACAAATACCAGCAAAAGAAGAGGTTTCTTCCAGCTAATGTCTCTCGAAAGATATATCAAGTTTGATGTGTTAAGTTCTTTCCTGGGTCTGCACATAATGTCTTTTATATATCATGATATTGCAGAACATTGTGTACTTTGATACAATATACCAGATCAATTATCTATGATTTCAAGGTTTCAGAAAATAGCGTTTAGTCCCTTATTTATCAACACTTAACTGCTCTGCTGTGCATTCAGTACTTTGATTTCAGTAGTTCTGATAATTATGTTTTAGCTACTTGTTTCATCAACACATTATTTGATAGCACAGTGCTCTACTGTGTATTCAGTACTGTGATTTCAGTAGTTCAGGTAGTAATGAATTTGTTCCTTGTTTCATCAACACATTATTTAATATCACAGTACTCTACTGTGCATCCAGTACTTTGATTTCAATAGTACAGTATATTTTGTTTTACTCGTAGTTCCTCGTTACATCAACACATTATTTAATATCACAGTACTCTACTGTGTATTCAGCACTTTGATTTCAATGGTACAGTTTATTATGTTTTAGTTCCTCGTTACATCAACACATTATCGAATGTCTTTCCATTCTACTGTGCATTCACTTCAGTACTTTGATTTTTATTGTTCTGTAAGTTCTTTAAAATCATATAACGAAACGAGAGTCACAACTAATATCATTGTATGTCAGCATACTTGACGTTAGAGTTCGTTCAATAATTTGATTTCAATGCTCTACGTTTGGTCTTTTCATTATTGTAAATACGCATCATCATAAGAAGACCTTGTCACAACAATTTTGCCATTTTACTTTACAGTTTACTCATTACATTAGTTACAATTGTAAATTTAGATCTGATCATATCATTTGATGTTTATTTAAATTTTCAATACAAGAATGTTGTTTGTCAGACTGATTATATTGGGTAGAGTCAGTTTTGATTTGAAGAATTATGTTTTCCATACAAGAATATTGTTTTTTTACTGCTGTCACTAAACAAAATACGATACCTACTAATATATATTGTATTTTGTTGATGATTTACACGTATAGCTTTGGGATATCCTACATCTTGTTATGAAAGTGTTCATTTTTCATACCATCTTCTGACACTTGATATTTTTTAATTGGAACATAGCGAACTACTCCCGTTATTTAACAATTTCCTGCAGGAATTTTAACGTCACATCTAGATATAACATTACATTTATAACCAATCGTGGTTATGTTGTTGTTACCATGATCAGGCACATATATGTTTTTGTTGGTAGCGTCTACATAGTTTGGTTCAGAGAATATATTTTTACCTGCTGTATCTGTGGTCATTGATTTGATCACTATACCTTCCATATCAAGTATTTCAAGTTTACCAGGATGACAGTATGTAACAATAAGTTTATCTTGATGATAACATATACCATGACATTTACCATTGGTATTTATCTTACGAGACTTCTACAGGTTGTTAGATACTGTAACCAACTGTATATATTGTACCTCAGGAACAGTGACAGCAACTTCTGTTGAAGATAGTGTTGTTATATCCCAGGGACCATATTCTAGTCTTAGCGTATATGTAACCGCTATTCTTGGAACATCAAAAAGTGTGATTGACAATTTGTCATTATCAGCAACTGCTAAAATATCAGATGCGATGTCAGTAAGTCCTGTTATAAAACAATTTGAAATATCTCCACTTGTCTTCGCCCATATTGTATCCTTGTTTATTGGTTTAATGTATGTTTAATTTTGTTTAATTAATCAAATTTTATTAAATCTGCCTTGCATATTAGAAATAACATTGTCTTATAAATTACATGTCACTCTCATAAACATTGCAGTATATATTACAACACAATTCTGTATGTTATGTCAAATATTTATGCTTGTGTATGCATTGTTTTTCCTTTGTTTATGTGTCTAATCATTGATCTGTATTATATTTGTACTTAAATGTTTTGTAAGATCATGTGCCTTTGTTGTACAAATTTTCAATAAAAACATCTGTTCTGTTCTGTTATGTTTGATGGTGTCTCGGTTGGTGATTGTTTTTATGTAGACGGTAAAGAAATCTGTCGATGTTTTGTCTTTTTACGTATACGTTCAGGCCTTTGTGATGGTTTATTTAAGGGGATTAGTGGTTTTATTTTTTGTTTTGATGATATTGTTGCAAGTGCGTTTTCCTCATCAAACATCTTCTGTATCGCTGTATTTGGTATAAACTGATACTCATCAAAATGATGTTGGCTTTCCATTGACTGTAGACAGTCCTCATATTCGTCTGGAATTGATGTATTTTGTTCTTATTCTATAAAGAGTTGATTCAATTGTTTTGATTTCTTCATTTTATTCAGTGCATCCTTTTTTATTTTAGTATCTGTTCTCGTGACATCGCACTTTGTTCCTGTTGTCTTCAATTTGTAGGTATTTTCTTCCGTCAAATCAGTAATCAACTCTGATATTCTTTTTCCAGGATATTTTGTCTTCTGTTGATATCATTTCTGTATTTCTTTAAATCAGACAATGGTCGCTGTAGAGAAGCTGTGACCTTTTGTGTATTCCAAGATACGGTTTTCTTTACGAAATCACATTTGACCCCAATTGATTGTGCTTTAGTAATTATCTCTTGCAAGATCTCGCTATTCATTACAGTTTTAGAGATATCAAGAATATAATAAATTTACCAGGCTTGGTATGATTCAAAGTGACACAAAGACAGCAAAGTGACACACTTTGGTCATTGCAATAAGATTTTACATACTCATCGCTATGTTTCTCACATGATTTAGAAAGACCATCAGATGGACCTTCATCTACTGTAGTGTCTGTAAATAAGTCTATAAATTAAGAGGTTTTACTATGTCATCAATATGACAAGGTTGACACACAAGATCATACAAAAAATCTGATCCTTTTATACATTATTTCATTTGATGCTTGCCTGAAGTAGCCACTTCTAAAAAACAGAAACATGTTTATCACATTTTAATAAATTATAAGCTATTTACTTATTGTTTACTGAAATGTATGAAGCGTGATGTTTATTGTTAAGACGTCAATTCATATAACCTAGTGTCATCAACATAATTTTAAGCAAATTAGAAAAATCATCTGGAAGATAATAAGTTTTATCAACTAAAAACAAACTAAAGTGAATATTACATGTATTATATGACAAACAAACCTTGCATTTAGATCTGTAGAATATCAGTCAAAATGTAAAGTCACCTTTCAAATATTTTACACTCTTATTTTACCACTATTTTGATTTAGTTCATAAGTTCCAATATTTGTTCTTCAGCTAAAGTTTGAACTGAAATACAAAAAATAAAATGAGCACGATTATTTTTAAATTTACATTGAAAATCAATATAATTTATTTATTAATTCGTCTTAGGTTATAAGATGTCTTTTGTTATATTAACATTTTTTTATTATTTCGGTATTGGATCATTTTTGTAGTACTTACTTTTATAATTTTAATTGTTCTGTAGGTCCACCGATATCTATTCAAACTATTTTAATGTTAATCGAGTGAGTCTCATATTTCAACAATAAATGTCAACGCCAATTGTGTTCTATCATTATATTTTAAAACTGAATTTTATAAAATATAAAGTTGTTTATAAACTTTCATATATTTCAACACTGAATGTCAACGCCGATTTTGTTATAATAATTATATTTTGAAACGGAATTTTATAAATTAAAAATGTACATTTTAATCATGGTTACATATGCTCTCAGGGCGAGTAGTTCTACAGTCACTCTGAAAAAGTAAAACCCACTTTTAACAAACAATGTGTTGTATTTTTAAAGAATGAAATCACTTTGTTTTAAACAAATATACTCTTTGATTGGATAGAATTCAAATAAATATTTTTCTTTTTTATTTTAAAAACAAAATAAAAAGAAACAAGTGGTGACATGAAACAGTGAAATGACTAGTGGCGTAAAGTATATAAATTAAGAGGTTTTACTATGTCATCAATATGACAAGTTTACACACAATATCATACAAGAAGTCTGATCCTTTTATACTTTATTTCATCAGATGCTTGCCTGAAAAAGCCATTCTTACAATAACACAAAACAGTTGTTTATCACTTCGTTTCACTATGTTAATGTAAGCTATTGTTCTATTACATTAACCTGTCACAACTTGAATAATTACACACTCACTGAATGTGTTATTATTTAACCTCTTTTAAAACATTGAGCCACAAATCCATATAAATCATTGATAATCTAACAATGTATGCGGCGATTTTGAATATCGGGGTTATAACAAGTTTGAAAGGGGTTAAAAATAACAGATTCATTGACCGTGTAATTATTTAAGTTGTGACAGGTTAATGTAATAGAACTATATTTAAATAATATTTACTTTATTGAAATTTATGAAGCGTGAACGTAGAATATCAAGTCCACTTTTACTGATGTTTAAAGTGTATTGATCAATTCATTTAAAGTCGTGTTATAGTTCAACAGAATTAACCTGAGCTTGAACTACCTAATTATAATAATTACACTTCACTTACATTAAATTTTGAGTTTTCGTATGCGTGTATACGGTTATACACGTGTTTATAACAACCTATGTGACTATAAATCAATGTATTAAAAGTGCATTTTATTGTACTTTTATTGTTCGTTTTTTCTCAACTGTCAAAGCATGAATAATTACTCGGTGAATGCGTTTGTTAAAATCATTGTCGTAATACATCCACGAGTTTCCGAAAGTGTGTATAATGATTGAGTATAGCTGCTTATGCCGTATGATATGTTTTAGTCAACATATTCTTAATAAAAATTAGGCCGCAAGTACAAAAACAATTCATTCAGTCACCGTGAAATTATTCAAGCTTTGACAGTTGAGAAAAAACAGACAATAATTTGGACACATTAGTTTTTGGGGAAACAAGTAATACAGCAATATAATAGCACAGTTTCAAAGTTTTTATTCGTATGAAATCAACATTAATTGTTCAACATGTGTATTTTGCCGAAAGCTTCCGATAAAGCGCGATTTACAAACGAAGCCAAAAATAGACTGTAAGTATAGTGCGTACAAGTTGACCCCGACCTTACCTTTCACATTTGCATCTAATTATCATCTACACATATCCCGGCAAAGATCAATACCACACCTACTCTATACTTCGGCTTGTTACGTATTTAAGATAAAACAAGACATGAATAGAGTATACACAGCCCGCGTGTATAACAACTCACGATTAAAATGAATTCAAACGGGAAGCTCGTGTTCTTACCTTCAGATTACAATTAATAATAAAATGGATGGGGGGATGGCGGTTGTGGGGCTAAAACCCACACCATTTGAATTGGTAGCTAGCCTCATCGTATAATCATCTGGTCCGGTCTATGTGATATAAACACTCATTGTACGCTTTAAAAGTACTTTAAAATTAATCCCTGTGTTAAAATTACATTCGAGCCTCGGCGATATAATCCGATTGCTATCGAGATTTAATATTACATTCGTATTCAATGTAATGAATATTCTTGCATAAAGGTCAGGTCGGGGTCAACTTGTACGCACTATACTGAGTTTGATATATTCTTGCATAAAGGTCAAGCTCAGATTAATTCTGTTGGACTATAACAACATTATTTTATGCATAGTTGATCAACACTGTTATTAATAAATACCTATGCACTGTTGTCGTAGTTATTGCAACTAAATACTGTCAATAATCATTACATTAAAATTATAAACAGGCACTTTATAAGTATTATAGCTCGTTTAGGATAACTTGAGACGAACGACTCAGTCTGTTTACATATTTGGGACTCAGGTATTACATAAAACAGGGAGGTCAGCTTATTTTGTGTAATGAAAGTATTAAACATGTCCTAATGTGTAGAACGTGTGTTCTCGTACTAAATTTAATACATCAAAAACACACAGATAATAGCCGATAATTACGTGTTCTAACCTTAAATCCACCTATGTATAAAATGGTATCGTTGTATTTTGTCTCAAGTTATCCTAAACGAGCTATAGGGACTAAAAAGATGAGAATTTTAAGCTAAACAAACTTTACTTTTGAAATACTTAAAACCAATATCTTGATTTAAAACTAAAAAAGATGGTTGATATCTATTGAAACTATTCAAACTCGACTCCAATAAATCACGAATTTATTGACCAGCAGTTCAAAACTTAAACAATACAATGGAAAGCGTATTAATAAAAAACTTTTAAAGATCAAACTGTACTTAACAAAACAATTAAATGTATGTAAAATAAGACTAACAAACCTTGTATTTAGATCTATAGCCTGCTGGTCAAAATGTAAAATTACCTTCAAAGGTTTATGCACTTCTTTAATCGCTTGTATACTATTTAATTGTATATTTTCAAACGTTAGTCCGTCCATAAGCCGTGGTAAGAGATTAAATAAAAAAAATACAAATGATAAATTGTTGGAGATTATTTCTAATATACTTATAAATTCAATTCTTTATTTCATATATTTATATGGCTTTGTAATTAATTTGTTTGTCTCGGGTGGGAAGAAGTGTTTTGTAGTATTAACAAGTGTTTTAATTTAGGTATTGTTTTATATACATTAATTTAAAATAGTTATCAATGTTCTATCGGGTCTGCTTTGTTATATATTCGTGTAGGTAAATCGATATCTATTGAAACTATTTTTTTAAAGGTGAATGAAATGAAATAGATCTGTTTGTTTGTTTGTTTGTTGAGTTTAACGCCGTAGCAACACAATTATAGGTCATATAACGGCAGTCAGTCCATCTGCTCACTCCTCCTGGAAAGGCTAAATCTCTGTTAACCAACTACTAAGCACATACTTCCGTCAGTGACTGACAACTGTCCTACATAATAAAAATTATAAGTAGGAGGGAGAACGGCTGTAGAAATAATTTCATGACCAAGCTCCATGGAAGTATGCCCCGTCCGGAATCGAACCCTCGAGCCCTCGATCAGTAGACTTGCGTGCTACCAACTGAGCTAGCTGGGCGGCTAAAAAATAGATCTTATGAATTAAAATTAAATATTAAAATCATTTGCTGATTAAATGTAGATTGTTATATTACAAAATAATCAGATTTACATTGTCATATCTATAATAACTGTACGTTGTAATATTTTATTCTTAATATTCTCCATTTAGGTTAGAATTAATAATGCCACTATATGATGTATTCATTTACCAGACATTCCGAAAAGTGCCGGTCCAACAGACCTGACCAGTGAAATTCCAGTCGATCAATAAAAAAAATGTGTTGTAGCCAGTCCAAATGTCCGGTTAAATTTCATTTTCATTAAATCTTTCACAATGTTGTTGATATGAATATTAGTTTATATTAAAAAAGCAGTTTAAGACTTTTAAGATTGAATAATTTCTCACGTCTTAAAACTTGAAGTTATCATCGCAAAATACAATATTTTAAGACAAAGATTCATATATCATATCAAAAATAAACTATATAAATTTACGCGTCTTACCAATGCACGTGCGCCGATATTTTTTAGTTCTGTGCATATTATAGTGACAAAACATACATCGTTTGGAATACATTTTCAACATACGAGTCGTCATATCGCCTAGACGTAACGTCCACGGCTGATACACATTAACGTCACATTAAAAAAAACAGCGACGTCGCATTATATAACGTTACACAATACGTACATTTATTGTATTTAATTTGCTCATACGAAAATGAACATGTAAGTACTATAAAATGATAACTAAATGTAATTTAATTTTAACAGCGCCTAAAAGAACAAATGCACTAACATTCGAACAGTCAAATAGTTTAGTTCTCATTCCTATTCTAAATTTTCCAATATGGAAAGATGCACATTTTCAGTTACTTTCAGTTTATTGGATATGCTTGTTTTATAAAACCACCGGCTGCGTCTAGGGGCCCCTTCGCATGAGATGTTTCAAAATAGTTGCGTATGAAAGGGACCCCAAATTCTCTTGCAGCAATATTTAAGCTACAGAAACAGAGTCTACTCTTGTATTGCTGAGCACAGACGTCCATATATTAATGAGGTACTTCCGGGGGACAGCGGACCCATTACCAGGCCGGTACATAGTCCCTATCTAGGGTTAAGCGCGTTATGCGTAAATTGCCGTTTTTGGCCACGATTGCCGATTTATGCCCGAAATTCCGCCCAAATACGTCTATGCGGATGTCCTGTGGCCAATTGAGGCCAAAACGGGACCAGATATTTTTGGCCCGAAATCGACTTTTTCCCTGATGTATACATCATGCGTTTTTTTGAGCGGAAAAACTTTTTCTCTGGAACCGGTTCCATTTGTGTCTCAGTCCCTTCGTATGGTCCAGACGAACCAGGAAAAGTGCCACAACAGGTACCTGAGGCACTTGCGGGGGCCAGCGGGCCCATTTCAGGGCCGGTACATAGTCCCTATCTAGGGTTAGGCGCGTTTTGCGTAAATTGCCGTTTTTGGCCACGATTGCCGGTTTATGCCCGAAATTCCGCCCAAATACGTCTATGCGGATGTCCGGTGGCCAATTGAGGCCAAAAACGGGGCCAAAATTTTTGGCCCGAAATCGACTTTTTCCCTGATGTATACATCATGCGTTTTTTCGAACGGAATTTTTTTTTCTCTGGAACCGGTTCCATTTGTGCCTCAGTCCCTTCGTATGGTCCAGACGAACCAGGAAATGTGCCACAACCGGTACCTGAGGCACTTCCGGGGGCCAGCGGGCCAATTTCCAGGCCGGTACATAGTCCCTATCTAGGGTTAGGCGCGTTTTGCGTAAATTGCCGTTTTTGGCCACGATTGCCGGTTTATGCCCGAAATTCCGCCAAAATACGTCTATGCAGATGTCCTGTGGCCAATAGAGGCCAAAAACGGGACCAAAATTTTTTTACCCAAAATCGACTTTTTCCCTGATGTAAACATCATGCGTTTTTTTCGAACGGAAAGACTTTTTCTCTGGAACCGGTTCCATTTGTGCCTCAGTCTCTTCGTATGGTCCAGAAGAACTAGAAAAGTGCCACAACCGGTACCTGAGGCACTTCCGGATGCCAGCGGACCCATTTCCAGGCCGGTACATTGTCCCTATCTAGGGTTAGGCGCGTTTTGCGTAAATTGCCGTTTTTGGCCACGATTGCCGGGTAATGCCCGAAATTCCGCCAAAATACGTCTATGCGGATGTCCTGTGGCCAATTGAGGCCAAAAACGGGACCAAAAATGTTTGGCCCGAAATCGACTTCTTCCCTGATGTATACATCATGCGTTTTTTCGAGCGGAAAAACTTTTTCTCTGGAACAGGTTCCATTTGTGCCTCAGTCCCTTTGTATGGTCCAGACGAACCAGGAAATGTGCCACAACCCGTACCTGAGGCACTTCCGGGAGCCAGCGGGCCCATTTCCAGGCCGGTACATAGACCCATCTAGGGTTAGCGCGTTATGCGTAAATTGCCGTTTTTGGCTACGATTGCCGGTTTATGCCCAAAATTCTGCCCAAATAAGTCTATGCGGATGTCCTGTGGTCAATTGAAGCCAAAAACGGTACCAAAAATGTTTGGTCCGAAATCGACTTTTTCCATGATGGATACATCATGCGTTTTTTCGAGCGGAAAAACTTTTTCTCTGGAACCGGTTCCATTTGTGCCTCAGTCCCTTTGTATGGTCCAGACGAACCAGGAAATGTGCCACAACCCGTACCTGAGGCACTTCCGGGGGCCAGCGGGCCCATTTCCAGGCCGGTACATAGACCCATCTAGAGTTAGGCGCGTTATGCGTAAATTGCCGTTTTTGGTCACGATTGCCGGTTAATGCCCAAATATCTGCCCAAATACGTCTATGCGGATGTCCTGTGGCCAATTGAGGCCCAAAACGGACCAAAAATTTTTGGCCCGAAATCGACTTCTTCCCTGATGTATACATTATGCGTTTTTTTCGGGCGGAAAAACTTTTTCTCTGGAACCGGTTCCATTTGTGCCGCAGTCCCTTTGTATGGTCCTGACGAACCAGGAAATGTGCCACAACCCATACCGGGGGCCAGCGGGCCCATTTCCAGGCCGGTACATAGACCCATCTAGGGTTAGGCGCGTTATGCGTAAATTGCCGTTTTTGGCCACGATTGCCGGTTTATGCCCAAAGTTCTGCCCAAATACGTCTATGCGGATGTCCTGTGGCCAATTGAGGCCAAAAACGGGACCAAAAATTTTTGGCCCGAAATCGACTTTTTCCCTGATGTATACATCATGCGTTTTTTCGAGCGGAAAAAACTTTTTCTCTGGAACCGGTTCCATTTGTGCCTCAGTCCCTTTGTATGGTCCAGACGAACCAGGAAATGTGCCACAACCCGTACCTGAGGCACTTCCGGGGGCCAGCGGGCCCATTTCCAGGCCGGTACATAGACCCATCTAGGGTTAGGCGCGTTATGCGTAAATTGCCGTTTTTGGCCACGATTGCCGGTTTATGCCCAAAGTTCTGCCCAAATACGTCTATGCGGATGTCCTGTGGCCAATTGAGGCCAAAAACGGGACCAAAAATTTTTGGCCCGAAATCGACTTTTTCCCTGATGTATACATCATGCGTTTTTTCGAGCGGAAAAACTTTTTCTCTGGAACCGGTTCCATTAGTGCCTCAGTCCCTTAGTATGGTCCAGACGAACCAGGAAATGTGCCACAACCCGTACCTTAGGCACTTCCGGGGGCCTGCGGGCCCATTTCCTGGCCGGTACATAGACCCATCTAGGGTTAGGCGCGTTATGCGTAAATTGCCGTTTTTGGCTACGATTGCCGGTTTATGCCCAAAATTCTGCCCAAATACGTCTATGCGAATGTCCTGTGGCCAATTGAGGCCAAACACGGGACCAATAATTTTTGGCCCGAAATCGACTTTTTCCCTGATGTATACATCATGCGTTTTTTCGAGCGGAAAAACTTTTTTTCTGGAACCGGTTCCATTTGTGCCTCAGTCCCTTTGTATGATCCAGACGAACCAGGAAATGTGCCACAACCCGTACCTGAGGCACTTCCGGGGGCCAGCGGGCCCATTTCCAGGCCGGTACATAGACCCATCTAGGGTTAGGCGCGTTATGCGTAAATTGCCGTTTTTGGCCACAATTGCCGGTTTATGCCCAAAATTCTGCCCAAATACGTCTATGCGGATGTCCTGTGGCCAATTGAGGCCAAAAACGGGACCAAATATTTTTGGCCCAAAATCGACTTTTTCACTGATGTATACATCATGCGTTTTTTCGAGCGGAAAAACTTTTTCTCTGGAACCGGTTCCATTTGTGCCTCAGTCCCTTTGTATGGTCCAGACGAACCAGGAAATGTGCCACAACCCGTACCTGAGGCACTTCCGGGAGCCAGCGGGCCCATTTCCAGGCCGGTACATAGACCCATCTAGGGTAAGGCGCGTTATTCGTAAGTTGCCGTTTTTGGCCACGATTGCCGCTTTTTGCCCAAAATTCTGCCCAAATACGTCTATGCGGATGTCCTGTGGCCAATTGAGGCTAAAAACGGGACCAAAAATGTTTGGCCCGAAATCGACTTTTTCCATGATAGATACATCATGCGTTTTTTCGAGCGGAAAAACTTTTTCTCTGGAACCGGTTCCATTTGTGCCTCAGTCCCTTTGTATGGTCCAGACGAACCAGGAAATGTGCCACAACCCGTACCTGAGGCACTTCCGGGGGCCAGCGGGCCCATTTCCAGGCCGGTACATAGACCCATCTAGGGTTAGGCGCGTTATGCGTAAATTGCCGTTTTTGGCCACGATTGCCGGTTTATGCCCAAAATTCTGCCCAAATACGTCTATGCGGATGTCCTGTGGCCAATTGAGGCAAAAAACGGGACCAAACATTTTTGGCCCGAAATCGACTTTTTCCCTGATGTATACATCATGCGTTTTTCGAGCGGAAAAACTTTTTCTCTGGAACCGCTTCCCTTTGTGCCTCAGTCCCTTTGTATGGTCCAGACGAACCAGGAAATGTGCGACAACCCCTACCTGAGGTACTTCCGGGGGCCAGCGGGCCCATTTCCAGGCCGGTACATAGACCCATCTAGGGTTAGGCAAGTTATGCGTAAATTGCCGTTTTTGGCCACGATTGCCGGTTTATGCCCAAAATTCTGCCCAAATACGTCTATGCGGATGTCCTGTGGCCAATTGAGGTCAAAAACGGGACCAAAAATGTTTGGCCCGAAATCGACTTTTTCCATGAGGTATACATCATGCGTTTTTTCGAGCGGAAAAACTTTTTCTCTGGAACCGGTTCCATTTGTGCCTCAGTCCCTTTGTATGGTCCCGACGAACCAGGAAATGTGCCACAACCCGTACCTGAGGCACTTCCGGGAGCTAGCGGGCCTATTTCCAGGCCGGTACATAGACCCATCTAGGGTTAAGCGCGTTATGCGTAAATTGCCGTTTTTGGCCACGATTGCCGGTTTATACCCAAAATTCTGCCAAAATACGTCTATGCGGATGTTCTGTGGCCAATTGAGGCCAAAAACGGGACCAAAAATGTTTGGCCCGAAATAGACTTTTTCCATGATGTATACATCATGCGTTTTTTCGAGCGGAATTTTTTTTTTTTGGAACCGGTTCCAATTGTGCCTCAGTCCCTTTGTATGGTCCAGACGAACCAGGAAATGTGCCACAACCCGTACCTGAGGCACTTCCGGGGGCCAGCGGGCCCATTGCCCGTCCGGTACATAGACCCATCTAGGGTTAGGCGCGTTATGCGAAATTTTTTTTTTTTTGCCACGATTGCCGGTTTATGCCCAAAATTCTGCCAAAATACGTCTGTGCGGATCTCCTGTGGCCAATTGAGGCCAAAAACGGGACCAAAAATGTTTGGCCCGAAATCGACTTTTTCCATGATGTATACATCATGCGTTTTTTCGAGCGGAAATTTTTTTTTTTTGGAACCGGTTCCAATTGTGCCTCAGTCCCTTTGTATGGTCCAGACGAACCAGGAAATGTGCCACAACCCGTACCTGAGGCACTTCCGGGGGCCAGTGGGCCCATTTCCCGTCCGGTACATAGACCCATCTAGGGTTAGTCGCGTATTGCGAAATTGCCGTTTTTGGCCACGATTGCCGGTTTATGCCCAAAATTCTGCCAAAATACGTCTATGCGGATGTCGTGTGGCCAATTGAGGCCAAAAACGGGACCACAGATTTTTAGCCCGAAATCGACTTTTTCCCTGATGTATACATCATGCGTTTTTTCGAGCGGAAAAACTTTTTCTCTGGAACCGGTTCCATTTGTGCCTCAGTCCCTTTGTATGGTCCAGACGAACCAGGAAATGTGCCACAACCCGTACCTGAGGCACTTCCGGGGGCCAGCGGGCCTATTTCCAGGCCGATACATAAACCCATGTAGGGTTAGGCGCGTTATGCGTAAATTGCCGTTTTTGGCCACGATTTCCGGTTTATGCCCAAAATTCTGCCCAAATACGTCTATGCGGATGTCCTGTGGCCAATTGAGGCCAAAAACGGGACCAAAAATGTTTGGCCCGAAAACGACTTTTTCCCTGATGTATACATCATGCGTTTTTTCGAGCGGAAAGACTTTTTCTCTGGAACCGGTTCCATTTGTGCCTCAGTCCCTTTGTATGGTCCAGACGAACCAGGAAATGTGCCACAACCCGTACCTGAGGCACTTCCGGGGGCCAGCGGGCCCATTTCCAGGCCGGTACATAGACCCATCTAGGGTTAGGCGCGGTATGCGTAAATTGCCGTTTTTGGCCACGATTGCCGGTTTATGCCCAAAATTCTGCCCAAATACGTCTATGCGGATGTCCTGTGGCCAATTGAGGCCCAAAACGGGACCAAAAATTTTTGGATCGAAATCGACTTTTTCCCTGATGTATATATACATCATGCGTTTTTTCGATCGGAAAAACTTTTTCTCTGGAACCGGTTCTTTGTGCCGCAGTCCCTTTGTATGGTCCAGACGAACCAGGAAATGTGCCACAACCCGTACCTGAGGTAATTCTGGGGGCCAGTGGGCATATTTCCAGGCCGGTACATAGAACCATCTAGGGTTAGGCGCGTTATGCGTAAATTGCCGTTTTGGCAATGATTGCCGGTTTATGCCCAAAATTCTGCCAAAATACGTCTATGCGGATGTCCTGTGGCCAATTGAGGCCAAAAACGGGACCAAAAATGTTTGGCCCGAAATCGACTTTTTCCATGATCTATACATCATGCGTTTTTTCGAGCGGAATTTTTTTTTTTTTTGGAACCGGTTCCAATTGTGCGTTTTTTCGAGCGGAAATGTGCCACAACCAGTACCTGAGGCACTTCCGGGGGCCAGCGGGCCCATTTCCAGGCCGGTACATAGACCCATCTAGGGTTAGGCGCGTTATGCGTAAATTGACGTTTTTGGCCACGATTGCCGGTTAATGCCCAAAATTCTGCCCAAATACGTCAATGCGGATGTCCTGTGGCCAATTAAGGCAAAAAACGGGACCAAAAATTTTTGGCCCGAAATCGACTTTTTCCCTGATGTATACATCATGCGTTTTTTTGAGCGGAAAGACTTTTTCTCTGGTACCGGTTCCATTTGTGCCTCAGTCCCTTTGTATGGTCCAGACGAACCAGCAAATGTGCCACAACCCGTACCTGAGGCACTTCCGGGGGCCAGCGGGCCCATTTCCAGGCCGGTACATAGACCCATCTAGGGTTAGGCGCGTTATGCGTAAATTGCCGTTTTTGGCCACGATTGCAGGTTTATGCCCAAAATTCTACCCAATACGTCTATGCGGATGTCCTGTGGCCAATTGAGGCCAAAAACGGGTCCAAAATTTTTTGGCCCGAAATCGACTTTTTCCCTGATGTATACATCATTGCGTTTTTTCGAGCGGAAAAACTTTTTCTCTGGAACCGGTTCCATTTGTGCCTCAGTCCCTTTGTATGGTCCAGTCGAACCAGGAAATGTGCCACAACCCGTACCTGAGGCACTTCCAGGGGCCAGCGGGCCCATTTCCAGGCCGGTACATAGACCCATCTAGGGTTAGGCGCGTTATGCGTAAATTGCCGTTTTTGGCCACGATTGCCGGTTTATGCCCAAAATTCTGCCCAAATACGTCTATGCGGATGTCTTGTGGCCAATTGAGGCCAAACACGGGACCAAAAATGTTTGGCTCGAAATCGACTTTTTCCATGATGTATACATCATGCGTTTTTTCGAGCGGAAAAACTTTTTCTCTGGAACCGGTTCCATTTGTGCCGCAGTCCCTTTGTATGGTCCAGACGAACCAGGAAATGTGCCACAACCCGTACCTGAGGCACTTCCGGGGGCCAGCGGGCCCATTTCCAGGCCGGTACATAGACCCATCTAGGGTTAGGCGCGTTATGCGTAAATTGACGTTTTTGGCCACGACTGCCGGTTAATGCCCAAAATTCTGCCCAAATACGTCAATGCGGATGTCCTGTGGCCAATTGAGGCAAAAAACGGGACCAAAAATTTTTGGCCCGAAATCGACTTTTTCCCTGATATATACATCATGCGTTTTTTCGAGCGGAAAGACTTTTTCTCTGGAACCAGTTCCATTTGTGCCTCAGTCCCTTTGTATGGTCCAGACGAACCAGCAAATGTGCCACAACCCGTACCTGAGGCACTTCCGGGGGCCAGCGGGCCCATTTCCAGGCCGGTACATAGATCCATCTAGGGTTAGGCAAGTTATGCGTAAATTGCCGTTTTTGGCCACGATTGCCGGTTTATGCCCAAAATTCTGCCCAAATACGTCTATGCGGATGTCCTGTGGCCAATTGAGGCCAAAAACGGGACCAAAAATGTTTGGCCCGAAATCGACTTCTTCCCTAATGTATACATCATGCGTTTTTTCGAGCGGAAAAACTTTTTCTCTGGAATCGGTTCCATTTGTGCCTCAGTCCCTTTGTATGGTCCAGACGAAACAGGAAATGTGCCACAACCCGTACCTGAGGCACTTCCGGGGGCCAGCGGGCCCATTTCCAGGCCGGTACATAGACCCATCTAGGGTTAGGCGCGTTATGCGTAAATTGCCGTTTTTGGCCACGATTGACGGTTTATGCCCAAAATTCTGCCCAAATACGTCTATGCGAATGTCCTGTGGCCAATTGAGGCCAAAAACGGGACCAAAAATGTTTGGCCAGAAATCGACTTTTTCCATGATGTATACATCATGCGTTTTTTCGAGCGGAAAGACTTTTTCTCTGGAACCGGTTCCATTTGTGCCTCAGTCTCTTTGTATGGTCCAGACGAACCAGGAAATGTGCCACAACCCGTACCTGAGGCACTTCCGGGGGCCAGTGGGCATATTTCCAGGCCGGTACATAGACCCATCTAGGGTTAGGCGCGATATGCGTAAATTGCCGTTTTTGGCCACGATTGCCGGTTTATGCCCAAAATTCTGCCAAAATACGTCTATGCGGATGTCCTGTGGCCAATTGAGGCCCAAAACGGGACCAAAAATTTTTGGATCGAAATCGACTTTTTCCATGATGTATACATCATGCGTTTTTTCGAGCGGAATTTTTTTTTTTTTTTGGAAACGGTTCCAATTGTGCTTCAGTCCCGTTGTATGGTCCAGACGAACCAGGAAATGTGCCACAACCCGTACCTGAGGCACTTCCGGGGGCCAGCGGGCCCATTTCCAGGCCGGTACATAGACCCATCTAGGGTTAGGCGCGTTATGCGTAAATTACCGTTTTTGGCCACGATTGCCGGTTTATGCCCAAAATTCTGCCCAAATACGTCTATGCGGATGTCCTAAGGCCAATTGAGGCCAAAAACAGGACCAAAAATTATTGGCCCGAAATCGACTTTTTCCCTGATGTACACATCATGCGTTTTTTCGAGCGGAAAACTTTTTCTCTGGAACCGGTTCCATTTGTGCCTCAGTCCCTTTGTATGGTCCAGACGAACCAGGAAATGTGCCACAACCCGTACCTGAGGCACTTCCGGGGGCCAGCGGGCCCATTTCCAGGCCGGTACATAGACCCATCTAGGGTTAGGCGCGTTATGCGTAAATTGCCGTTTTTGGCCACGATTGCCGGTTTATGCCCAAAATTCTGCCCAAATACGTCTATGCGGATGTCTTGTGGCCAATAGAGGCCAAAAACGGGACCAAAAATGTTTGGCCCGAAATCGACTTTTTCCATGATGTATACATCATGCGTTTTTTCGAGCGGAAAAACTTTTTCTCTGGAACCGGTTCCATTTGTGCCGCAGTCCCTTTGTATGGTCCAGACGAACCAGGAAATGTGCCACAACCCGTACCTGAGGCACTTCCAGGGGCCAGCGGGCCCATTTCCAGGCCGGTACATAGACCCATCTAGGGTTAGGCGCGTTATGCGTAAATTGCCGTTTTTGGCCACGATTGCCGGTTTATGCCCAAAATTCTGCCCAAATACGTCTACGCGGATGTCCTGTGGCCAATTGAGGCCAAAAACGGGACCAAAAATGTTTGGCCCGAAATCGACTTTTTCCATGATGTATACATCATGCGTTTTTTCGAGCGGAAAAACTTTTTCTCTGGAACCGGTTCCATTTGTGCCTCAGTCCCTTTGTATGGTCCAGACGAACCAGGAAATGTGCCACAACCCGTACCTGAGGCACTTCCGGGGGCCGGCGGGCCCATTTCCAGGCCGGTACATAGACCCATCTAGGGTTAGGCGCGTTATGCGTAAATTGCCGTTTTTGGCCACGATTGCCGGTTTATGCCCAAAATTCTGCCCAAATACGTCTATGCGGATGTCTTGTGGCCAATAGAGGCCAAAAACGGGACCAAAAATGTTTGGCCCGAAATCGACTTTTTCCATGATGTATACATCATGCGTTTTTTCGAGCGGAAAAACTTTTTCTCTGGAACCGGTTCCATATGTGCCGCAGTCCCTTTGTATGGTCCAGACGAACCAGGAAATGTGCCACAACCCGTACCTGAGGCACTTCCGGGGGCCAGCGGGCCCATTTACAGGCCGGTACATAGACCCATCTAGGGTTAGGCGCGTTATGCGTAAATTGCCGTTTTTGGCCACGATTGCCGGTTTATGCCCAAAGTTCTGCCCAAATACGTCTATGCGGATGTCCTGTGGCCAATTGAGGCCAAAAACGGGACCAAAAATGTTTGGCCCGAAATCGACTTTTTCCATGATGTATACATCATGCGTTTTTTCGAGCGGAAAAACTTTTTCTCTGGAACCGGTTCCATTTGTGCCTCAGTCCCTTTGTATGGTCCAGACGAACCAGGAAATGTGCCACAACCCGTACCTGAGGCACTTCCGGGGGCCAGCGGGCCCATTTCCAGGCCGGTACATAGACCCATCTAGGGTTAGGCGCGTTATGCGTAAATTGCCGTTTTTGGCCACGATTGCCGGTTTATGCCCAAAATTCTGCCTAAATCGTCTATGCGGATGTCCTGTGGCCAATTGAGGCCCAAAACGGGACCAAAAATTTTTGGCTCGAAATCGCCTTTTTTCCTGATGTATATATACATCATGCGTTTTTTCGATCGGAAGAACTTTTTCTCTAGAACCGGTTCCATTTGTGCCTCAGTCCATTTGTATGGTCCAGACGAACCAGGAAATGTGCCACAACCCGTACCTGAGGCACTTCCGGGGGCCAGCGGGCCCATTTCCAGGCCGGAACATAGACCCATCTAGGGTTAGGCGCGTTATGCGTAAATTGCCGTTTTTGGCGACGATTGCAGGTTTATGCCCAAAATTCTACCCAAATACGTCTATGCGGATGTCCTGTGGCCAATTGAGGCCAAAAACGGGACCCAAATTTTTTGGCCCGAAATCGACTTTTTCCCTGATGTATATACATCATTGCGTTTTTTCGAGCGGAAAAACTTTTTCTCTGGAACCGGTTCCATTTGTGCCTCAGTCCCTTTGTATGGTCCAGACGAACCAGGAAATGTGCCACAACCCGTACCTGAGGCACTTCCAGGGGCCAGCGGGCCCATTTACAGGCCGGTACATAGACCCATCTAGTGTTAAGCGCGTTATGCGAAATTGCCGTTTTTGGCCACGATTGCCGGTTTATGCCCAAAATTCTGCCCAAATACGTCTATGCGGATGTCCTGTGGCCAATTGAGGCCAAAAACGGGACCAAAAATTTTTGGCCCGAAATCGACTTTTTCCCTGATGTGTACATCATGCGTTTTTTCGAGCGGAAAAACTTTTTCTCTTTGTGCCTCAGTCCCTTTGTATGGTCCAGACGAACCAGGAAATGTGCCACAACCCGTACCTGAGGCACTTCCAGGGGCCAGCGGGCCCATTTCCAGGCCGGTACATAGACCCATCTAGGGTTAGGCGCGTTATGCGTAAATTGCCGTTTTTGGCCACGATTGCCGGTTTATGCCCAAAATTCTGCCCAAATACGTCTATGCGGATGTCTTGTGGCCAATTGAGGCCAAAAACGGGACCAAAAATGTTTGGCCCGAAATCGACTTTTTCCATGATGTATACATCATGCGTTCTTTCAAGCGGAAAACTTTTTCTCTGGAACCGGTTCCATTTGTGCCTCAGTCCCTTTGTATGGTCCAGACGAACCAGGAAATGTGCCACAACCCGTACCTGAGGCACTTCCGGGGGCCAGCGGGCCCATTTCCAGGCCGGTACATAGACCCATCTAGGGTTAGGCGCGTATTGCGAAATTGCCGTTTTTGGCCACGATTGCCGGTTTATGCCCAAAATTCTGCCAAAATACGTCTATGCGGATGTCCTGTGGCCAATTGAGGCCAAAAACGGGACCAAAAATTTTTGGCCCGAAATCGACTTTTTCCCTGATGTATACATCATGCGTTTTTTCGAGCGGAAAAACTTTTTCTCTGGAACCGGTTCCATTTGTGCCTCAGTCCCTTTGTATGGTCCAGACGAACCAGGAAATGCGCCACAACCCGTACCTGAGGCACTTCCGGGGGCCAGCGGGCCCATTTCCAGGCCGGTACATAGACCCATCTAGGGTTAGGTGCGTTATGCGTAAATTGCCGTTTTTGGCAACGATTGCTGGTTTATGCCCAAAATTCTGCCCAAATACGTCTATGCGGATGTCCTGCTGCCAATTGAGGCCAAAAACGGGACCAAAAATGTTTGGCCCGAAATCGACTTTTTCCCTGATGTATACATCATGCGTTTTTTCGAGCGGTAAAACTTTTTCTCTGGAACCGGTTCGATTTGTGCCTCAGTCCCTTCGTATGGTCCAGACGAACCACGAATTGTGCCACAACCGGTACCTGAGGCACTTCCGGGGGCAAGCAGGCCCATTTCCAGGCCGGTACATACTCCCTATCTAGGGTTAGGCGCGTTTTGCGTAAATTGCCATTTTTGTCCACGATTGCCGGTTTATGCCCGAAATTCCGCCAAAATACGTCTATGCAGATGTCCTGTGGCCAATTGAGGCCAAAAACGGGACCAAAAATTTTTGACCCGAAATCGACTTTTTCCCTGATATATACATCATGCGTTTTTTCGAGCGGAAAATCATTTTCTCTGGAACCGGTTCCATTTGTGCCTCAGTCCCTTCGTATGGTCCAGACGAGCCAGGAAATGTGCCACAGCCGCTACCTGAGGCACTTCCGGTGGCCAGCGGGCCCATTTCCAGGCCGGTACATAGTCCCTATCTAGGGTTAGGCGTTTTGCGTAAATTGCCGTTTTTGGCCACGATTGCCGGTTAATGCCCGAAATTCCGCCCAAATACTACTATGCGGATGTCCTGTGGCCAATTGAGGCCAAAAACGGGACCAAAAATGTATGGCCCGGAATCGTCTTTTTCCCTGATGTATCATCATGCGTTTTTTCCGGGGCCAGCGGGCCCATTTCCAGGTCGGTATATAGTCCCTATCTAGGGTTACCTGATACACGTCGGCGTCACATTAAAGAAACAGCAACGTCGAGTTATAACGTTACACAATACGTACATTTATTTCATTTTCACATACGAAAATTTACATGTACTATAAAATAATTACTATTTTAATTTTTACAGCATCTCAAAAAAGATGATGATTTGATCAATCAAATAGTTTTGTTCTCATTCCTATTCTACATTTGCCAACATGGAAAGGGGTACATTTCAGTTAATATCAGTGTATTGGATAGGCTGTCTTTAAAATCAGCACAAATATAAATCCTGTAACTGATACAGATACCGTGTTTTTTTTAATCAATGGCATATTTAAGACTTGAATTTCCATTCTATGGGTAGAAATGACCTTTTTATAACTTTTGTACTCAAAACATAGCTTGCTATGAAATCACCCGTGGTATTGGTTTGCAGCGTGTACACTGGTTCAAGCACTCGTAGTAAGTAATAGTCTTCGTCGAAGGCTTTCACAGCAAGCTTTTCGTTCTGGTTCACCAATTCATGAATTGGTATGTTTGCGGATAACTGTACAGAGGTTGTTTCGATTTGTTGTTGTTTTTTCCAGAGAGAGACATTAATTCATATTTACCGACGGTGAGTGCTTGTTAACAATTTTTCGTAATGTCGATTCCAAACACTCACCGCAATAACATGACAGGTCTCTCGCAATAATCATGTCGTCATGACTCGAAATTATTTGATGTATAGATCTGTACATTTTCTGGAACCGTTATACGCTCATTTATTTAAAAAAAATGTTTTGTAACTTATATTTTATTGCAACAATTTAACGTACACAGGCGACGTTACGCTTAAGTAAAAATGGTACAAAATACGAAGCCTTGTGTGACACAGATTTTGTGGTGTGAAAATAACAGTAAGACACACAGAAATTTCTTTTTTTAATATATCGCTTGCTTCATAAAATTACTTTAGTTTGATGTAATAAAATAACCCCTAAATTCTTCATCCAGCGTTGAAATTGAAGTACCCAGTGACCATTGCGTTATTTTCTTGTTTTTTGACGTTTTATATACTACTGTGTGACATGCATTTTGACGCCTAGTGCTGTAATTATTAATATGTCAAGCATTTGAAAAACACGCTTATATTAATTATGAAAATTACAAACAGAATATCTCCATTTTACAAGAAACAATAAAAAATCCAAATCTAAAGAACACTAACTTCACCAATCTGAAGATGCGTTAACGTCGCATAACGTCGTGCGGACATGTGGGGCCTACCGGGGATTACGAGGTATATTTCAAAATTAACAAACAGTTTTTTATTTAAAAACAATGTAAATATTGCACAATGATCCGATTTCAGCGCTGATCCTGTAATGTCTCCTTTTTTAGTTATGGGCGTTCGTAATTAGCACAATCGCTATATATGGCAGTAATTAAAGTCACAAAAACGACGTTGGCGGACATTTTGTATTTAAAACTAAAATCAGTGACCATAGCAATAGTATTCATTAATAAAATAATTTTCAATTCTGAAGTTTAACCATTTATATCAATTTTAATGGTGTGTAAACGCATTTACCCATCTTCTAATATAAATACGCTGGATATTATGTAATTTAATCATGAAACCGTGTCGATTATGTTATATGTGCCATTTCGAGGTCAATCTTGTTGAGTTTCGGGCGCACGAACAATGCTATGAATGTCAATGAAAAAACAACAATAATCACCGTAAATGACGTTTTCGACGTCATGTACGCCTTTTTTGACGCCTGCTTTTTCCCGTGCCAAAAATATTATACACAACATGGAAGAACGGTCTACATTTGTGACGCTGTGACATGCTAAAATCGACGTCTTGTCTAATGTTCTAAACTGTAGCGTTTTAATACACGATGGTAAATTGCTCTACAAGTACGGTCATACCAAAGCGCATTGTCTGAGGATTCTGATAATGTATAATTCCTCTTACAATATTAATTACACACTCGATGCACAATCAAAGGGTTGCCTGTTTTGGCTACATGTATCAGGTGTAGACGTTACGTCCTAGCGATTAGTCGTTTGATATAAATGATTTAGTTGCAGGTCTATTGCATGGGGCATTCAATTCCAGCTAATATTTAACCTGTGGACATGAAATTCATTGAAATTCGACTTTTTTATGGTTTCCTGCAATGAATTTGACGTATAATACTTATAAAAATAGTTATAATAATTATACATTTATATTGTCACAAAAGATGTTCGTGATGAAAGACGAGAATGTACAATATGTACCGACAAATGACTTAGCAAAATATGTAAATAGATTTATTTTTGGTTGTTTGTAACGCTGTAGCAAATCATTGTATATAAGTTATTAAACGGTGGTTAGTCAACCTTTTTATCGTTCCGGGAAAGGTTACATTTCCTAGGCGCATACCTCCGACAGTGACTGACAAATATCTTACATAATTTACAATCAGTGGCAGAATGGCCGTAGAAATTATTTCATAACCAAGCTTAGCTGCGTAAAAATATGCCCCTCGTATGAATCTTACTTACGTTCCCTGGAACGCTTGTGCTCTGCTGCCAGAGGTAGCCGTGTGGCTTTATTATAAGAAGAATTCACCATTAAATTGTCGCACCACTGACGTTGCTTAACACAACAGAGAATATGTTAATCACATGTGGTGTATGGTACCTGACATCAGAAAACCCTTGGTACGTTTTCATAGCAACGACAGTCAGTATGCATTAAACAGGCGTTCATTAACTACAGTACACGTAGTACAGTACAGGGTGTTACAAACAAAGCGAACAGTAAATAGTGAGTATTTCTTTATTACAGGCAATGAGAATGATGAATATCCTTTGACCTTTAACCTATGACCTTAAATCAATAATGACATTGAACTGTGACCTTGGCACAAATTCTTGTAAACATTCAACGGCTTTAGAATGAATCAAATTTGAAATAGAAATATGACTATCTTTGAAATAGTTCAATATAAAATAAATCAACACCAAAAGTTGTGGCTTCCGGTCAAAGGATATTTTTCGTACATGTAAATGACATATAACGATTTCAAAAATGTGACTCAATAATTAACTGGATGACGAAACGTTTACATAGGACAATGAATACAAAATTCTTTCATAATTTATATTTATATATACGTCAATAATAATAATAGAATAACTGCTATGAAAAATCGACATTTTCAGACCATTTATGTATAGAGAGATAGATAGAAAGAGATACGCCAACATAATCGGTAACATGACCAATAAAAACAACTACCGGTATGTGTACGCTACATAAGAATATTCCTTCCAACAAATGTGTACGTTTGACATTGTACATGTTTTAGAACAAGTATCTTTTGAAATATCAACATGGTATTAATATAAAACTTTTGTCTACCTGAACTCGGCCAACACAGTAAAATGATACAAACACACTCTAAGTAGTTTCCCCTACCCATTTTGTGGTGATACTGACCAAAATAATCATAATAAAAATGTATATTATAAATGCTGGTACGAATAGATTTCATTATGAAATGTAAAAATATAGAACCGAAATAAACGAACAATGAATATAAAAATGTTTGTATAATGCATGTATATGATAAAACTGTAACCGGTTATTAAACAACTGTAAAACCGGTAAATCGAGGACGTTTTATAACAACCAATTAATAACAAAACACAATTTGTATACATGAAACACATTACCGGTATATAAGCACATGAACATTGTCATAAATTGATTAAAATTTAGGAACATGTTTTTCCGTGACAAAAAAAACTAATAAATGTAGTAATCCAATTGTATCGCTAAAACGTATACATATTATATATATATTTGGACGCCAACTCGTATACGAAATAAGTTTTCCTAAATAAGAGTTTAAGGTAGAAAAGCGATTCATCATAAATAGTGATAAATCTAAAACAGAATAAAAGGGCGCAGCATCATGTATTTTTTCTCTCTTCTGTGTCTTTTTGCTCTTCGCTAAACAGAAATAATTACTTTGAAACAGGAGCCTATTGTAGTGCCCTGACCCTTAATCTGCCTCCCTGTCCTATTCTTAGTTCTAAACTATTCCCTTTTTACGTATCAATGTAAATTAAACTTTTACTGTCGACCCTTTATATTATCTTCAGATGTTCAAATGTTTAAGTACGAAATCTATGAGAAGTACACACACTTACATACACTCACATATGTATAATATATAAATGAAACACCCGTTTATCCTTTGTCTCTTACAGAATATGCAAGGTTAGCGTCATCCGCAAAAATAGCCTGAATGTATGAATGAAAAAAGGATAAAATAATTATACCTGATTATTACACAAAAAGCCATTTTTCTGCTGTCTAAATATTTAGCGAAAAAATATTTTGGCTGTGCAAAAGGGGACAAACCCCTTGGTAAACCCGTAAACTTCAACATAATATCTTAAATATGACATTTAAGTTAGTGTACAGGACAAGTTACTACAAAAAGCATGTACCTGAACAGGTCATCATACAACATTTGTGACTATTGTTAAATTAAATTCCAATTAAAAAATGCGAATCAACACTAGTTGTATTTGACAGCTCTACTTAGGGTTGTCTATGTCGTCAGCAATTAAAATATAATTCGTTGTAGCCACAGTAGAAGAAATTAAATCCTCGATTATAACGATTAAATATAACAGAAGTTTACTGAACAATATGAAACCAAAGCAGAGACAAATGATTCAATTCATTTATTGAAATAAGAATTTATACATTATCAAAACTACTAAAAATTCACAATGCTATTGAATAAATATTTGTAAATCAATCCAACATTGAAACAATTCGATATAAAAATACTTCCAAACACCAAAACAAAAAAGCCTTCATTCAGATCTAAAATGACAAATAAAATGCCTTAAAACTGTTTCAAAAAATCTTTATAAATAACATATTAACAGTAATCAATGAATTGACTACAATTTTTCAACAACCTATAGTCAGTAAAGGTTACTTTAATTATCAGGTACATTTTCACCAGGCTTTGTTTTAAAAAACATGAATACAATGTTCACCGAGAAATGAGCTTAAGGCCTGATTTTCCCTATAAGATATGTAACTTAAAAAAATAATGAAATCATAAAGAAACAATTATATGACAACAAATGTTTAACAAATAATTCTTTGTTAGAACAAGTAAACACCGGTATAAGTAATGTCAATATCATAAATAAGAATACTGCTCAAAATGCGTAAGTATCAACTTGACCAGAAACTAGTGCACGTGTTTACATAGTTACCGATTTCTGAACGTTTCGAGAAATAAAAGTCAAAAAGATCCTTTCACATTTAGAGCAATATACATTCACAGCCTTCAATAAAATTCACTAATCCGAGTGAATAACACTCACTAAATATACACCCAACTATCGTTTAATGCTACACTAAAATAAGAAATAACGATTTTTATGCAAACTAGCAAAATTACAGTAGCAAGTCATTACATAGTCACAAGAAAGAAACACTTGCTATTTTAAGTAACAATCATGAGCTATTCTCATAACATTTAACCATATTTGCTATTTTAGAGACAACCATGCGCAATTTTAGCAACAAATATGCGCTATATTTAGCAACAATTAAGAGCTAGTTTTAGCAACAAATATATGCTATATTTAGCAACGACTATGTGCTATATGTAGCAACAAGTATGTGCTAAATATAGCAACAAACTTGTGCTTTCTCTTGCCTGTCATCTTAAATCTAACTGTTGATTTTTTTTCTTTAACAACGATTTGTTTCTTGGCTAAAAAGCAATATTGTCAAAATGATTAGTAAAAACCAAGGGCAGTAACTCTCAGTAACTCTCCAATGTACAGAACACATGGGATAATAGGATAGTTTGAATGGAAACAAAAACATGAGATAAAATTAGTGTAAGTCAAGACCCTTTATAACCCCCTCTAAGCATCTTGTGAAGCTAAAAGTATTATTTTTTAATCAACCACTATAAATGAAATGTTTCTGGTAGTCACACTGAATAAATGCAGAATGTCTGTATTTTTTACCAATTGAAATCACTTAAATAATTATATTACCGACTTTAAACTTTAATCAAAGATTAGCAAATAATAAAACAAAGAATGGTACAATTTTTCAAAAACTAAAAACCGCTAATAATCAGAAGTTAAGAGTAACTTGTATATATACATAATGACCGCGTGATTAAAGAGGGGAATTCAATTCAACGTCATCTACTTGATAGATAATAAAAGAAAACATCAGATGACATTTGGGGTTTTTTCATTTGTATTATATATAGACTTTCAGATCTCCCTGAGTTTAAATCGGAACATAATGGACCATGAGGTAGTCAAAATGTATCATCGTCTTCTTCTATCGTCAAATCGTCAAGCCTAAGAACATTGAATTATAAACAATCCCACAATCCAGTCCGTTGTCATAATATGAAAGTAAACGTACCAAATATTCTCCAATAAAATCCCAATTGTTCGGTTTCTATTATTTACATCGTTAAATCGATTATTGAAATAAGTTTTTTGTACATAGTCAAGTTTTCAAAAAAAATATTACTAACCCATGGTTTTATTAAAGATATGCCATTAAAAAAGTTGAATTTCTTGTTTGTAAAATATCATAGTGTACACTTGGTTTTTTTGTCAAAATATGTTTTAACATTAACCAATGTCCACAAAGTTAGGGTTACTTAAATTTCTTAAAAGTGTAAACTTTGTAAGATAAAACATGTTATATTCAATTACCATGTAAAATTCAATGTAGAATGTAAAAGTTCAATTTAAATTAAATGTAAAAATCAATAAGAATTCAATTAAAATTAAGATTCAATTAAAATGGTTTTCTGTAAAATGCCATTTTAAAGGTTAAAAAGTCTAAAATATCAATTAAAAGCATATAAATATTTAAAATTTCCAGAATAAATATTATATAATCCATGTTATTTGCATTTCTTATTTTATGCAGGGAAATATAATGGAGAATGCCTGGTGCTCAACTCAATTAATGTAAACATTATAACTATATAATAAAATGAAAACAAATAGCACAAAATGTAGACAAATATTTATAATATATATATAGATAGAGATATGGAGAGATGAATGAATAAATGAAATAATGAGAAACAAGAGAGATATAATTAGGGACTTTAGTCAGTTATTTCCCCATGTATACTCTTTAAATAGGTAGGTCCAATTAGTTGGATTACTCGGATTTTACCCTTACTTTTCAATGTCAGTTTGCCAAAATTAATCTTAAATAACTTTTTTGTAAATAATTCTATTTGTTTGAAATTAAAGCTAAGTATTTTTAGCATAAAGAACTATCTAAATTTCATCACTTCTGTAAATATCTTCATTAACAAGAAAGATATTAGATGAAATATTTTGTTATCCTTACATAGGATTTCAATGATAAAATCCAAGGATTCCAACTGTAAGGACCTACTTACCAATTGGATTGCTTCAGATTTTATCAGGGAAAGATAACTGACTAATGTCCCTAATTATATATAAGTTCATGGGTGATGATAGGTATTGTGTTTAATTTTTTGTTACTGAATTTTACAACCTGGCCATTTTTGTTTTATTTTAAGTGAGTTTACATAGTAATCTGCATATAGTCTAAGTTTATTTTAGCAATGATGGAGATTGAGTTAAATTTACTCCTCACAACCACAGGCATTATAACACCAACACTTTGATACTGTCAACAAAACTCTTCTAATCATGCCAACAGTTAAAAAAATCAATTTAGACATTCTAAACACACACTCCACATTCAAAACCAACTGACCTTACTAAAACTTCTTATTTCAATAATATCAAAAAAACTGAGGTAGTTTAAACCAGAAACGCCATTCATTCATTCATCCATTCTGTTCTCTATGCTCAATACAAGAGTCACCCATCTAGACTAGAGTTACGTCCTTTATTTTGGAGTGTGTGCTGTATTTGTAAGACAATTTGAATTTATAATAAAATAAACTCTAATAATATCTTTATATATGATATTATCAAGAAGTAAATGAGCTATTTTTAGATATGATGTCATCAAGAAGTAAATGAGCTATTTTTAGATATGATGTCATCAAGAAGTAAATGAGCTATTTTTAGATATGATATCAACAAGGAGTAAATGAGCTACACTAGGGTTCAAAAGTTTCTTTACACATTGTTGAATTTTGATGTTTTGGAAAATACTTAGGTATACTTTACATGTCATTATTAGTTTCACAACTAATATACATTTTTTAATGAACTGTCAATTAAGATCTACCATATATATTTTTATCATAAACAATAAAAATATGAAACAAATTGGGTCTCAATTATTATTTGCAATAAAAAAAGCGAAGAAAATATGAAACAAATTACATGTGTAAAGAAACTTTTGGACCCCAGTGTATTTTTAGATACGATGTCATCAAGAAGTAAATGAGCTATTTTTAGATACGATGTCATCAAGAAGTAAATGAGCTATTTTTAGATATGATGTCATCAAGAAGTAAATGAGCTATTTTTAGATATGATGTCATCAAGAAGTAAATGAGCTATTTTTAGATATGATGTCATCAAGAAGTAAATGAGCTATTTTAAACATGATATTATCACGAAGAAAAGTTCAGTAACAAAGAATTAAATCAAACATTATGAAGCACTGAATGAAATACAGAAGGAATTATCATAGCATGTAATCATAAAATGTCATACAAAAAGGCATTGTGTATGAAACCTATTTTCAACATTTGTAATTAAAAATATCCCCCTCCCGTTTCTCATCTTATCCCCTTATCGTTTGTTAACATATTTCAATAACTATTTGAAATTACATAGATACATATTTGCCATAAATATACCTTTTAAACTCTAAGAAGAAAAAAATATAATAGACTTTGTGTAAAATTTACAAAGTTCACAGTTCTTAAACTTGCCATCTAAATACACATAATCCAATTTAACGCTTGAATTTTGTCTTTCGTAACTTATATTTAGTTAATTTTCATTACAAATGCAAAGGCTTTTAGCAAAGCGACATTCAAGGGCCAATCAAATTTCTTTTTTTAAAAAAGACCATTAATATTTCCCTAAATAACGTACATTGCCAATTCGAAAAGTATAACTCATAAATCAGTAAACACGTAAAATTCAGTCGGACCAGCCAGTCAGTAAATCTATTTATCAATCAACAAAAGTTAATAAGTCACTAACTATAACCAACAATATATCTAAAAGTGTGCAAATGACATTTTCATTTTATAAAAGTCTATAAAACGGCCACAACTCTTAATCTAGGGCAGCAAACGTGTATTACTTTATGAGGCTTCCATTTAGAAAAACAAACATATTTCACAAAAAATAAATTAAAAGAAGTATTTAAAGCATAAAATACGTTGTATAGTTCAATGTTCTAAGAACAATTTTAGAAATAAATGTCATACAACGGAATACGACAGTTCGCCAATCATATCATTATACAAAAGGGCAGTGTTAAAAGAAACAGACCAAAAGGACTTTAATATTTAAAAATACTCAACTAGTAGAAGCCCTTTGAAATATAGAAATCCAAAAGATTATCCATTTAAACTGGTATGCCCAACCAACCAACAAAAAATTAACTATGTAAAATGTTCGATCAATAAAATTTAACTGCAATTTATTAGGACTTTTATGATCAAATATTGCCAAAAATTGAAAATTTATACTGAAAATAATGCTAAAATATTTAATTACTACCAAATTTCAATTTTTTAAAGCCTACAAAAATAACATAAATAATTGCCAAGACGGATGACTAAACAGCTGTACTTATATGCTTTCATAAACTCACTGAATGTAATATGAACTGAAATGACTTGCGTATAAGAAGTAAAGTATACAGGTTCAGATCTCAAGTTAGTGGGTAATGCAGTTGTTGATTAGACATTTACAAATGGAACAAAAATGTTTATTCCTGCCAAATTAAATGTTTTATCACAGGAAAGGGTCGTGTTTACTCAACTATCAATCTTAATAAATTTATGTTTGTTTTGATTATATGGCTCTCGTCAACACAGAAAAGTCATATATTATCAAAACCTCTGTAAGTAATGGAACGTAACTTAAATGGTACAAAATACTTAAGTTTGCAATTTATATTAATTTCTTTCAAATAGCTTAGTTAAAGTACCAAATTTGATTGAACATTTATCATGAACACACAACAGTCAATATTTGTTTTATGTTGAAATATTACACAATAAGGTGTCTCCTTCTTTTTCAGCAAGTGTTAACTTATTAATTTTGTATTACTCATTCTTCAACAAATTGTCACTATTTAATCTGATTGAATTACAAGTATAAATGAGGTAGTTCATTCATTAGATGGTTTTACGTTATGCTATTTATAAAATATTGCATTATTCAGAAGTTTTTGACAGTTGGTTTTAACTTCTAACTTGATTGAACGTTTAAGCATTTTTACTGAAGGCGAAGTCATTTGGTGAGTTACTTTGATGGCTTTATAATTTGGCTTTATAATTTATAATAGCTAATTACCTGAAAAGAACTGTATCATTAATACCCGCTAACCCACTTTTACCCAAGACAAAACCCCATCACTCCTTAATTAATGTTAAAGAGCATATTTGTACATATTTAGAGAAGAAAAACAATGCTTTATAGGTATAAACGTATGAAGTATATAATGATTTTAGCCCTTTCCCTTTGTCATCCAATTTTCATGTGTAAACAATGGGACGTAAAAGGGAAAGAGCAATTTGTTATGAGATAATAAGATATTCTCCATGTAACACTATAGTATAACTCATTCACCGGGCTAATACCATAAGGAGGGTAAACATAGCTACAGATCATTAATATATATATATATATATAATATATGAAACAAATAAAAAACATATTCTTTACATTCATAAATGCTACACAATGTCATAGTATTATGAGACAAAGTACTGTCAAAAATTGTTATATAGTTCACGATGACCTTCTGCTCTCTCAAAATCACATAATTAGCAATACAAATAATAAGAGAATGGTTGGTCGACCACTATAGTTGTTCGGTTGTTTCGAGAACATCAACTGGTTGTTATGACAGTTAAGACAATCGTTTTAAACCCTTTTACAACAACCAAACATATTTCACACTAAATATAGCTCCCTTATCATACTAACATCCGATATTACCTTTTTTGATGACCATTTTGGTAGGCTAATTTAGGGGTATAAATATTTATATCAGAAATCTTACTTCCTTGTATTTTTTCTGCTTCAAAGCGAAATTACCCTTAAAAAAGCTCTTCAAATACTTCGTGATCTTAATAACAAGAATTGACGGTACAATACCTCAGGAAATTCTCCTCTAAAACCAGACATTAATCCATGTCCACAGACCATTTAAAGTTTGTAAAGCTATACCTGTCTGGCAATTTATTCGAAATAGTATTTTTTCTTTAATTCATATGAGTCATTTCAAAAGGCTTATTTGATACATACTCAGTGCTCAGTGGTGCTTTATACAAAAATTCTAACGAAAAAATCTTCGTAAATCAAAATCAAGAAACATTAATAATACAATGCGCTCATTTTTTGACTTATCAATTTCAAATATAATAGAACTGTGTGGAATATTGTACACCTTTTGAATATCATATCATAGTTATGTTTATAATCCATCAGACATTGAACTGCTAATTATATGAAATTGACGATAACTTTTTTGTAAGAATTTTTGTGAAAAGGAGCACTGATGAGCTACCATTATAATTATTTTCTGAATTCAATGTCTTTCAAACACTTAAACTCTCACTATAAGTACTTTCATAAACACATTTTTTTAACATGCTTCTGACGCAGCCACAAAAAGAAAACAGACATTAAATGGTTGCTATTGAATTGCGACTTTCTTGGCTAAAATGATCTATTACCGGTAATTGTTATTTTTCGACCATGTTTTCATGAATTTTGGTCATTTTTTTATAGTGAAAAGGCCGAATTTCGGTCCGAATTTCAAGCCAATCATTGAGGTAGTAACTCTCAGTTATAGCTTTACACACTCTAGTCAAAGAATCAGATCTGGTGCATCGTATATATACATAATAAGAGTTTCCTATTAATTTAATATCATTCATTTAGTCCTAGGCATAAGAATTTTGTTGATATTTGGGCAAAAAGGGGAGTTAATCAAGGTTATATTTCAAAGATAGATTACCTGTAAAACAGTATAAATTAACACAACTAAGTATTATGTATCAAAATATGGCAAACAAAATAACATAAAGAAGCCAAATAGGTAAAGACAAAAATGGAGAACAATAAATCATCTTTAACCAATTCACTAATAAATATCCTTAATATATATATATATAATATAATATAGCACATTTTGTTTTTCAATTAATTTCATAGCTAAAAATTTAATGACAAAAGGCAAGCACTTAGAGCTGATAAAATGTAAAACATAACTGTTTCAACAAATACACTCTAATTAAAAATGATGCAGGAAATCACACTTTAAGATAAACAATCAAGACTTGTCAACGAGGAACTTAAAAAGAAGCTGAAAAGGGGGTCATCATCTCTAACACTTAGGGTCCAGTGTTATTGTTATTGTTAAAATATACTTACAAAACCTTATTATTTATTTATTTGAGTTAACGCTGTATCAACACAATTTTAGGTCATTTTACGGCATCCAGCCCACCTAACCTAGCTTTCCTGGACCATTGTCTATAACCAGTACTCACCTACCCATCCACAAGGCCGGAAACTTCTCCATATTATCTAATCAATGGAGGAAAATCGACATTATTGTCAAATTTTCATGGAAGGGTATAACCTCCACGGGTGGATTTCGAACCCGCACCCCCTCGAGCACGAGTATCCAAATCCCGGCGCGCTACCAACTGCGCTATCTACCCGGGTTAAAAGTGTTGGTTCATAGTTTCCTAACCCATGACCATAAGAGAGGGTAAGAAGTTAATAGAATTGTCCTTTTAGCAGTTTTTGATATTTTTAAGCAATTGGATAATTTTGACAAGAAACAAACCCAATTTAGAGACCCCTAAATACTAATTTAGTAATCAAACACCCTTTTAAACCACTATGATACTGATTTTGTTATTCCTATAGTATAAAAAATCTCAAATCACAATAAAAATTTTAAAAGAGCAATAGAATAACATTAGTAATAGGAATTGTAACATCCCCTTAAACATCTTCATTACATACATTTATTTTGGACAATTTTTTCAATGGCCCATGGATTTAATAATCATAAATTGGTTTAAAATTAAAAATGTCGGTCCTGCCTTTCATTTAACTGTTAAAAATTATATAGAGGCGAAAGGAAAACACATTTAAAATAAATTTCAAATACTTTCAGCCAAAGCCGGCACAAAAAAAAATAGCACATCATACAAAAAGTTTCTTAAAAAAATTATGTTAAAAAAAACCACATGATTTCTACTAGCACTTAAGATGCGTTCATATATTACATGTAAATGATACAAGTTATGAATAAAAAAAACTGAAATAAAAACAAACAGTCAAATGCTAAGACATACTGAGTTCAATACGCCCGACAATATGAAGTACATATAAAGTTTATACATAAAAAACAAATTGAAATGATTAATCAAAAATTGAAATTACCCGCATTTTAAAGTCACTATGAAAATAACAAACAAAAAATGAAAAAAAAATCATAATCATTTCAAATATATAGAAAGCACACATATATTTAACTTTTAACGTTAAACGTCAAATGAGGTAAAACCTTATCATCGAGGTATATAGGTAACACCGTCCAGAACCTTCTTGTTCGTAAAAAACTGAATTTTTTGTGCAAAATTGTTCCTTGTTTACATGAATGAGGTTCACTTAAAAAAAAGAAAAAAAATGTTTTTTCCAGAGTTAAACTTTAAAATGGCCGTTCTGTTTTGAAGCGGCCGCCTTAATGTTGGACATTTTAACACAATCCTGAGAACAAGTATCGAGAGTTTCTTCCCTTGTTTTACGTGCAGATGGTGAACCCATCTCTCTTGAGTTCCGAGACAAACTATACGGATAGTTCACCGAGGAATCGTGACCGTTCCCATCTCCCTGAGAGTCATCTACTATGACCGCAGTGTTCGCTTGAGGCGGCAACCCATTAATTGGCGCCGAAAAGTCGCCACAGCCGACACCACTGACCGAATTTGGCGCGGTAGTCGGTATTCTGACACCATTGCTCGAAGCTGGATGTCGCCGCCGATGTGAATGAACATCTAGCCGGGAACCATCACTAGAAACCTGAGGGGCGACAGCGGAACCGGAGTGGCTGACGATGACTTCACTCCGGTCGTCTGTCTTAGAAATGTCTGTCAGTCCATTCGCCTGAGAAGAAAACGTTGAGGTAGGTTGAAGATGAGGGTTAACGCCATCGCGTACGACCCCCTGAGGTATATTGTAACAAGAAATGTTGCGGGATTCCTGAACATTTGTTGAAAGCGAGCGTTTGTTCCCTGCTTCACTTTCATGAGGCTTTTGCTCCACACTGGATGTTTGAGGTATCATTATCGGCAATCGTTCACCGTCACTCGCGTTAATCACAACATTTTGTCCCGGATCAGAATTTTCCGGCTTATCAGATTGCCACTCATTTGACGGCGATCCGGCATACACAACAGTATCACCGGAGTCCGTCGTATCGCTAGGAGGTAGTACAGTCATTTCAGATCTTGGCATGGAGTTACCATACTCAGAAGAGGAACGGTCACTAACAGTCAAACTGCCCTCTCCACTCGCGGTTAGACTTCCTTCTCCGCTATCCTCGGCACTATTGCCTTGCTCTTTATCGCACTTTTTATGAATAATATGAATTCCATCCTCAGAGCTACCCGTATCAATATTATCCAGCGACCCTAAATCCTCGTAACGGCTAGTAGTGAATGTTTCCTCTCCAACATTAGCTGTCATACATTGTTCACAGCTTCCAGCTAACATGGCAGCAATCAAACCTCTAGTTTCCTGCAAAAGAAAAAAAGGTAATGAAATGATTGATGCTTAATCCACATTTCAACATTTAACACATTTCCCCTTTTACTAATAACGTCCCCTATCGTCCCCTGTATGTGATTCTAAAAAATGCCCCTTTTTGTCCCCAGTGCAAGATACTAATAATTTTCATGTTTGTCCCCTTTAAAAAACTGCAATCAAAATATTATCATGAAATGAATGTATATGTTTAATTATATATTTATGTCATTGTTTCTTACCGGTTCTAACAAATATTTACAATCTTTTTTGATATTACAACTGTAAACAATTCTCTAGTTGTTTAATATATATATATATTAAATGCAAACTTTTTTTAATTGGGTTTAACATCATATTCAACACATATTTAGGTCATATATATGATGGCCAGTTCTTCCTACTATAGGTTTCCTTGACACTTTTTATCACCAGTACTAACTTGCCCTACCATGAGGCCGACAACTCATGTATAGGGTATGACCTACCACGACCGGGCTCGAACCCACGATCTCCGGATTCGAAGTCAGAAGTTAAATGCAAACAAACAGAAAGCAAATTTAATTCTTGAGAAAAAAATGTCACTTAAAATTAAATATATCAATAATATAAATATTAATGCATCCTAAAATATGTGTCAAAACAGAAGTTTTCGTTACAGTTAGTTGTGCAGACCAAATAAATTTTATGTTTGGCCTGTATGAACCTTTGATATGTCAATTGTCCAAACCCTTTTAATTTATCAGAAAAATTTAGCATTCGGCTATATTGATGGTCCAGGCACTTCATTCATTAGAAAAATTGCCCAACTACCACTTAGCTATATAAATGGTCCAGTCACATCATTTACCAGACACTTCATCTATCAGAAACACAGATAATATCTCCCATTTAAAGCATGGATTTTTTTAAATATTTGACGAACAAGTAATGCATTTTTTTCAGGTCATCTAAGGACAGAATTAGTTAAAATAGTTAAATCAAGTTATTCTATCCAAATCTATTGGAACTTGGGCACTAGGGTCACTAACCAAAGACCCAGGTCTAAAGGCAGTCAGTTTGTTTGTTTGTTTGTTTGGGTTTTGCAGCGCACCAACACAAAAAGGTCATATCGCGCCAAAAACATTTGATGATACTATTAATTCAATCGATAGTAATGATTTTAAATCCTATATTTTATTATATATATTTATTTCCTTCGAAAAGTTAAGTATTGCATATGATGATACTGACTCAAAAAGTTATTTAAGTGAGTTAACCTTAAAATGTTTGTCACGGATGTATTGAAGATCCTGACAGTCAGTGAAAACGTGTTTTACAAATTACATTGAACTGCTCGTCACATGGTATACATTTAGGTGCTTCCTCTCTTTTGAGAAGGTATGAATGTGTTAATCTGGTAAAAAGGCAGTCAGACAGTTATAAATTTCTTATCCATAGGATGTGGTCAATTTTGACATCAGGGGCATAGATAAAACAATTTTAACAGAAGATCTTTAATAATAGTACGTGCCAAATATGGAGGCTCTTTGTCAGCAAGTCTGTAACAAAAAAGTTTTAGATCTACTTTAATTAGCAAAGCCAGTTCGACACTAAACAGTAATCCAACGATTCCGTTGATATAAAAAACCTTGGGAGGAATCCCAGTGGCTCTTAGCTGACGGTACCATCACGATTCTTGAAAAAATACCTAGTTATGTTAACTTCAAATCTGTACTTAATTAGTTTAATCTCTGAAATTAATGAAGTGTCTCTCGACAACTGACTAGCAATTCTATCAGAATCCATAGAGTTAACATTAGATGATGAGCCCTGTATAGTAACTAACCACATACCTTGAAGCGAATAAGACGTATATATTTTACTTAAAAGTTAGAGGCATATAAAAATGTATCATTAAATTTTACCTCAGCATCAATATTCTGTTCCTTGTATTGGCTAGGTAAATAGGAGGTCATGTGACCATTCTGTATTTGTCCATTGACTATACCATTATGTTTAAATGGTACAAAACCATTTAGTTTAGCACCGTTAGGTGTAAGTATAACATTACTGTCACCACCACCCTGAAAATAATACACAATAATATGCACAGATTAGAAGTACAGATTGGAAAATTTAGCATGAATTTAAAGAAACTAGCAAAGATTAAAAACAGCAGAAATAAAAGTAAAATTACCATGGATTTATTGAAACCAGCATAGACTAACAGAGAATAACCATTTTTAGGACAAATAAACATGAGTTTAGACAAAATTAAAATCAATTAAGAAAAATTAGTAAAGAGCTGGTTAAAATTATCAAGTGCTTAAAGAAAGAGCAAATACATGTATTTTGTTAAAATTAGCACAAATTTAGGGAAATTAGTAAATATACTGATGAAATCAGAACAAAAGATAAACTAGCATACATTCTGAAAAACATCACATAAAATTGGGGACATAAGTTGGATAAAAAACAAGTTCATTCTACTTAAATCTTGTATACATTTAAAAAAACCTTTTATCTTGACAAAACCAATTTCGATAATTCAAGTACGGCCTTTATAAGCTTGACTAGTTCAATCTCAAACATTATAAGCTCACCTATTCCAATCTCAACAATTCCAACATCAACTTTTCAAACTTCAACTTTTTCAAGCTTAACTTATCCAATCTCACCTATTCTATCCCCATCTTTTCCAAGCTTATATCTATAATCTCACTGACATCTACAATCTATTAATCTCACTTATTCCAATCTCATCTTTTCCAATCTCACCTATTCCAATCTCAACTTTTCCAATCTCACCTATTCCAATCTCAATTTTTCCAATCTCACCTATTCCAATCTCAATTTTTCCAATCTCGCTTATTCCAATCTCAATTTTTCCAATCTCACTTATTCCAATCTCAACTTATCCAATCTCACCTATTCCAATCTCAATTTTTCCAATCTCACTTATTCCAATCTCACCTATTCCAATCTCAATTTTTCCAATCTCACTTATTCCAATCTCAACTTTTCCAATCTCACCTATTCCAAGCTCAATTCTTCTAACCTAGAACTCTTCCTACCTCAATTTTTCCAATCTCACCTATTCCAATCTCAACTTTTCCAATCTCACCTATTCCAAGCTCAATTCTTCTAACCTAGAACTCTTCCTACCTCAATTTTTCCAATCTCACCTATTCCAATCTCAACTTTTCCAATCTCACCTATTCCAAGCTCAATTCTTCTAACCTAGAACTCTTCCTACCTCAGTTTTTCCAAGCTCAACTCGTATAACCTCCATCATTCCAATTGCAAATTTTCTGAGCTTACCTATTCCCAACTCACCTTTTTCCACATCATCTATTCCAACATCTATACTTACTTTAGAGTCAGAGTGTTCATTTTCCGGTAGACTATGTAACATTGGCGTGTATGCCTCCATTTCGTATATGTTAACAGTAGGTGGACTCTCAGACATTTGTACAGCATGACCGTTACCGTTACCAGGTATGTGTCCATTACCATGGAAATGTGTTGGTTGTGTGGAGGGTTGCCTTGAACTCTGTTCACCATAACATCTGCAAAGTAAAGTAATGCATACTAATATACTAATTCAGGCTGCATTTCAAATTTTATAGTATAGTTGACACTAATAAACAGGCTTCCAAGCAGGCTTCGTTAAAAACGCTTTTTATAAAAGGTTCATTTTTCACTTAATTAGGGTTATTTCTTAAAATAAAGAGCAATTAGAGTGTTTCCTTGCTTCATTTGATGAAAAATCTGTAAATACCGAGGTCTTCTTTATAGATGTTATTAATAAAGAAGTCACATTAACTTTTTCCTATAAAAGGATCACCTCAAGAATGTTTTTTTTATTTTTTAATTTTTTTATAGATTTAACGCCGTGTCAACACAATTAAGGTCATTTTACGGCGTCCAGCGCACCTAACCTAGCTTTCCTAAACCATTGTCTATAACCAGTACTCACCTACCCTTCCACAAGGCCGGAAACTTCTCCATATTATCTAATCAATGGAGGAAAATCGACATTATTGTCAAATTTTCATGGAAGGGTATAACCTCCCCGGGTAGGATTCGAACCCGCACCCCCTCGGGCCCGAGATTCCAAATCCCTGCTACCAACTGCGCTATTTACCCGGGTTTCCTTAAGAATGATTATAAACAAGTAGTTTCCGGTCATGTTAAACTATGTAATGTACAAATACCCTTCCATGGAAATTTGACAATATTATTTTATATAGTTTTCAAGGTACAGTAGTGGCTAAGAATTATGTGTGCTGTGAAAAATTAAGAAGACTGCAAAACAATTTTGGCGAGGAAAATATTTGTAAGCTTTAAGTTACAATGAAAAAACTGGACAGTAAAGACAGTATTGTCAGTCCCGTCGGCGTGCAGTTTTCTCATCTTCTACTAAATACGGAGAAGTTGCAGATCTTGTGGAAAAGGTAGGTGAGTACTTGTAATAGACAATGGTCTAGGAAAGTTAGGTTAGGCGCGCTGACTGCTCGTTAAATAACCTTAATTGTGTTGACACGACTTTTGACCCAGTATAAATAAATGATCCCTACCTTTTTCTGCACATACAAAGACAAAATGCACAAACAACGATGATGATAAGTCCAATAACTGTTCCTATAATGATGCCCAGTATGTTGATACGAGATGAGGCCTCTCCTACCTTGGAACCAGCTGTAAGACAAAATACATTTTATCATTATATTTTTGTAGTGATGCTACGTGCCAAATATCAAGGCTCTATGCCTTGTCATTTTTGAGATGAAGATTTTTTATTATTTTCTTATATAACTCTATGAAAATCTTGTGACCCCTGGGCGGGGCCAATTTTGACCCCAAGTGCAGGGCCAATTTTGACCCCAGGGGCATAATTTGAACTATCTTTGTAGAGAACCTTAATATGATGATACATGTCAAATATGAACGCTCTAAGCCATTAAGTTTCTGAAAGGAAGATTTTTAACATTTCCTAATATAACTCTTAAGTAAACCCTGTGACCTCTGGGACGGGGCCATTTTTTACCCCCGGGGTATAGTTTGAACACTCTTTGTAAAGCATTTTCTTGATGCTACATGCCAAATATCAAGGTTCTAGGCCTTGAAGATTTTTAGAAGAACTTTTTAAACATTTCCTTATATAACTTTTGTAAATCTTGTGATCCCTGGTCAGACCCCCACAATAGCTCACCTTGAGCAATTTGTGCTCATGTGAGCTCAAAAGGTCTTAATTGTTTTGTTAGAAGGCCAGACTTATAGATTTATCCTAACACTTCTCACTTATCTTCTTACCTGCAGTGAATGCTTCAGCATCCAGTTGAATGATTGCAGACTTTTTACCATCGCCTGTCAATGTGTGAGCATATATCTTAAAGAACAAATTCTTAGCCTTGACTTCACCAACTTTAACCACAGCTGATTTGGCGGAACCATCAATTTTAACCTTAGTCCAAAGGTCGTCCGATTTATTTGATACACTTGAATAAAGTAAAGTGTAGAACTCCACAGGACCATTTGGTTTGGAAGGTTGATCCCATTTTACACTGACGGTATCCTTGGAGACGGCCTTCACTTGAACATTCTGAGGTTCTGATGGATCTGCAACAGTTAAAATAAAGATGAAGTTATGATTGGAGCCCAAACTGGTAAACATCAATTGAAAATGGTTAGAAATAGGTACATATTTATTGAAAATTGTGAAAAATAGGTAAAAAACGACAATGAAAATGTGAGACAAAAAAGATGAAAATCGAGAAAGACAAGTAAAGGTTTATTGGAAACAGTGAAACAGATAAAAAAATTTGTGAGAAAGAGTTAATCATTAATTGAAAATGGTCAGAACGTAGATACAGGTATAAAGTTATTGAAAATGGCAAATGAGATTAAACCTAAATATATAAGGGGAAGTTTTGTAGTGATTATTCTAAAGCAGAAAAGCAGGCCACATTACAGGCAATGTTACCCATTCTACAATGGCTTTACTCTATGTAGAGAGAATTACAATTAAATTATCAACTTTCTGATGCCCTCCGACTGCGCGCTTTTATGTCACTGTATGGACTGACTAATGATATACTTACATCCAGGATAAGTTTGTACAGTAACAATGTCACTGTATGGACTGACAATCTTCTGACCATTAGCTCTAACAGATATCTCATAGCTTGTGTAAGGTAGAAGATTCTCAAGTAAATAACTATCAGTAGAACTGAAAATATACAAACATGTGTTTCTTTTATAATTATAATTATCATTATCATTATCATTATCATTATTATTATCATCATTATCATTATCATTATCAATATCATTATTATTATTATCATTATTATATACCCCATTTGTATAGTTCTCTTTTCATATCGATAATATGTTCAAAAGTGCTAATTTCTTACTTAACAATGTCTATAGTCAGTCTTTAGTGCTCTTATCATATTGAAAAAATGTTCAAAAGCTACTTCTTCTTACTTAACAATATCTATAGTCAGTCTTAATGTTCACTTTGGCATATTAGTAAACCTTAACTCAACCACTGTTTCAGACTGTAGATTGTTGTCAGTCCTAGTTTTTTGCTTTTAGATAAACATGGCAGGTCCCTTGTGGGGGGATAGTGACAGCAACAGAAATGGAAAATCTTTTCCTTTGTTTTCAATAATTTTGATAATTTCAACTAACAAAGTAACAATTTTTAAAGAAATGTTTCCGTTTTCTTAATTTATAAGTTTAACAATTAAAGCAAAAAATTCCAATGAAATTTCCCAATAATACTTAAGAAATTAGTAACAATTGTAACGAATTGTATAAAACTTAAAAAAAGGATAGCGGAATTTTACTTATACTTTTTTAGAAAGGGGATTGAGGTCTAAATTAGTTATAGGTTTACTTTATCTGTCGCAAAAATATTTTGTGCAGAAGATTTCATCAGAATGACATCTAACAAATGTATTTATAAGTAGGGCTGGGACTTACTTTATGTAGTACATTTAAGGAGTTTTTATTGCAATTTCATTTACAGGGGAATTAACAATCCAAGGTAAACACTAAATTTTGGTAAATCCGCATGAATAAGAAATTTTAAAAAGGGGCCTGCCTACAAAAGGGCCAAGTTAAGTAAGCCTAGACACTGTTGGGAAGATTCAACTTACCATATCTCATAAAGATTGTTAGATGCACCCACAGGTTTGTACCTCACCGTAAATGATAAGATTTCAATATCAGATTCAGGCTGATCCCATTCAATGTTTACATGATTGAATGATATCAATGATACATGCACGTTCTCTGGACATGGTAGCTTTGGTACGTTAGTAAAGCTGAACTCATCTACGGCTTCAGACTCAAGATTGTTATCTGTCGATACAGTTACTGTGATCTTGTACAAACTACTCTCATCTAAAATACAAAATTCATTTTGTTATATTTTCTTCACATAGGACTTCATGGAAAAGAGGGTCCCGAGGACCCTGAACCAATTAACTGAGAACAAGATTCTAAGAGCATCTGACACACAATCTAATCATACTATCATTATTAGCTGTATAGAAGATGAATCTTTAAACAATTATTGACTATGGATGCACGTACGTCTGGCCAGACCCCCCTACAAAATGGAGGTTTTTCTAATGATATTTTAAGAAAGAACACACACATGCACAGACTCGAGATGGATGGATTGTTCAGCAAGGTTAGAACAAACTTATTAAACCTAAATCAAAGGATTTTTCCATGATAAAACCTTTCTTCCAATAATTATGAAGATAACATTTTGATACACTAAAAATAAAACAGTATACCCCCCTCTTCTTCGAAGCGGGGGTATAATAAAAGCATAATAGAGACACTATTATTACTTACCAGCCCAAAAAACTCACTAGCCATAAGCCTGTGATAAGGGAAAATGATTCAGGCTAGAGAAAATTACTTTATAGAGTCAGCCTAGTTTATCCTTTTGCCCCACACTATATAACAATACATTGGGCTAGTGCTCCAGAACATTTAAGTTTGTTAGGTTTAACGCTGTAGCAACACTGTATAGGTCATATAACGGCAGTCAGTCAGCCTACTCACTCCTCCTGGAAAGGCTAAATCTCTGGATTTAGCTGTTAACTAACTACTGAGCACATACTTTCTTCAGTGACTGACAACTGCCCTACATAATTAAAAATCATTGGTAGGAGGGAGAATGGCCTTAGAAATAATTTCATGACCAAGCTTAAGTATGCCCAGCCCTGGAATCAAACCCACTACCCCTCGATCAGTAGACTTGCGTGCTACCAATTAAGCTAGCCTGGTGGCTCCATTCTGGAGCTAATAGTAACAAACATATCCCCTTATTTGGCTTACAAATATGGCTGCCAAGAAAAGCATATTATCAGACTTTAGTAGAAGGTAGGAACTATGAATTTCTTCTTACCTAACTTAGTAAACAACACATGGGACACGTTAGCTGCCACAGTCTTAGAGGAGACAACCTGACCAGTAGGTATCATCTCCAAGACAACCATGTAGTTCTCCACAGTGTATATGGTTTCACAGGTCCATGACACATTGATAGATGAGCCATCTACAGGGGTCACTATCATATGCAATGTAGGGGCCACTACATCTGTAACAAATATAACATTTCATTAAATAGTAACATTATGGGCCTTTTACAAATATATAGGGGCCACTACAAATTTAACAAATGAAGAGGTCACTGTTATGCTCTTTAGCAATCACATCTGCATGTTTCAGCTTAGCAGATTGGTACCCAATAATGAATAACATGTGATATTTAAACAATCTTATCCAAGTTTATAAAATTTAAGAGAATTTTTTATCAAATTAGAATTTTTCAAGGTTTGGTTCATTTTCAAGTACATTAAAACCTGTATGAACCCCTGTATATGTTATACATTAAGCAACTCTTACATGAAGACTACACAAGGTTCTACACTAACAGTGTTGCAAGGATCACAAAAACTTGGGAGGACTCTCAGAGATTCTTGGCTTGGAATTCCATCAGAGTCCCCCAAAATTGCCCATTCTTATGTGAATTTGAGTCTCCATGAATTATGAATTGTTTATCACAATTTATGACCACAAATGTGTATCTAAAATTAATGTCATTACAGGAATCCACATCATTAAGGGGAAACTCAGAATAACTGAGTAGGGATTCCATAGGAGTTCGTTGTAAAACCAACAAGTAAATCTGTGAACTAATGCTCACTAGTGATACCCCCGCAAAAATCTAAAAATATGCGACAAACAGGAAGTAGATGAGCAAGGAGCATGAAATCGCTTTACACCACATGGGACTATGGTATGAAGCAATATGCAAAGTATTAGGCTGCTGCATGTTATAGTTGCTGAGAAAACTGCGACGGAAATTTTGTAACGGACGGACGGATGCACGCACGAACGCACGCACGCACGGACAAGGGTAAAACAGTATACCCCCCTCTTCTTCGAAGCGGGGGTATAACAAGCTAAGAACTCTGAGAGCACATCTGTGAAAGCAAACAACCCAAATATAGTGACTTACTCCTTGTTTTGACAGATATCCATGGAAACATATTTTCTGATAAAGGAAACTTGGTACCAACAGCTGTTGCTGCTATCACCCTTACTTCATACTCTGTCTCAGACTCTAAACCTGTAATGTAATGTATTCATTTATTTATTGGAGTTAACACCGTGTCAACACAATTTTAGGTCATTTTACAGCGTCCAGGGCACCTAACCTAGCGCTCCTGGACCAATAACCAGTACTCATCCAATCTTCCACAAGGCCAGAAATTTCTCCAAATTATCTAATCAATGAAGGAAAATCAACATTATTGTCAAATTTTCATGGAAGGGTATAACCTCCACGGGTGGATTTCGAACCCGTACCCCCTTGGGCATGATTTCCAAATCCTGGCTCGCTACAAACTGCGCTATCAACCCGGGTCTTTTCAGAAGGTATGAATTTGTTATTCTGGTACCCATTTGATCATGATAACAAGTTACTATTGTCATGCATGGATAGTTAGAGGTACCATCGCGATACACTATTGTCTTGTTTATATCACTATGGCAATGAATGGTAGAAAGTTTAAAGGTTTGAAAATACTGAAAACCTACCATCAAAATACTGAAATAGACTAATTTTATTCTACAAATACTAAAATAAGTATTAATACTGAAAACTTTCACCCATACAATGCATCAAGAATATCGCCCACACATTAGGCCTAAACTAAAAAAAAACACTTTGTTTGCCCTTTTACCTTAACCGATCCTAATATTTTGGGTTGGGTCAGTAGGTAGGAAAAATATTTTATTCTATTAAGAATGATCCCTCATTTAAGTAGATCCGGCAAAACTAGTGTTTTCATACATATATAAATTATATTTATCTAATATTCTATGATTTCAATATGTTCCTAAAGCAGAATTATTAGTGTAAAGAAACTACCAGACAGTAATACGATGAGCGGTCATGACCAATAAAAAAAACACCACATAAAAAAATTAAATTTTTCAAATAAAATTTTTAGAGTCGGCGGCATTTTTTCGGGTCGGTCGGTGAAGGGCAAACAAACTTAATTTTAATTTAATACAAGTACAAACCTGTGACAAGATGAGAGGTAGATGTAGCAGGAACATCTTCTGTATAGATGTTCTCTAATTTATTCTCTGTCTCTCTCACATACACTTTATAATGTGTCACTTTACCATTACTATAATGTATAGGTAAAGGTTCCCATTTCACTAAGATACTTGACGATCTGGGTTCTAGTGACACAACTGGGGATCTTGTTGGTACTGAAAGAATATACAAACTTATAGTGATTTCTTTTCAGGGCTGCCAATATCGACTCATGAAATCGGCTAAAAAGGGTCAATCATTACTGAAAACAGGTCAATTTGTCTTCAATTTGACTCACTCTATCCCATAAATCTTAAGACATTTGTCAAATGACCCTATATATTTTTTATTTTGACATTTTAAAGCCTCTGGTACATTATTTTGTCTTCAGTTCATCAGAAATAAAATCTATTAACTGATGAATATTGGAAGCTAAATATGCTGAAATCAGCTGATCAGCTGCAAACTGGCAGCCATGTCTTTAGTCCTAAAATTTGACCTTTTCACCTTTTTGGTGAACCTGCATAAGCATGAAACATAGTTTGTTTGTTTGTTTCATTGGGTTTAATGCCGTAGCAACACATTGTATAGGTCATATAACCGCGGAGAATCAACTTACTCACTCCTCCTGGAAAGGCTTAATCTCTGGATTTAGCTGTAAACCAACTACTAAGCGCATACTTTCGTCAGTGACTGACAACTGCCCTACATAATTGAGAATCATTGGTAGGAGGGAGAATAGCAGTAGAAATAATTTTATGACCAAGCCCAACGAAAGTATGCCCCGCCTGGGAATCAAAACTTGCGTGCTACCAACTGAGCTAGCTAGGCGGCTTCGGTGAACCCTCATAAGCATGAAACTTAGACACAAACAACAAGTACAAAACATTTATATAACACATATGATATATTAACCAGTCAACTAAGATATTCTAAAGGAATTTACAAAAAAGTTCATGTTATAAGAGACTTTTAACTCTTTCTTTCAAAAATATTGCTTAAATAACTTATTCTAATTATCTGATGTATATAATAGTCCGAAAAAGTACAAGTTTTTTCATAATTTTTTTTCTTCGAAATTTGGATATTATCAGATAAGGAATTCCATTACATTTTGATCCAGTCACTGTACTAGATTAATCTGTTATTTTGGCTTTTTTAGGTACAGCTTACCAAATTTAATTCTTTATTAAAAATGGGGGCCTTTTTTCCATTTCATCTTCAAACACATTTTCTCCAAAAAAGGGACCTGCCACTTATCCCATTTAAAAAAAAAAAATCTTTTAATTGGTTTTAACGCCGTATTCAGCACATATTTAGGTCATATATACGACGGCCAGCTCTTCCTACTATAGGTTTCCTGGACACTTTTATATCACCAGTACTAACTTATCCTACCACGAGGCCGACAACTTGTGTATATCCCCTAAAAGTGAAAGTAAATGCTGCAATATAAAATCAATAAAAGATGACACAAACCTCCTTCCATCGTGTTGACAAACAGGTGTTCAGACTCTGGACCAGACCCTAATCTGTTGAAAGTAGCAACATAAATCTCATAACTCGATGCTGGTTTTAGGTCTTGTAGGTCTATCCTGTTTGTGGCTACAACTTTCTCTTCCTTATATTTATCTGAAACAGTAACATTATTTTATTATTTACTCGGTTTAACACAGAGTCAACACAATTATGTTATTTTACCGTGACCAGCATACTTAACTTTGCTTTCCTGGACCACTGTCTATACCTAGAACTCATCTTCCCTTCCATGAGGCCAGTGACATTTCCATACATCTTATTAATGGAGAAAATTGACATTATTGTCAAATTTTCATGGAAGGGTATAACCTGTCCAGGTGGGATTTGAACCCTTACCACCTCACAATGCAACAACTGTAGGCAAATTTATAGCTCAAGCAATTTAGCAGTGTCCCTAGTGGAGCCACTCTAACCATAAAAGCACATTCTATCACTGGACCCCATTCAAATAAAAATATGCATTTTAGATTTTTTTAATTGGGTTAAACATCGTATTCAACACATAGTTAGGTCATATATACGACAGCCAGCTCTTTCTACTATAGGTTTCTTGGACACTTTCCTATCACCAGTACTAACTTACCCTAACACGAGGCCGACTACTTATGTATAGGGTATAACCTACCGCAACCGGGCTCGAACCTGCGTTCTCCAGATTTGAAGTCAGACATGCTAACCACTATGCCACGGACGAAAATCCGCAGCTAATTAGGCTGATTAATATATATTACAAGAATAATTAAAATAAATGCCATATATAAAGATCTCCAACATACTTTCAAAATAATTTAAAGTGACAACCTCAGCTTCCGTTGATTAACACAGCCTTTACTTCCTGCTAGCTATAGGAATCCAAGACTAGTAACTCACGGCATTCTCTATGTGGTCCATTAACAGTAAATCTACTGTTCCATATTTACTGTATAATGCAATTTCACCAATTTTTTACTACTCTTGTACACTTGTCAACATTTCCCTTTTGGACTATTTTAGGGCTGTCACGATATGCCAGAAGAGTACCGCGCTATATTGCAATACGCTGTCATCGTATCGCGATATGTACCACGATATATTGCAGGCTTATAGATTCGTTGTTCATCCTGAAAGCTGTATTTAACACAAAAAAATCAAATCTCATATGCAGCTACTGATAGAATCTAGCCTCTTTTAAGTATTTATAGTCATTTAGGACTGAGACGCGCCCCAATCGGTTAAATTCCTGCAACTTCAGGTTAGATGGAATGAACAATTGAAAAGCTGACGTTGCGCTACTTTTATTTAGCGAAGGAAAGAATTTTTTCAACGAAATAAAAAATATCGCCAAAAAAAACTGTCCATTAAAATCGTACCGTGGTACGTATTGCTGCAGCTGCGTATTGCAATATACCGGTATACTGGTGGCAGCCCTAGACTGTATAATGCCCCATGACTATATACAGTAAATATATTAACCTAATTTCAAATTATCTAGCTAGATAAAAAATTGAAGAGATGATTGTGATGACTGTAATATAAATAATTGACACAAGATTTCAATACAAACCTTCTTTCTGATAATGTACAATATACCATATAGCTGGATACTCTGACTGGGGTTCTTCCCACGTCAGTGATATAGAAGTATTAGTTATATAGACAGCTGTAAGGTTAGTCGCCATATCAGGTGCTTCCTCTGTAAATACAATGTAATATAGGTCAAGGTTAAATCTGATTTAAACCGATTTAAAATTATCTACAGGAACACTCGCGTAATTTTAAATCTGTCCACATCACGTTCAGCTGACCTTTGTTTGCATGTTCAATAATGCGAAATCTGCGTATTTCACGCCAAAAAAAGTAAAATTCATGTGAATATTCAGACATTACCGGGTAAGAATATGTGGACCGAAATATACCATAATGAGACAAACGGTAACTCTGTTAAATTTATTACGTTTTTACTGGCATTTAGCCTTTACCCAAATGACGTCAGCAACGCTGAGCGGATTGTTTTTGTTTTCGCCGCTAATAAAGATTCATGGAGTCGATAGTCTTCTGCTCTAGAGCGTTGACGACATGATGATTCGTACCAATAATTATGTCAAAACAAAGGACTTTAACTGATTGTATTGCCGAATTAAAAAGGTGTTAATTTAAACTTAAATGATACGATCAGATTTGCAAACTAACGATGGAGTAGCACTTAAACTTAGTGATTTGTTGTCCACTAGATAGTCTAGTATTGCACACCAGGGCGATTGAGCACCACTCCCAGATTCACTTACAAAAAAATAATAAAGGCAACTAGATTACATGATTTTCACTCGTCATTTGATGAAGTTGTGTTTATCTGCACTGTTTATTCATAAACTAATGTGGGGTAAAGTCATAGATGACCTAGATTTGCCAAAACTATGTTCTATGTTAGTAACTTTTACATCGTCTATGTGAAGTAATTTGACAAGTGCCAGTGAATTACAACATTGTCAAATTGCTAACAAACCTCTGTTACAAAATCAAGATGCTATTAATAGTTTTTCATCTTAATGAAAGCTACACATTGATTGGTTGACACAAAGGTCGTCTCAACTTGACCCCTCAGCGATGACAAGATATCCATTAAGACAGCTATGTATAGGGTATCAGTTTACTGGGATTGGTCAGGGCTTTTTTCACTTATAAAACAAGAATTGTTTTCAGGCCCCTTACCCCTCCAAAATTTCTTTGAAATTTAACCCTAACCCTAATCCCAAAATTTAAGGGATAAGCCCCTGTGTGGGATTCGAACCCATACCCTCTTCAGGAAACTAGATTCAAAATCCCTGTGTGCTACCATCTACACCCCAAACTCCAAAACCCAAACACCTTTTAAGGATCTTTACATAACAAATAAACAGACCTGTTTTGATGACTTTCACCCGTAACATTGACATCTCTGAACCAGCTTCATTACTGGCTATACATTGGTAATATCCAGAGTTATATTCCTGGGAGATAGTTAATGCAAGCTGGGAACCATCCTTTAGTTCTTTTAACTGAAAAATATACCAAAAATATTCATAATTTTTCTGGGAGATAGTTAATGCAAGCAGGGAACCATTCTTCAGTTATTTTAACTAAAAAAACAAGTTGCTTGATAGTTATGGTGAAGTTGATATTTATATAAATCCTGAACGAGAATCCTTAAAATTTTCCATACAGGCAAATAGAATCAGCAGTATATGGTCAGCAGTTTACATTATCTATTTATTTACTTATTTTATTTTATACAGGGCTTACCCTGTGTCATCACGTTTTCAGTTATTTAACAGGGGCTAGTGCACCTAACCTAGCTTTCCTGGACCCTTGTCTATAACCAGTACCCACCTACCCATTCATAAGCCTGGCAACTTCTCCTGATACCTTAGTAATGGAGGAAAACTGGCATTATAGTCAATTTTCATGGAAAGGTATAACTGCCCCCAGTGGGATTCAAATATATACCCCCTTAGGAAAACTGGATTTGAAACCCGGCACTCTACCAACTGCCCTACAGACCTGGGTTCAACACAAAATAAGCAGGTGTCTGGTTGACCAGGACATAAACTCATGTTCATGTAGTAAGTTATTATTTTGTAAAATGTACCAAAAAATACTAATATTTAAGAATAATTAGTGCTTGGTTTATATGTCCCTTTCAGACAAGCATTCCCTTATTTCTATAAGTAGGGCATTGACCATTAAAAGGTTGGTAAATTCCGGTCTTCATTTACTCTTCATAAATAAAGTTACAAATTCTTTTTAATTATTAACAAAAATATTCAAAGAAAGATAACTCTAAAATCACTATTTTTCAACCATAAAAACAGTTACCTCCCCTTAATCAGTAAAATTACAAATTTCTAGATTCCGAATGGTGTAAAGCTAATGCTTTGTATTCCACAATGGCCAGCAAGGAAGGTCTTACTTCCATAAATTTTCTTTCATATTTTATCATTTTAATGGGAAAACAAGGAAGGCCCACTCTTTCTTAGAAGTTACCCAAAAATAGAAGGTTGACTGAACAAAAATCATGACTTATACAGTAAAAGAAATGTAATGTGGAAACCACATTAAAGCTGGATTTTAATCAAGATCTGAACATTAATGACAGAGATATCCAACATATTAAAAACTTTAATGCAAAAATTACAAAGGGAAATAATCCATAATAAAGCCAGGTAGAATTGTGGTTACTGTCTAATGCTGTTCATCACATCACATGGTATGTTATCATTGTATGAAGTTTCATAAAGATCTGACAATAAATGGCAGAAATACAAGGTAAAGAAATAACTTTAACACAATTGTTAACTACATCGGACGCCAGCCAACCCTGATTTCGTCCAACTATAAGCTGAATTTTTTAGTTGAAAAATCCGGCTAAAAATGAAATAGCATGTTGTATGACAGTTGTCTCATTAATTTTAAAGTAAGTTGCTGAGTTGGACAACTAGCTATATATTTCCCTTACCCAAACCAAATCTTTAATAGCAGTAACAAGTTGTCTGAAGCCAAATATAGGTTGACAAGGGAAATCAGGCAACCTTTTATATCGAACCTAGCAAAATTATATAAATAGCTTCATATTCTGCATGGATGAATCCAGTACTACGCAGTTGTCTAGTCAAAACCTCGTAACTTTACCTTTTTTGAATGGAAGTTACAAGGTTCTGACTAGACAACAATGAAGTCTAACTTATTTGACTGGAAAGACCCCATAAATTTGAGTCTAAAATATGAGCTAATAAAATCCCTACTGACAACAAAGTTTATAAACATACTGTAACATTTACCTCAACATTTTTAGTATAATCAATATCACCACCATCTTTCAACCAGGTTATGGTTGGTTTAGGATGACCTGTTACTCTACAATCAAAATACATCCACTGAGATTTTACTATCTGTTTACTTTCTGTGATGAAAGTTATAATTGGCTTTTCTGAAATATTACAAGAAAAATCAAAGCATTGAAAGCAATGATGAAAATTTTTAACTTTCGTTTTTGTTTGTTGGATTTAACGCCGTAGCAACACATTGTATAGGTCATAATAACGGTGTCCAGCACACCTAACCTAGCTTTCATGCACCCTTGTCTATAACCAGTACTCACCTTCCCTTCCACACGCCGGAAACTTCTCCATATACCTTATTAATGGAGGAAAATTGACATAATTGTCAAATTTTCATGGAAGGGTATAACCTGAACCAAACCCCCTTCAGGACACTAGATTCCAAAACCCACGCGCTACCAACAGCACTATTGACCCTGGTTAAAAAATTTAACAACAGGTAAGCTATCATTGTGCACACAAGGTTCAACACTTTTTTCTAGGAATCCCAAAGAAATAATCAGCGATTCCTCCAATAAAAGGCATAAATTTCGGATACCGATTTGCACTGATATTTTGTGACAAACAATTTATGGCAACTAAACTTTAAGTAAGAATAGGGTAATATTTCTGGGATCCTTGCAAAATCCTCAGCATGTATGTATAAATCTAACAAATGATATAATTGATGAAGAAAAAACTGACCTAAAACTAGTGAAGAAATGCCATTTTGAGAAAAAATGAACTTCACACATTGAAGAAAAAACTGACCTAAAACTAGTGAAGAAAAGCCACTTTGAGAAAAAATTAACTTCACACATTGGTGAGAGTTGAAAGTTTTGAAAAATACTGAGAACTTACTTTTAATTTACTGAACACACAGATTTCATTAAATTACATTACATACTTATTACATACTATTCTGAAATAACTCAAGTCAGTATTTCAGACTTTGTATAAGAATATATAATGAGTTTTTACTTGGAACCAAGCCACCTGACTACAGATAGCACCAGACCTTTTTTCCTTATGAAACAGGGGCCTTTTACAGTCCTTATCTGAAATTTCTTTGAAATCAAGCAGTATTCTCCAAATTTTGAGGTAACCTTTGCTATTTCATTAACCTATCAATGAAATTGTGATAAAAATTTTCCCCAGTGTTCTGCATACAGCAATGCTCCAGGCCTTTTCCCCCACTCACAAAAAAGCCTGGATTACTACCGCTGGTCCCATTTGTATGTAATAAAAAACACAGTCTCCTATGCAATAAATAAAATAGATATTAAGTACTTACGAATGATGTTAAGTTTCATTACAGATTTTTCTTGTCCAGCTATACATTCATAGGTTCCATCATCCACAAGTATAGTATCCAATATATGTAAATTATTTCCTATTAACTCTATCCTTCCTTCACTGCCTTTAATATCAACAACTGTAACAGACAAACAAATTTAATCAGTTATCTTTCCCTGATAAAAAATCTGAAGCAATCCACTTGATAAGTAGGTCCTTACAGTTGGATTTCGTAACTTCTAGTTCTAGACCAAGCTTTGTGATTGGACGAGTCATTTCAAATTGCATGCTGTAGACGATGTTAACAAGTTACTATAAAGTAAACATAACGATTTTCGTTATAATTATTATAATGAGAAAAGGTCACCTGAATATGACCCTCGCTAGAAAATGGCCAGATCTAAATTAGCAAGTAGGCGAGTATAAAATTTTAGATTGGGTTTAAATCAGATTGGTTCAGCATTTAAACTGGGCTTGAAATTAAGGGTTAAAGTAAATTGGGAGAATAAAAACCATACACCCTAACTAGGAATTCTATCTAGTTCTCCTGGACGGAAGACGAAACACTCAACCAGGTTGCCAAAGGGTTAACTCAACAGCAAGGCTGTTGGAAGTGACTATATAGTCACCTACAATCACCACAAGGGACTAGAAGGCAAAATTTTCAGGTCTAATTTTCCTATGTTTTGCATTTTATCAAAATAGCGATTACAACAGACACACTGACTTTTCAAAATATTTCTGCAATTCTTTTCATATTTGGGGTATTTTCTAACTTGACCCACGTGGATCAAGTTAGCTAAAAACAGATCATGAGTTAAAATTAGCATTTATTGATATGTAGTTACAAGCATTCAGTAATTCACAAAATGAAAATAAAAATTTCACAAGTATATCCTAACCGTCCCAGAATGATGAAAGGACTAAAATTGAGCAACGGAATAATAACAAATAACACATATATAAATAGCTTCGCAATTTCCCTCTGTATCCTACATTCGTTTTCAAAACAGAGAGTTTGCCATGTAATTATTAATTCAGTTATGTGTAATTAGTCACCAAAACTATTTAGAAATGGATTTTCTTTATACCATAGTAAGTAGAATGAATACAAGTGCAAAACGTTTTATGGTCATTTGCTTACTTATCGTTTAAATGAACATTCCATTGTCTGTGGGGACAATTTGAGGATACTTTGGGTAGGGGGAAACAATTTTTCAGCACAAATCGTCCCCAAGGGAAGATTGGCTAAGGGGGGAAAAATAGACTGCTACACAAGTACTAACCAAATTAAATTTTAAATCAGATCTTTTGAGTTTGACATTCGTGAGAAATGGTTAACAAAATTAATACAAAATGTAGATTTCAACTTACTTTCACCATTATGTTTCCATAGTACTCTATTATATCCTTGTACAAGACATTCTAACAATGCTGAAGTTCCAACTTCTGATGTCACATTCTTAGAACTAGCCACTATTTTAGGAACTATTTTTTCTCCTGCAAAAAAAACCAGAAAACAATAATTTACATTCCGGGTACCAGTACACCTTTTCATTAAAATTCTTACGAAAGAAGTTATCGTAAGTCAAATTTATAATTTTGAAGTTCAATTTATTTACTTATTGGAGTTAACACCTTGTCAACAAATTTTAGGTCATTTCACGGCGTCCAGCGCACCTAACCTAGCCATTGTCTATAACCAGTACTTATCTACCCTTCCACAAGGCCGGAAACTTCTCTATATTATCTAATCAATGGAGGAAAATCGACATTATTGTCAAATTTTCATGGAAGGGTATAACCTGCCCAGGTGGGATTCGAACCCGCACCTCCTAGGGCACGAGATTCCAAATCCCGGCGCGCTACCAACTGCGCTATCGACCCGGGTTTTTGAAGTTCAAAGTCAGAAGGATAATTAACGTAAATATGATATGATATTCAAAAGGTATACAATTTTCAACATAATTCAATGATATTTGGAATTGATTGAACAAAAAATGACCATATAATTGATGTTTCTTGTTTCCTACTAAAATGATTTTTATCATAAGATTTTTTGTAAAAAGCCCAACAGGGATGTATGGTCCCATGATATCAGCTGCAAAAGGTCCATAACTTCTGAGAACGGGTCAATTTGGGTCCATTTCGATTGTTGCCCGCAAACTGTAGTAACTGGCTCTTTAAGACAATGCACTTACAACAGTCTTGCAGGCAACCCACAATTTTTGCTCACTCTATCTGATAAATTTACATAACATCTGCCATTGGCCTAATATATTTCTGATTTTGACTTGACAAAATCTCTGGTACACTATTTTCTTTGTTTTGTTTTTTGGTTGGGTTTAACGCCGTAGCAACACATTGTATAGGTCATATAATAACGGCAGTCAGTCAACCAACTCACTCCTCCTGGATAGGCTATCTCAGTCGGTAGCACATTCATCCACTTATCGAGGGGTAGTGGGTTTGATTCCTGGGCGGGTAATATTTTTGTGAAGAGTGGTCATGAAATAATTTCTACAGCCATTTTGATTGATTTTAACATAAGCTCGCAGAAACAATATTTTTTTGCTACTGAATCCATCAGTAAGAAAACAAGCATTGATAATGATAAATAAGAATATAAATTGCATCCGTTTTAGGGCTCGAATTTAACAAAAAAAAAGGACTCGCAAATTTTTGCAAGTTTATTTTATCTCAACTCGCAAAATGAAAAAATCACTAGCATTTTTTCTCCTGTGTTTCCTCTAGGCCCCAGAAGATTTGAACGTCCTAAGCAATTTTGACCCATGGGGCTATTGTGCCCTTCATTTTTAAATTCTTTGTAATACACTGTGACAGTAAGTGACCTGTAAACTTTAACAAACAAACAGGGTTTAACACTAACTGTTTTACAAGGGATCCCAATGGAATCCCTAGTCAGTTACTCAGGGATCACTCCTTAATGTTAGGGATTCATCCAAAAAAAGACAAAAATGTTGAATAAGATTTGCAGTGACTAATAGTAGTAGACATTTCATGGCAATTTACAGGGACCATAATGGAATCCCTCGGTGAGAATCACTGGGATTTCTCTGGCGTTTTTTTAATCATCCCCTGGGATACTGTTATGAGTTGAACCCTGACTTACCTGTGACAACTTGTAATAAAGCTTCAGCACTGTATCTCCCGTCTATATCTGGCCCTGGTAGATCGTGTATTAATACCTGAGTAGCGTAACATTGGTAATAACCCGCATCAGACTGTGTAACACCCGTGATTTGTAAAATACCTGAGGTAAGAACTAAATACCTGAAAACAAATACAATACAGTTATTCATTTTATTTATTGGAGTTAACGCCGTGGCAACACAATTTAAGGTCATTTTACGGCGTCCAGCGCAACTAACCTAGCTTTCCTGGACCATTGTCTATAACCAGTACTCACCTACCCTTCCACAAGGCCGGAAACTTCTCAATATTATCTAATCAATGGAGGAAAATCGACATTACAGTCAAATTTTCATGGAATCGGGAATCGAACCCACACCCCATTAGGCACGAGATTCAAAATCCCGTCGCGCTGCCAACTGCGCTATCGACCCGGGTATATAGTAAAGTAAATAAAAGTCATCACATCCACCAGGCTAGCTCAGTTAGTAGCGTGCAAGTCAATCTCCCTAAACTGATATCCTGTAGAGCGTTGTTGTACAGGATCTTTAAGGTTTCATATAGGGTCACGCCGAGATGACCTTTATGTCGTCCAATCAATGCGTAGCTTTCATCTAGATGAAACACTATAAATAGCATTTTGATTTTTGATATTTTTAGACCAAGGTTTGCGAGCTAATTAAACAGTGGTATTATTCACAGTCTACGATTGGACAGCTAATTTTAAATTGCATGACGTAGACAATGTGAACAAGTTACTATTTTACATAACTATTTCGTCATGAATATCATAATGAGAAAAGGTCACCAGAATGTGACCCTCGCCAAATCAAAATTAGCGAGTAGGCGATTGGGTTTTAACCAGATTGTGTGCTAGTCTACTGACTGAGGGGTTGTGGGTTCAGTTCCCAACTGGGGCATTCTTTCATGGGGTTAGTTTAGGATTCTAAATCATGTACGGCAGTTGTCAGTCAAAATTTTGCGCCTGGTAACTGGTTTACAGCTAATTCCAGAGATTTAGCCTTAGATATTAAGCGGACTGTGTTCTTTGAGAGGCGCTACTAGTAGTACCTAACCCTTCCACATCTTTTCCCTTTACAGAGCTAAGCCCTAGTAAATTATTGAATTTACAAGGCAGGCAATTGTCAGTAAGAAATTTTTGCCTAGTAAATGACTACCAACAATAAAGATTTTTCTAATATTCAGAGAAAGGACAGTGAGGCAAAAAAAAGGGAAAGGGTGCATTAGAGGGTTGAAGATTTGAAGAAACTATTACTGCATGGGAAAGAGTAAAAAGGGCTGGGAGGACAATCAAAAGGGGCAGCCCTCTGCTCTCCTGCATTAAAATAGTCACTAATAAAATCAACAATTAACCATGTACATTACCTGTTATCATTTTGAGGTAGAGAGGTTTGATTCCTTCTCCATATATACATAGCTTCAGGGACAGCCCCTATTTTACACTGGAATCGGGCTGTCCCCCCTACACTTACATTCTGGGGCTGTGGTTCTATATCAAATTTTTTCTCGATTCCTGAAAGTATAAAAACAGAAAATATTTGAGTACATTTTGCCAATCTCTTTTGCCGGGCGGCTTATGATCAAGTGACAATATACTCTGAAAGCCGTCCGGCTAGCTTAGATGGTAGCACCCAAGTCTACTGATTGAGGGGTCATGGGTTCGATCCCTGGGCAGGGCATACTTTCGTGGAGCTTGGTTATGAAATTATTTCTATGGCCATTCTCCCTCCTACCAATGATTCTTAATTATGTAGGGCAATTGTCAGTTACTGGCGAAAGTATGTGCCTAGTAATTGGTTAACAGCTCAATCCAGATTATTAGCCTTTCCAGAAACAGTGAGTAGGTTGACTGACCGCCGTTATATGACCTATACAATGTGTTCCAAGGGCATTAAACCCAACAAAAACAAACAAACAACATTCTCTGATATTGCTTCAATTCTATTTTTAGAAAGCAATTTGTATTTCATACATGTACAGTTAATATCCATAATCTAATACATAGTATGTAATCATTCTTTTTAAGAAAAAATTTCTTATAACTTAATTATTAAGAAAGAAATGCTTGTTAAGACAAAAGAGATCATTTTTTATGAATATGAATAATTTAAAACTTTAATTATAGTAAGGGGAAATTTAATATCAATTTCAGTTTAAATATGGAAGAAGAAAAAAGACATCTTAGTTTATGGATTGTTTTTTTTTATTTCTTACTCAGTTAACTAATACTTTTCAAGGTTTACACCAAATCCAGGAAACTAAAATCCTATGCTTTTTGCGTGACTTTTCCATGATATTTCTTTATTAGACTATAAATTATACACATTTCAAATATAAAGATTTTCCCTGCAGAATAAACTTACTTTCACTGTCACAGTGAAAATATGTGTACAAAGAACAAAACAAGTAAATCTGTGAGCTAATGCTCACTAGTGATACCCCCGCCAAAATCTAAAAATATGCGACAAACAGGAAGTAGATGAGTAAGGAGCATGAAATCGCTTTACACCACATGGGACTATAGGATGAAGCAATATGCAAAGTTTCAGGCTGCTGCATGGTATAGTTGCTGAGAAAACTGTGACGGAAATTTTGTAACGGACGGACGGACGCACGCACGCACGCACACACAAGGGTAAAACAGTATACCCCCCTCTTCTTCGAAGCGGGGGTATAATGATTGAATCTGTATATGGTGCTTTTCAGCAATAATATGCAACAAACTTTGTTCAATAAAACACACCAATAGCGCGTTCAGTTACCGCGAACGTTATATAACGATACATTCGGAACTCCTCGGCCATTCGCTGCGAATAATCTAATCTAATACACAAATATGCGATCGTTAAGGCAATGAGTGATGTTTCAAAATTTACGGACTAAAAACGAAACATCACTCAATGCCTACACGATCGTTAATTTGTTTACTTCAACACAGGTAGTTTCAAAATAGCATCTAAATATGTCCGAGATTAATCGCAGCGAATGGCCGAGGAGTTCCGAATGTATCGTTATGTAACGTTCTGTAACGTTCGTTGTAACTGAACACGCTACATGTTTATAAACACATTGTTAACATAAACAATCCATGATACAGGTCGTACTCTAGGTCATGCATGTTTTTGTACTTTAAACAATGGACTTGCCCACCAAATAGGAGAAATAAGCTGATGCATTTTACTGATTTAAACATACCAGTTAGGTATTTAACGTTTATTTAAAATAGTGCCCATATGCACATCGTGAATTTTATAAAATGATATGTTCTTAAAATAAGTGTAAACTAACTAAACTATAAAATAGTATGCACTATTCACCCCTAATTATTGGTGTGTAATTAAACTGGCTTTGTTTATATATGCAATGTTTACATGGACAACCTGTACAGGTCGCCCACATAAACATTGCATATATAAACATTGCAGTTTTCATTACACACTCATATTTAGGAGTGATTTATTTTTACAAATTCATAGTTTAGTTAGTTTACACTTATCTTATAAACACTTCAATACATAAAATTTATAATGTGCTTATACTCAATTTAAAATAAATGTTTAATATCAAAGTAGTATGTTGAAATCATGTAAATGTTGTTCATGCATCAGCTTATTCACCTATTTAGTGGGCAAGTCCATTGTTTAAAGTACAATAACACACTTGACCTAGAATACGATCTGTACAGGTCATATTCTAGGTCATGCGTGTTTTTGTACTTTAAACATTGGACTTGTCCACTGAATATGTGAATAAGCTGACCCATGAACAGTATTTTACGGATTTAAAATTACAACTTTGATATTTAACATTTATTTTAAATTCTGTACATGCACATAGTAAATTTTATATAGTGGTATGTTAATAAAATAAGTGTTAAATAACAAAAACATAAAACAGTAAAATAATACACCCCTAAATATTGATGTGTAATGAAACTGGCTATGTAAGGGATATACCACGAGAGCTGTACAATATGTTAGATATTGGATAGCTGAGGCGCGTTAGCGCCGAAGCGTGTCCAATGTCTAACATATTGGGCAGCTCGAGGGGTATATCTTACTTAAACCACAGCTTACATACAGATTATTATTATTATGATACAAACTCAATTATAATTTACACCTATACAAATAACGATTTAAAAATTATACTTTTAAATCATTTATTTATAGAATTTAAATAAATATAGAAACTATTTATTGTTTCCCGTATGGTGCCCCTTAAGTCCGACAATTTAATGAATTTTCTGTTCGCGAGATTTTCGTGCAGATCTTTTCACATGTAAACTTTTGTGTAGTTATGACTGTAGTTTTTCATTTCGTTTCTGTTCTTCATTTAGTCGGGTACATTATACAAGTGTAACAATTTTTGATAGACCTAATTGATCACTGGAATTAAAGTGTATTTTTCTCATGGATAAACTTCGGAAATCTTTCTGTTGGATATATATTCATTACAACGCTTGACATGCATAGAAAACGTGGATTATCAACTGATTCCAGTCATGTCTAAGAAGCGATGTCTGTCACAGCCTGAAAAACAATGCTGATTTCTTGTAAGCTTGATAAGAAGCTTATATTGGAGCAACAGGTCATTGGTAAGTTTATATTTGCAAAATATATTATGTAAACAATGGTCACATGGAGACCTGAACCTGAGCCCCGTGTGCACCAAATACCCCGTAAAAATGTTTCACTGACAAAACGTTCCAAGTCCCAGTTAATGATATATGTATATTACATACATCTTTCGTAAGCATAATGTCTGCCCTTCTTTTTACATTCTAATCTATAGTCGCTTCAAGGCTCAAACCTATGATTATTTGATCACGGAGAGAGGCCGTTGTGCATAAGATCTAATTTTTAACTAAAATCTGTACCTTTTGTATTTGATATTGTCTATTGGTCATATTTTTCAAATAAATATAGTTCTAGCGATGTTTCTATATCATTTTGGTTACGCTGAGTGTTAATGAAATATCTTTAAAGTTTATATATGTTGCCCAGTGCATGAATATATTATTTCTGTTGTAATATTGCCTGTGCCATTGCTCAATAAAACACTCACTGGACGCCAAGGTCACAGCATGCTAAATGCACAGTCACTTTTATTTAAAATAAATCTTCTTTACGTTGATGACGAATGACATGTTCCGTTCTGCAACTAATTCTAAAGAACGCTCTTTTATTTTTATCTTATTAACCTTACGCAAGAAATGGTTAACCGTTTTTGGCAGAGTATGAGTTAAAATGTGCTTAAAATCTACTTTGGGTCTTGGTATTTGCTATACTTAAACATATCTTTTTATTTTTTTTCATTTTCAGAACGACAGTGCCACGTCGACTAAATGTGAACAGGAATAACATTATTATTATTAACGTCTTCATTTCGAAGGAGAATGAGTACAGAATTTACAATTTTGATTTTATTTGTCAATTTTTGTTCTATAAATGAATCAATAAATAACTTCACTCGTTCGTTTGTTTTTTTCATTGAACAGGTAATCGTTCACTATTAAGGTTATGCGTACATTATCTGACGTGTTGGACAATATCTGGCGTGTAGTACAATATTAGACTTACACGTTAGATATTGTCCTAACACATCAGATATTGGACGAGTAATCTTAATATTGGACGGCTACCTGTACATTATTAGATATACGGTACTGTGAATACAATGGAATGACGTCACAGCTGTGGTTTAAGTTTATATATGCAATGTTTACGTGGACGACCTGTACAGGTTATACGGTATAGCTCGTTTAGGATAACTTGAGACAAAATACAACGATACCATTTTTATACACAGGTGGATTTAAGTTTAGTACATGTAATTATTGACTATTATCAGTGTGATTTTGATTTATTAAATTACGAGAACACACGTTCCACGCATTAAGACATGTTTAATACTTTCATTACACAAAATCAGCTGACATCCCTGTTTTATGTAATACTTGAGTCCCAAATATGTAAACAAACTGAGTCGTTTGTCTCAAGTTATCCTAAACGAGCTATAATCAATGTTTGTTTTGTACTTTGAAAATAAACTTGCCTCATATTACAGGTCATAAAATAAGACATACTTGGTAATGTACTTTGAACTTGTAACACAGACTTGTTCTCTCAATAGGTTAATGAGGTGATACAAGTACATCGTTTTACTGATTTAAAGTTTAAACCGACCACTTTTCACTTTTTAACATTTATTACTTATAGTGCATAATTTATAAGGTACATAGTAAATTATTTATGATGGTAATTGGTATGTGTCAATAAAAAAAGTTTAAAGTAACTAATTCATTAAATTGTTATAATACTCCACCCATTGGCAGATTCAGCAGAGGGGGGGGGGATTTCCCTGTCAATTCCAAAATTCCAAAATATTTTTTTAACTGTAAGCCATTTTATGAACACCATGTTTATAAAAACATACTATAATATTAACAGTGTTACACATGAACACCATGTTTATAAAAACATACTACTATACAAACAATTTTACACATGAACACCGTGCTTATAAAAACAAACTATAATATTAACAGTGTTACACATGAACACCATGTTTATAAAAACATACTACTATACAAACAATTTTACACATGAACACCGTGCTTATAAAAACAAACTATAATATTAACAGTGTTACACATGAACACCATTTTTATAAAAACATACTACTGTACATACAATTTTACACATGAACACCGTGCTTATAAAAACATACTACTGTACATACAATTTAACACATGAACACCATTTTTATAAAAACATACTACTATACAAAAATTTTTACACATGAACATCATGTTTATAAAAACATACTTTAATACTAACAATTAATTTTACACATGCCCACCATGTTTATAAAAACATACTACAAAACTGACTATTTTACACATGCCCACCATGTTTATAAAACATACTACAAAACAAGCAATCAATTTTACACATAAACACTGAGATTTAAAAACGTCAGAAGACTTCCACACCTCAACATTAATGGCTAAACTATCCTCAATGTAACAGCTAATAAAAATGTACTACACCAAAAACTAATAATAAATAAGTACTCTTTTTTATTTGGGTCAAGGATGTCAGCTATAAGGAAATTGAGTTTTTCTTCTCTGATAAACAACCAGAAATCCACTGTTGTTTTTTTTCCATTCACGATTTTCCCATAATGCACCCCACATAGAATCTGAAACTCAGTTAATCCCGCTAAAGCTCGCAAGAAAAAGAACTCTATGTCAAGGATTGGTTTTCTGAGGGATAGTAATTCCTATTTTTATACCTATTATTGACCAATCACAATTAAGCTCTGACTTCAGTCCATTTGACCTTTCTTAGTCCAGGTCAAACTCAATTTCTATACAAAATGGCAGCCGGAGATCTATTTTTAGCCAGCAAGTTTTATATCCACTGCTAGTGTTTAACTATAGCTTACAAAACAAATAGTCGATACTTTCTGTATCAAAAAGTGCAGAAAAAAGAGAACCAGAAAGTCTGAGTAAATTTTTTTAATGAAATGACAAGAAATTTTCCGCAAACTGTGTTATCTAGCTCAGGTAAAATCAATGTTTTCTATCTAAACTGACGAGCTATCTTAACAGTTACTCTGACCTTAACTAAAGTAGGAAAAATATAGAGGCTCACCATGGGGTACATAATTACCAGCTTAAATCACTCGCAGAGAGAAAATATATCTAAAGAAGTGTGGAGGAAAAAAGCTATGGATGGATTTTTCAAGTTTTTTTTTTTTTACGGCGTAATCACAAGAAATTGGCATGGTTAGAAAAAAATATAAAGAGTGGAGTAGGAAGAAACCTCTTTGTAAGAATGAGAGGGGGTGGCGATGATGGCGAGAAATAAATATTTTCTTTACATAGAAAACTTACCAATGATTTAAACTGTTACAGTACATGTTATAAAGACATCATGCGTGGTTAAATGGTCTCACTACATAAATTTAATTGTAATCAACTTAGGGCCTGTGCATATTTTTAAAAGGTAACCTTGTGCACTAATAGACAGTGTAATGGATTCGTACCCGTACCCCCTTCAAGACACGAGATTCCAAATCCCGGCATGCTATCAACTGGCTATTGACCCAGGTTGTATTTTAATTAAATAATGAACTTTCCCAATCAGTAAGTAAATTATGTGATGTACATAGTTATAATTTACTGGTTTAAACAGTTCACTTAGAAATTTAACATTTATCATAAATAGTGTATAATTATGCACATAGTGAATATATACGACGATATGTCAATAAAAATATGTTCAAACTACAGGTCGAATTCTAGGTCATGCATGTTTTTGTACTTTAAACAATGGATTTGCCCACTGAAAAGGTAAATAAGCTAATGCATGAACAGCATTTTACAGAATTTAACAGACTATTTTTATGGATAACATTCATTTTAAATAGTGTGTATGCGCATTGTAAATTTTTAAAAATGATATGTTAATAAAATGGGAGTAAACTAATTAAACTATGAAGTTGTAAAAATGATTCACCCCTAAATATTGGTGTGTAATGAAACTGTCTGTGTTTATATACACAATGTTTATGTGGACGACCTGTAACTAAACTATAGCTTGTTTAGGATAACTTGAGACAAACGACTCCGTTTGTTTACATATTTGGGACTCGGGTATTACATAAAGCAGGGAGGTCAGCTGATTTTGTGTAATGAAAGTATTAAACATGTCTAAATGCGTGGAACGTGTACTAAATTTAATACATCAAAAACACACTGATAATAGTCGATAATTACGTGTACTAAACTTAAACCCACCTGTGAATAAAAATGGTATCATTGTATTTTGTCTCAAGTTATCCTAAAGGAGCAACCGTATATCAAAAAAATAAAATGATTCACCCCCCCCCCCCATTGTTTTTACCACCAGCCAGGTTTAATGGTCTTGTGTCCCGAAGGGGGTACAGGTTCAAATCCCACATGCAGGGTTTTACAATGATCTTAAATTTTAGGGGTCCAATGGATGCAGGTCCTTTGAAATAGGGGTCTCTGGAGGAAATTTTGGGGTCCAACTAATTCATTTGCATGTGTATTTTTGTCATATTAATGAGAAAATGTTAGACAAAATGATGCATGCTGAAAAATGGGGCTATTGTTTACATTCAAATGTTGGATTTTGTCATAGGTTTGTGGAAATCAAATTAATGATTATCAATTAAGCAGCTTTCGACTCCTCTTGCTTGACATATTTTGTGCATTCTTATGGATGCAGACTTCAATTATTTATGCGTACAGCTTTTGATTTATGCATATATAGACGCATAATCCTGTGTCTGTAAAACCCTGCACATGGGGAGGTTATACCCTTCCATGAAAATTTGACAAAAATGCCAATTTTCCTCCATTAATAAGATATATGGAGACGTTTCCGGCCTAAAGGAAGGGTAGGTGAGTACTGGTTATAGACAAGGGTCCAGGAAAGCTAGGTTAGGTGCGCTGGACACCGTAAAATGACTTAATTGCGTTTACACTGTGTTAAACCCAATACAAAAAGTTTAATGGTTACAGTCAAATTGTTTACATTAACAACCTGATTACAATATTAAAATCAAGAACAGAGCATATTTAAAATGGATAACAGAGTATTTTTTTCAGCCCATTTTGGGTCTGAAATTGGGCCCCATTCCCCTCTCCAAAAAGTATATATTTTCCCCCTTCCCAGGTAATAAATTCCCCTGACCGGGAGTGTCCTAAAACTTTTGAACTTTTTTAAAGAATTTATGTCCCATTTGTTCCTCAAGCATTACAGAGAAATCACAGATGAATATATCAGCAACACATTGTATAAGTCATATAACAGCGGTCAGTCAACCTACTCACTCCTCCTGGAAAGGCTAAATCACTGGATTTGGCTGTTAACCAACTACTAAGTGCATACTTTCATCAGTGACTGACAAGTGCCCTACATAATTAAAAATCATCTGTAGGAGGGTGAATGGCCGAAGAAATAATTTCAAGACCAAGCCCGAGGAAAGTATGCCTGGCCGGGAATTGAACCCAGGACCCCTCGATCAGTAGACTCAAATCAATGGATGCACAAATGACCAACCCGGGTCGACAGCGCAGTTGGTAGCATGCCAGGATATGGATACTCGTGCCCGAGGGGGTGCGGGTTCGAATCCCACCCGGGGAGGTTATACCCTTCCATGAAAATTTGACAATAATGTCAATTTTCCTCCATTGATTAGATAATATGGAGAAGTTTCCGGCCTTGTGGAAGGGTAGGTGAGTACTGGTTATAGAAAATGATCCAGGAAAGCTATGTTAGGTGGGCTGGACGCCGTAAAATGACCTAAAATTGTGTTGACACGGCATTAACTCCAATAAATAAATAAAGCACAAATGACCCATTTGATAAACCTAATTGAGCTAACCAGTTTATGTCAAATACTAAAAATAAACCAGTCAGCCAGACCGATTTTCATTCTATATATGGAATTTTAATAAAAGTTGATCAGTCACAGGGTCCTACATAAAGGTTAGGTTTAACAGACCTTTATATTTTTATTCACAAGGAATAGCTGACCAACGCCTTTTGGCAAGGACTCCATGTAAACCCCATGAACCCTTTTTACCACTAGAACTAGGCAAGTCAGTTGAGTTGCCTCACAAAAGGGCAGAAACTCAAATAATTCTGAAATTACTAAGCAGAGAGAATGCATTTCAGCCCTATAACTATAAGATCTATCCAAATAGAGTTTGTCTTCTGTTCCAAACAAGCAAACAGGGGACACAGCCTCTGCCACCACCACCACCGAAAGTAACCCCTATAATTATGTCCCCTCTTCAGGCAACTCAAATAGTCCATAAATTGAAACAAGTTAGTAAGAAAACAGAGGTCGCAGCCTCTGCCACTAGCCCCACTGAAAGTAACCCCTATAATTATGTCCCCTTTTCAAGCAACTCAAATAGTCCATAAATTGTAACAAGAATAATTCAAATAATTTAAAATACAAGTTTAATAATAAATTTATATAAAATACAATACAGTACATTAAGTGAGACAATTTTTAAATGACATCTAACGTTTTTACACAGAACACAATCCCAAATGATCGAACGGCTCAAGTTTCCTCAATTTAAATAATTATCAAGTTTCTAAAAATTAAATCACAGTTGTACCGGCTATTAGTTTAAACCTTGAATTTCTCATGGAAAAAAGGGGAGAAAATTTCCTGGGGAATAACAGAGACTCTAATATCATCTCGTTTAGTTTTTCCGAAAACCGAGGAAATCAATACTACTAATTTCTTTTAATACCGATACCACTTCTTCTCCATGTAGCTAGCAGCCTCCTGAACAATATCAGAGTATTGGTAATACACAGTCGTAATAGAATTTTAACGTAGGCGTTAAATACGCAATTTAAAAACAGAAACACAAATGGTATTTTAAAGACAGAATCACTGGAGTAACAAGAGCTCCGCTGGGCGGGGCATTATACGCCCGTGTGCAGTCCATGCTGTGTTCTATCTCATATGAAGTCCCTGTGACCTTGACCAATGACCCTGGGATCTCAGAATAGGTCCCATCCTTAACTGGAGGGCTATCCAAAGCAAAGATTTTGAGAACCTAGGTACAGCCATGGTTGAGTTAATCTCCAAATCAAAAGAGAACATCCAATACCAAAGAGCTATCAACACATTACATATTAAGTTATTGTCTGGACAAGGATTGTCCACATGATGCCCCTGTGACCTCAATCTTTGACCGAGTTTTGACCCAAAACCAATTGGGAACATCCTTGACACATGGGCTACCCTCACATAAAATTTGGTGAACTAAATTCATGTTACTTATTAAATATAGCATTATTTCCATGGTTTGCCATTTTGACTTTGTTAACATATTGATTGAACATTTGAAGTCACTGCTTGGTAATTTGATATCTTCTGGTTGAAGGTTTAAAGTTGACCCTGTTTCCCAAAAACTGATAAGGCACATCCTTGACACATGGGCTACTCTCACATGAAATTTGGTGAACCTAGGTACAGTCATTGTTGAGTAATTACCCGGACAATGTTTTTCAATATGATGCCCCTGTGACCTTGACCTTTGACCCAGGGGCCCCGAAACCAATAGAGCATAACCTTGACACTTCCGCTACTCTCACGTAAAATTTAGTAAACCTAGGTACATTGGTTGTTCAGTTATTGTCTGGACAAGGTTTTTCCATATGATGCCTCTGTGACCTTGACCTTTGGGTCTGGGGCCCCAAAACCTATTGGGAACATCCTTGGCACAAGGGCTACATTCACATAAAATTTTGTGAACCTAGGTACAGTCGTTGATGAGTAATTGTCCAAACAAGGTTTTTCAATATGATGCCCCTGTGACCTTGACCTTTGACCCAGGAGCCCCAAAACCAATAGGGCATAACCTTTACCCAAGGGCTACCCTCACATAAAATTTGGAGAACCTAGGTACATTGGTGGTTCAGTTATTGTCTGGACAAGTGTTTCATTGTTTGCCATTTTGACTTTATAAACATATTGATAGAACATTTGAAGTCACAGCTTGGTAATTTGATATCTTCTGGTTTCAGATTTAAATTTAACCCTGTTTTCCCAAAACTGATAAGGTACATCCTTGACACATGGGCTACTCTCACATGAAATTTGGTGAACCTAGGTACAGTCATTAGTGAGTTATTACCCGGACAATGTTTTTCAATATGATGCCACTGTGACCTTGACCTTTGACCCAGGGGCCCCAAAATCAATAGTGCATATCCTTGACACATGGGCTACTCTCACATGAAACTTGGTGAACCTAGGTACATTGGTGTTTCATTTATTGTCCGGACAAAGTTTTTCCATATAATGCCCCTGTGACCTTGACCTTTGAACCTGGGGCCCCATAAACCTATAGGGCGCATCTTTGACACATGGGCTACTCTTACATAAAATTTGGTGAACCTAGGTACAGGCGTTGTTGAGTTATGGTCCGGACAAGGTTTTTCAATTTGATGTCCCTGTGACCTTGACCTTTGACCCAGGGGCCCCAAAACCGATTGGGAACATCCTTGACACATGGGCTTCTCTCACATAAAATTTGGTGATCCTAGGTAGATTGGTTGTTAAGTTATTGTCAGGACAAGTTTTTTTCCCATATGATGCCACTGTGACCTTGACCTTTGACGCAGGGGCCCCAAAACCGATAGGGAACATCTTTGACACATGGGCTACTCTTACATTAAATTTGGTGAACTTAGGTACATTGGTGGTTCAGATATTGTCCGGACAAGTTTTACCTATTTTAAGTCCCAGTGACCTTGACCTTTAACCCTGGGGTCTCAAAATCAATAGGGAACCTCCTCCACCCAAGGGCTATCAACACATAAAATTTGAGGAACCTAGGTTCATCCTTTCTTGAGTTATCATCCGGACAAGCAATTGTCCACGGACGGACAGACGGACAGACGGACAACAGCATAACATAATACGACCGTTTTTTCAAAACGGGCGTATAAAAATGACAAAGAAAATGACATGCTTTTTAAAGAGATGTTTTTTAGTCAATTAAGCTCTAGCCGTGTTTATTTTCACTCTAAGGGGAAAGGTGGCAGGGCCTTTTTTGAAAGGAGAATAGCGACAAAAAACGAAATTAGGGGAATTTTTTTTCTATACTTGAGATAACATGGATCCTCTAACAGAGTAACATTTCTGTCAACCAATATAAAATTTCAACGATTTCAACATTGAACCCATATATTCATAAATCTGTGGTTTCTCTGTAATGCTTGAGGAATGGGCAAAAATGCTATAAAAAAGTACAAACAATTTAGGACACTCTGACAGGGGAATTTTTTACCTGGGAAGGGGAAAAATATATACTTCTTGGAGAGGGGAATGGGGCCCAATTTCGGCCCCAAAATGGCCTGAAAAAAAACACTGCTTAGACTAGTTACCCCAAAGAAAAAGCTCAACTCTGTTTTTAAAACTTTCCAGTTTTTTGAATATTTAAATTTCAAGATTACTTTTTAAAAAAATTTAATATGTTTAATTTAATAATAAAGCAAAATAGAATGGCAATTTTCATAATAATGCAGAATAAAATGGCACTGCACCCAGCCAATATCAATTTTTCCTAGGCAGAAATAGTTCTTTTGAAACATCAAAAGCCCTTTAATAGATAGGCCCTGCCGTTTTTTTCAGCCTTCCTAGCAGTCCCTACCCTGTGCTTAGTTCTAGTAGTATTAATATGTAAAAGATTGAATAATTTCACGGTGACTGAATGCATTGCTTTTGTACTGGCGACCTTATTGTTACTAAAAATATCTTGACTAAAACATATCATACAGCATAAGCAGCTTTACTCGATCAAAATGCACACTTTCAGAAACTCATGGATGTATTACGACAATTATTTTAACAAACGCATTCACCAAGGAATTATTCATTTTTTGACAGTTGAGAAAAAAATGAACTATAACATCCTCTTATCAGGTTACATAGACATACATGACCTACAAAAATAATCTATAATTAATTAACAGATCATGAGAGAAACTCATGATTATTCATGAATTCATCCGATATTACAATATTTCATCACGCCCCCTTGGGGAGCCTCTTGCCATTATCACCACAAAGTATTATCAGGTCACTGACCAATGGTTTAAAGTAGAGTCATTTCACCTTGTTGTTGAATGAATACAGAATTGTGGATCATGTTTACTAAAGGTACTCAACCTAATTTTATTCATATTAAAGGTATAGGTCGAATTTTTAACTTAGCAGATCAATCTAATAAAAAATGGGTCTAACTTTCAATAAACACAAAGATATGAATATATTCAGAAAGAATCTATACATGAAAACAAGTGAGTAATATCTACACTCTTACCTACTGAGTCACACAAAATGAACAATAAATTTGGTTTTTCATAAGAAAAAATACTTTGAAACTGAAGTTCTGCAATATCGCAGAATGACATGTTTGTATACATCATATCAAAGCAGTCATTAAACTTTCTCACCATTCCTGGAAAGGTTAAATCTCTGGATTTAGCTATTAACCATTTACTTAGTTACTAGGTGCATACTTCGGTCAGTGATTAACAACTGCCTTACATGATTTAGAGTAAAAAATTAGTTTGGTTTCAACTGCAGTATCGGCAATATGATTGGTTTAAACCATGGTATGAACAATATGGTTCGGTTTGAACCACAGTATGGGCAAAATGTTTTGGTTTGAACCGCAGTATGGGCAATATGATTTGGTTTGAACCGCAGTATGGACAAAATGTTTTGGTTTGAACTGCAGTATGGGCAATATGATTTAGTTTGATCTGCAGTATGGGCAAAATGTTTTGGTTTGAACTGCAGTATGGGCAATATGATTTGGTTTGAACTGCGGTATGGGCAAAATGTTTTGGTTTGAACTGCAGTATGGGCAAAATGATTTGGTTTGAACCGCAGTATGGGCAATATGATTTGGTTTGAACCGCAGTATGGGCATTGATTTGGTTTGAACCGCAGTATGGGCAATATGATTTGGTTTGAACCGCAGTATGGGCAAAATGTTTTGGTTTGAACTGCAGTATGGGCAATATGATTTGGTTTGAACCACAGTATTAGCAAAATGGTTTGGTTTGAACTGCAGTATGGGCAATATGATTTGGTTTGAACCGCAGTATGGGCAATATGATTTGATTGAACCCCAGTATGGGCATTGATTTGGTTTGAACGGCAGTATGGGCAATATGATTTGGTTTGAACCGCAGTATCGGCAAATTGGTTTGGTTTGATTCACAGTATGGGCAAAATGGTTTGGTTTGAACTGTGGTATGAACAGTATGGTTCGATTTGAACCACGGTATAGGCAAATTGGTTTGGTTTAAACCATGGTATGAACAGTATGGTTCGATTTGAACCACAGTATGGGCAAATTGGTTTGGTTTAATTTAAACCATGGTATGAACAGTATGGTTTGGTTTGAACCGCAGTATGGGCAATATGGTTTGGTTTGAACTGCAGTATGGGCAATATGGTACAGTTAAAACATTACTATTTAAAAGGCAAAGGGACAAGTATAGTGAATACTTTTATTCTTAAGACCCTAAATTTTCCTTAAAAGGGGGCTTTCCTCTAGTAATACTCAAGAATTCTAATAAAATCAATAAAGAAAATTCCAGAATTTCTGAAATGGGCAGAAACACACAACTTAAGAGTAAAATCATTTCTTAAAAACCGTTGTCACAAGCAGGGCAGTCATCATTGCTAAAAACTGAAATTGGTAAATTATTTGCATGAAATTGTTTAGTAACAATTGATTGTTGGAAATTTTGACTCGTAAATTTGTTTATTTATACTGGGTTTATTGTTATTTTGTTTCTTGGGTTTAACCCCGAAGCAACACATAGTATAGGTCATAAAACAGCGGTCAGTCAACCTACTCACTCCTCCTGGAAAGGCTAAATCCTTAGATTTAGCTGTTAACCAACTACTAGGCACATATTTTCGTCAGTGACTGACAGCTGCTCTACATAATTAAGAATCATTAGTAGGAGGGAGATTGGCTGTAGAAATTTCATGACAAGCTCCACGAATGTATTCCCTTCCCGAGAATCTAACCCACGACCTGTCGATCAATAGACTTGTGTGCTACCAACTGAGCTAGCCAGGGGGCTTATACTGGGTTTAACACAGACACCATGTCAGCACAATTCTTTTAGGTTATTTTATCATTTTTTACGCTGTCCTGCACACCTATCCTAGCTTTCCAGAACCCTTGTCTATAACCAGTACTCACCTATCCTTCTACAAGGCCGGAAACTTCTACATAATGGAGGAAAATTGACATTATTGTCCAATTTTCATGGAAGGGTATAATCCCAGGTGGGATTCAACCCAGTACCCACTAGGTTCGAAATCAAGGAGCGCTACCAACCAGGGTTCACTTTGACCATTGACCGACAACTGCCCTTCATGATGGGAATGAGAATGGCTGCAGCATTTATTTCATGACCAAGCTCCATTAAAATATGCCCTGTCTGGGAATCCAAACCACTACTGACTAGCATACTACCAACTGAGCTAGCTGGGCATGCTATTCAATTAATAACAAATACATTTAGAAATTAGTTAATAAGTTGCAATAATTACAAATTTAGGTCCTGTAAGGTCGGGTAACACTAAGATGGATACAAAAATAGAAAGCATTTGATGTTTGTAATGCACTAGTTATTTAAAATAAATGTTGAATTTTAAAGTGGTCTGTTTGATTCTAGGAAGTGAAGAGATCCCCTCTATAGCACGGCTCTAATTTAAGCTCACACACAAAATGCGAGTGGATTTTGAAACTTGCGAGTAACTTATATTTTAACTCGCAAGTTTCACGAGTTGAAATTGATTGGAGGTACATGTATTGTCAAACAGTTTGACCTTAAACCGGCAATGGGCCAGCGGTGGGAAGGTGAGGAAAGGGTGAAAATGCCATATACCAAACTTTATGACACAAGAAATGACAATATTTCAATTAGCAACATCATCAACTGGACGAAAATCTCTGATATGATGATCTATAGTAAAAATACAGCTCAGTGGCTTTAATATTGCATATATGAATAGTTACGCTATTGAAATTTGGATAAACCAATGCAAGTTTTTTTTTCATTTTGCGAGTTGAAGTAAAATCTAGCAGGGGAAGGCACCTGTAAATGGCCCCTGTTATATAAGGTAAAAAAAGGTCAGGCTACTGTATTTGCTTACCTCAATTGTTTGCCAAATTTTGAACAAATGATTAATAGAAACTTTAACTGAGTCCTGACCAATTCACGGGAAAAGCTAAGAAAATCTGAGTATGCACCTTTAAAATGTTCAAAAAAATCTTATATAACAAGAATTAATGCCTTCAGAATGAACTTAAATGCTCCACAAGTCAAGTTATTTGTGTGTTTGATAATTACCTTGTCTTAATACTACAAGATTTTATACAAGAGGTCACAATAGGGTCAAATTATTTATACTTAATAGTTTATTCACCACTAAACCTTGGACTAAGATTACCATTGAAAACTCAAATAAAAAAATAATTCCTTAATAATGAACAAATATAGTGGTTGTTTCAGGCCATTCTGGGGCCAAACTTAGTCCCTATTCCCTTCCTTTACAATATACAATATACATTTACAATGTAATGTTTAAATTGACTTGATCATGAGATTGTATTCATGCAATGTTAACATTAGACCTGACCATGAGATTGTGTTCATGATGTTATGTTGGCATAAGACTTAATCATGAGATTGTGTTCATGACTTCATGTTGAAAAGTTTAGATAACACTTTCTCATTCATGAGATTGTGCTCATAACTTCATGTTGTAATGTTTACATAAGACCAAGATATTGTGTCCATGTTGTAATGCTTGTACATCAAATTTGACCAAGAGATTGTGTTCATGTAATGTTTACATAAGACTTGACCATGAGATTGTGCTCATGTTGTAATGCTTGTACATCAAATTTGACCATGAGATTGTGTTCATTGTGTGATGTTCACATGAAACTTGACCATGAGATTGTGTTCATGACTTCGTGTTGTAATGTTTACATTAGACTTGACCATGAGATTGTGCTCATGACTTCATGTTGTAATGTTTACATAAGATTTGATCATGAGATTGTGTTCATGACATATGTTGTAATGTTTACACAAGAGTTGATCATGAGATTGTGTTCATTGTGTGATGTTTACATGAAACTTGACCATGAGAGTGTGTTCATTGTGTAATGTTTACATTATAATTGACCATGAGATTGTGTTCATTGTGTGATGTTCACATGAAACTTGATAATGAGATTGTGTTCATAGTGTAATGTTTACATTAGACCTGACTATGAGATTGTGTTCATTTTGTGATATTTACATAAAACTTGACCATGAGATTGTGTTCATTTGTGATGTTTACATCAGACATGACCATGAGATTGTGTTCATTGTGTAATGTTTGCATTCAAATTGACCATGAGATTGTGTTCATGTTGCTATGTTAACATAAGACTTGACCATGAGATTGTGTTCATTGTGTAATGTTTACATTCGACCTGACCATGAGATTGTGTTCATGTTGCTATGTTTACATTCGACTTGACCATGAGATTGTGTTCATGTCGCTATGTTTACATGAGACTTGACCATGAGATTGTATTCATTGTGTAATGTTTACATTCGACTTGACCATGAGATTGTGTTCATGTAGCTATGTTAACATGAAACTTGACCATGAGATTGTGTTCATTGTGTGATGTTTACATGAGACTTGACCATGCGATTGTGTTCATTTTGTGATGTTTACATGAGACTTGACCATGAGATTGTGTTCATTGTGTGATGTTTACATGAGACTTGACCATGAGATTGTGTTCATTTTGTGATTTTTTACATGAAACTTGACCATGAGATTGTGTTCATTGTGTGATGTTTACATGAGACTTGACCATGAGATTGTGTTTATTGTGTAATGTTTACATTAGACCTGACCATGAGATTGTGTTCATTGTGTGATGTTTACATGAGACTTGACCATGAGATTGTGTTTATGTAGTAATATTTACATATAAAGGTTGTCAAAATTTCAACATCTCAAACCAGTATAAAATCTAAACATCATATCGAACATCTAAACATGTCTCTATGTACTAAGTACTACATACAAAAATAATGTCACTAACAGTGACTATCTGGTACTGATAATATTTAAAATGTTTCGCCAAACTATTACCCGAATTTATCGCTGAAAAATCCGGCTAAAAAATAATTATTGGCAAAGGAACCTACCTGCTACTTTGACTTGAACATCTCTAGCAAGAATCCTACCAACCAACGAATCCCCATCTATTATTGATGCATAGCATCTATAGTGTCCTTCATTTGTTTCATTTTTCTTCGGCCTATGCCGAAAACGTTTAATGTAAAGTGAGCCATTAACATATTGAAGAATACGTCCTTTAGTTCCGAGATCTAAAGTCTCGCTGTCTTTACTCCACGTTATATCCAGACGACCAAGGTCACTGTCGTGCTCTACGGAACAATTCAACAAGAGATCTTGGTGTTTCTGGGCGAACACAACTGTCGGCTCACCTTGTCTTATTGCTATACCGCGATTTATCGGTTCTTTGTTACTGCTCCCTGCAAATAAACAAAATAAATTATGATACAACATGGACTCAACATTCATTTTTGTACAAATAAGAACCCATTCTCAAAGTCTATGAAATTAATGGGTGCCCAGTTGCCCGGGACAACTACATTTTACTTTTTAGTTTGGGCATCCAATAATTGCTTTTACTCAACCGAAAATCTACTAACTAGGTATAATGCTTGCTACTAAAACAACCTGTTCCTGCAATGTCTTTCACAAACTATTTTGTTGACTGTTCTCAAGTTCTAAAAAATCCTAAACTTCAGGACCAGTCACAAAAATAGGGCTGTCACGATACACCAGGAGCGTATTGCTGTATATTGCGATGGGCTAGAACCATACCGCGATACATACCACGATATATTGCTTTGCAAACCAAAGACACGGCTGCATAATACTTCTGTCTTAAAGAACTTATTCAACTGTTCAGTATTGAAGTATGTTATAGGATTTTGTAGGGAAAGTGCCTGTAGCAGACTGGACTGAAAAACTCAGCAGTTTTTGAGTAATATGAACATTCGGAACGCGTCTAAATTCTTTGAACTTAAGCTTTCATGGAATGAACCATGGAAACTGACGTTTTGCTATTTTTATTTGGGGAAGGGAAGATGTTTTCAATGAAAATAAAAATATCACTTAATACTGGTACGTTAAATTCGTACCGCGGTATGTACTGCCGCAGCTGCATATTGCAATATACCAGTATATTGTGACAGCCCTGCACAAAAACTTCCACACATGTAAATGTAAAATTAATACTGAGACCAAAAAATCAGCTTGTACAAGTCACCGCGAAACTTTAAAGTTAATAACAGTAGGTCCTGTGAAGATCAAAATTTTACAGAACCAAACCAAATCTTACAAGACCGAGACATTTTAAATATTTTGATAAATTGAGAAAAACTGGAAATGAGATCAATTCTATTGCTGGACAGTTGATCCTGAAAAGCTGCAGATCAAGAATATCCTTTTACTTTTTACAAGATCTGTCAGACTATTTGCCATGTTCAGTGGTGACAGTATGCAGTTTATTTATTTGTATTTCATTTATTGGAGTTAACGCCGTATCAACACAATTTAGGTCATTTAACGGCGTCCAGCACACCTAACCTAGCTTTCCTGGACCTTTGTCTATAGCCAGTACTCACCTACCCTTCCACAAGGCCGGAAACTTCTCCATATTATCTAATCAATGGAGGAAAATCGACATTATTGTCAAATTTTCATGGAAGGGTATAACCTCCCGGGCGGGATTCGAACCAGCACTCCCTCGGGGACGAGATTCCAATTCCGGTGTCCTACCAACTGCGCTATCAACCCGGGTAACAGTATGTAGCATGAGATTGAGATAGAACTGTGATTCTAACCCTCAACCTCTCAAGTTGTAAAGCTACAGTCCCATAAACATAAAAATAGCCGTGAGGGCACCGTACGGGCGCAGTGCGATCAAACTTCGCAAGGACCCGTACGAACTCTTGCGTACCTGTACGGACTGTTACGTTTTTACCAGGGTCTGTGAGATGAGCCCAGGATACACGTATCAGTTTCAGGATCAAATCGTGAAAAAAATAGTGACTAAGTATGGATTAAACATGCATATCTTCCAGCTACGGCTCGGTACGGGTGTGTTGTTTTGTACCACGTGCGTACCGTCACCTTGATAAGCAAGGCTTTTCACGGCCTACGACTGTCTGCAGGTACGGGTCCGTAACAAGCCACGATTTTATGGGACTGAGGCATAATAGGACCCTCTACCATGTCACCATAAAAGCTAACTTGAAGGCAAGGGAGTACAAGTGCCGTATTATAGCTGTACTACAAGTACAATAATACATTAGAAGTATGCTGACCCAAATACTTTAAAAAGTCAAACAAGATAACCTGATTTTATATCATAAATATTTCAAAATGTCAAGTTGATGAAATCTCAAGTAGTAAGATAAAAATGTAAAAAGTAATAATTGCAAAAAAAACATAAACAAATAGTCATCAGCTTTCAGGATCTCAAGAGATCAACAATGTCTTAGATCTGGAATACAAATAATTGGGTTTTTCCATCCTTGAACAGGCTTGTACTACAAGCAGAGACTTAAAGTCATTGCCGAAAAGCATGTGACCTGGATTAAATTCTATTGTTCTTTGTACACATATTTTCATTGTAACGGTCAAATTTTGTAAGTACTGGAGGGAAAAACCAAAACATTCGAATTCTAGATATTCGGGCTTGATCGACAAAACAAGCTTTTATCGCAACAATTTACATCAACATTTTAAATGACAAGACTGCCAGGCTGCCAGCCCAACGAAACAGTCACTAGCCGTATTTGTTATGCTAACACAGAGCACTAGCTGATTTGTTATGCTCACACAGAGCACTAGCCGTATTTGTTATGCTTACACAGAGCACTAGCCATATTTGTTATGCTAACACAGAGCACTAGCCATATGTGTTATGCTAACACAGAACACTAGCCATATTTGTTATGCTAACACAGAGCACTAGCCATATTTGTTATGCTAACACAGAGCACTAGCCATATGTGTTATGCTAACACAGAACACTAGCCATATTTGTTATGCTAACACAGAGCACTAGCCATATTTATCAACAAGCCAAACTATGTATTATATCAATCTCCGTAAACAGAGATCCTGTCGAGCGTTGTCGTACTGGATCTCTACTTAGTCAATGCAAGGTCACGTCAAGATGAACTTTGTGTCGACCAATCGATGCGTACCTTTCATCTAGACGAAACCACTATTAATCACATTTTGATTTCGTAATTTGTATTTTTAGACCTATGTTTGCATGCTAATTTAACTGCGGTATTATTCACAGTCTGCGATTGGGTGGCTCATTTCAAATTGTGTGACGTAGACGATGTAAACAAGTTACGTATCATAACAATTTCGTCATGAATATTATGATAAGAAAAGGTCGTCTGAACGTGACCTTCGTTTGGAAAAGGCCAGATCTAAATTAGCGAGTATGTGAGCGGTAAAATTTAAGATCGGGTTTTAATCAGATTGGTATTATATCAGATATGTATTTTCAACAAGCACTGATCCCGGCCTTAGGGCAAGTGAGTTAAAGCAAAGACTGCATAAAAAAATATTAAATGTTCTCAGCCTATTTCTAAAAACGTTATGTTATTGTAATTATTCTGTGTTCAGTTAAAAAAAAATTACAACAAATTCTTTTCTCAGTATGAAAATGTTGAAGAGAAGAGATGGTGTTGAAAAAAAGATTGAAATCAATAACACAACATGGTGAGTCACGACTTCACTCACTACACCAAATCTGTGTCACTGACAAACATTAGTGGCCTCACAAATTATATTGGTGGATAATCACAAAAATTACATACAATAAATTAAAATGTAATCATTATACATTCATAGTTATTCTTTTGTTGAACTAGGTTGGCTCATTTTTTACATAACTCACAAGTAAGTGCAGTAAAACTATTCAATGTAAAACCAATGAGTAGAATCAGTGCATACACAACTGTATGCACTTATCATGTTTGTAAACAAACCATGTTCATATCATGTGCATATTTATGTCAACACTGGAGTGGATCGATTATTTCTACATGAATTGAATTTTCTAATAAAATTCACCAAAAAGTGAAGAGTTTAGAAAAAATATAGTGGATTGTTTATTAATCGCTGCCCCCTTTTGGTACCCCAAAACTCGCCATCGCCATTCCATAGCCGAGTTGCCAGTGAGCAAAAAAAATCCCTTATTATGTCGTAAATAGGCTAACCCTGGACACATAATTTAAACAACAAAGGCTTTGCAACCATCATCAGTAAATGATTAAACTGTTAAAATCAATCAAGAACGTCACAGCGGCCTACATTCGTCCAATATTCTTTCCGGTCATTGCGACCGCATTAGTTAATAGGTTAACCTCTATAAGACTCCGCCATGTTTTTTTTGTAAAACAACAAAACGAACGCTAGAATTGCAAAATTAAACTTACCCGAGATCCCAGGGAACAAAAAAATCACCGCCCAAACGGTATATAAATATATAAATATTCCTTCCATGTATATGAATTCATTAGGACGAATTTAATGCGCAAAACAACACAAAGTTTTTTTTTGTATAAATGGCCTCTTCAATAGGGTTGTATACATAAGCGAACCTCCGCTATTCTGTACACAGTTTCGCCGTTACAGGGCACGACACCACCCCCTCGTATAATTTCTTTATAACACCTTATTTTTTTGTTTTTGGAAGAGATTTTACACCAAATACGAGCCCAGTTTGATATAAAAATAGTATATTTAATAAAACATGCGTTTAAAATGTAAAATATATCGATTTGGCTATTCTACTGTTATTTTTAGGTATTTTCCCCGACTTGTAAGTTAGAAAGAAATACTTTGCTAAATAGAACACAACGGGTCAACAACTCCGTAGTGTTTCGCGTTAACTGTCAGTGATCTAGGTCAATGTAGATTGGACCAAAATTGAAGCTCGGACACAAAAGATTTGCTAATAAATCTACGTTAATTTTTGCATTTTCAGTACTTAACGAAATATTTTTGCATAAGTTATGCTAATTTCCATACAGAATTGAATAGTTTTTTTCGAAACAAAAATTCTCAAGGCAGATAAAATTCTACTCTGCTAGTCCGGGATCACGAGAGAAGTCGTTATCGAATGCCTGAAATAAAGTCAATGGTTTTGACACAATTCATGAATTCTTAATTGATTATTTATTAATTAACAAAACAAATTTTAGGCACAGAATGCGGCCACATTTAATTTACTTACAAGTTCATGTAATGATTACATAATTAGGTTACATTGACACTATCGGTAGAGTTTTAAACGTGTTTAAAAACAAGCAAATCACGAACACACAGCTACATTGAATTGATTTATGAATGAAAATCGCGCGAACCGGCGTAGCGTACATGAAAAACACGTGCTATTTGCGAAGATCGACAAGAGGCCCACGCGTATACGTCATTGCACGAACAAACATTATTTCGCGCCATTTATGTATTTTATTAAATGAATTAACACTACCGGGCGGGAGGGGGGGGGCAGGGTTTCGTTTATAGGGGTAGGGCACATGTATGCTCTTGGTGTCATGGGGTCCGGACACCCCCCCCCCCTCTGAAATTCCAATATGTAGATGACCATAAAAAAGTCATTTTTAGTAGCATGAAGCAATTTTTTCTTGGTGCTACACATAGATTTAATGGTTATATAGTTTTTATTATTAATATATGTTGCATAATTCTGCAAAATATGTATTATGTGGTAGTGGTAAGAAAGTTTTGACCCCCTCCCCCCTAGAAATGTTCCCCTAATCCTACCCCCCCCCCGAGAAAACAACCATGGATCCGCCCCTGATATTGTACTGAATAGGATCTCAAAATCTGTAAAATCAATTTATAGCCAAAGGACTTTAAATTTTGCTTTTTGAAATCAGTACATTTTTCCTATGAGTATGAAACTACAAAAATATCTTAAACGTGATATTGACTCATTGGGATACATTGACCATAGTTTCCGAGTCTGATAGATAACTTTTGCTGCAACACATAAAAAATAAAATCCCCATTGAAGTAGAAAACATATTTTCATTGCAATAATATTGAATAAAACGAATACATTGTAATGACATAATCATTATGTACATTTGAACATAGAAATTGCAGCAATCTAATTAATTGTATCGTAAAGAAACTTTTGGAGGGCAGAGTATGGTTATTCTTGTAACCAGGGCTGTATTCATGGTTCAGATATATAACACATGTGACACTAGGACAGTATTCATGGTTCAGATATATATCACATGTGACTCTAGGACAGTATTCATGGTTCAGATATATAACACATGTGACTCTGGGACAGTATTCATGGTTCAGATATCTAACACATGTGACTCTAGGACAGTATTCATGGTTCAGATATATAACACATGTGACACTAGGACAGTATTCATGGTTCAGATATATATCACATGTGACTCTAGGACAGTATTCATGGTTCAGATATTTAACACACGTGATTCTAGGAAAGTAATCATGGTTCAGATAAATAACACATGTGACTCTGTGACAGTATTCATGGTTCAGATATATAACACAGGTGACACAGGTGACAGTATTCATGGTTCAGATATATCACACATGTGACTCTGTGACAGTATTCATGGTTCAGATATATAACACATGTGACACTGTGACAGTATTCATGGTTCAGATATATCACACATGTGACTCTGTGACAGTATTCATGGTTCAGATATATAACACAGGTGACTCTAGGACTGTATTCATGGTTCAGGTATATAACACATGTGCCTCTGTGACAGTATTCATGGTTCAGATATATAACACATGTGCCTCTGTGACAGTATTCATGGTTCAGATATATAACACATGTGCCTCTGTGACAGTATTCATGGTTCAGATATATAACACAGGTGACTCTGTGCCAGTATTCATGGTTCAGATATATAACACATGTGACTCTGTGACAGTATTCATGGTTCAGATATATAACACATGTGCCTCTGTGACAGTATTCATGGTTCAGATATATATCACATGTGACTCTGTGACAGTATTCATGGTTCAGATATATAACACATGTGACACTAGGAAAGTATCTATGGTTCAGATATATAACACATGTGACTCTGTGACAGTATTCATGGTTCAGATATATAACACATGTGACTCTAGGACAGTATTCATGGTTCAGATATATAACACATGTGACTCTGTGACAGTATTCATGGTTCAGATATATAACACATGTGACACTAGGAAAGTATCTATGGTTCAGATATATAACACATGTGACACTAGGAAAGTATCTATGGTTCAGATATATAACACATGTGACACTAGGAAAGTATTTATGGTTCAGATATATAACACATGTGACACTAGTAAAGTATTTATGGTTCAGATATATAACACATGTGGCACTAGGAAAGTATTTATGGCTCAGATATATAACACATGTGACACTAGGAAAGTATTTATGGTTCAGATATATAACTCATGTGACACTAGGAAAGTATTTATGGTTCAGGTATATAACACATGTGACACTAGGACAGTATTCATGGTTCAGGTATATAACACATGTCACACTAGGGAAGTATTTATGGTTCAGATATCTAACACATGTGACTCCAGGAAAGTATTTATGGTTCAGATACATAACACAGGTGACACTAGGACAGTATTCATGGTTCAGATATATAACACATGTGACACTAGGAAAGTATTTATGGTTCAGGTATATAACACATGTGACACTAGGACAGTATTCATGGTTCAGATATATAACACAGGTGACACTAGGAAAGTATTCATGGTTCAGATATATAACACTGGACCCTAGGTCTGTATTCATGGTTTTTTCCCTAATTTGCACTTGTGCTGTTTATGACGGAAAATTACTCATACGAATTTTAAGAAAGAATTCCGTTGAACAACGTCCACCAATGCTTGTAAGATGACAAATTTTTCCAAAGTGCACTTATACTAATGACGGCCACGTTTTTATACAGCACAGAATGGACATACCGTATATTTTTAAGACTATCGTATTGGAGCTATGCCTCGGTCCTGGGTGAATATTTTAGTTTTAGTGGCTGATGCAATGTCTCACAAAATAACGCAACAAGTGTCCAGTCTTGCTAATATTACTCAAGGGAGGGGCGAGAGATAAAATGTTGATTCTGGATATATTTTTAAGGATAGTAAATCATGGACGGATCCAGCGGGGGGGGGGGTCAGGGGGGTCTGGACACCTCCTAGAATTTGGAAAATGTACATGTGTATTTCTTGCTTGTAAGTCATTTTTAATTAATATGAATCAATTTTTCTCGTTGCTTAACATAAATTTAATGGTTATGTAGTTTTTATTATCAATATGTTGCATTTTTTCTGCAAAATGTGTATAATGTGGTAATGGTTCGAGGTTCAGACCCCCCCAGAAAAGTTCGGACCCCCCCCTCGAAAAAATCCTGGATCCGCCCCTGTAAATTCATGTATTCGAATTGTAATAGCATTTTATGTACAAGTCTTAAATTTGTGCTCGGTGTAATAACGATATCACTCGTAAATTTTCGTTAGATTGCGAAGATTACCGAACAATTTTAACCTAATTTTCTAACAAAGTAACTTGTTTCGGTCAAATAGTGCAGACGACATATTTCGTTTAAAGGGAATTAACTACGTTACACCGATTTTGAAAGAGTCAGAGTTACTTCCCTTAAATTCGAAAGATCGTGATTTAGACAAATGAACTGATAATCGGATTTCGTAAATCGACCGGTAACTAATTAGGGACTTTAGTCAGATATCTTTCCCTGATAAAATCTGAAGCAATCCAATTGGTAAGTAGGTCCTTACAGTTGGAATCCTCGGATTTTATAATTGAATTCCTATGTAAGGGTAACAAAATAGTTCATCTAATATCTTTCTTGTTAATGAAGATATAGACAGAAGTGATAGAATTTAGATAGTTCTTTAAGTTAAAATAATTAGCTTGAATTTCAATCAAATTAAATGATATACATAAAATAATAATCTCGGATATATTTAGACGCTATTTTGAAACTACCGGTGTTAAAGTGAACAAACATAATTATGATCGTTTAGGCATTGAGTGATGTTTCGTTTTTAGTCCGTAAATTTTGAAACATCACTCATTGCCTTAACGATCTTATATTTGTGTGTTAGATTAGATAATTCGCAGCAAGTGGCCGAGGAGTTGTGTATCGTTATGTAACGTTCTGTAATGTTTTGTGTAATTGAACACGCAGCTAGTCTGGGATGTAAACATGTTTGTTTGTTTATTTGTTGGGTTTAACGCCGTAGCAACACATTATATAGGTTATATCACGGCGGTCAGTCAACCTACTCACTCCTCCTGGAAAGGCTAAACCTCTGGATTTAGCAGTTAATCAACTACTAAGCGCATACTTTCGTCAGTGATTAACAACTGCCCTACATAATTAAAAATCATTGGTGGGAGGGAGAATGGCCGTTAAAGTAATTTCATGACCAAGCTCCTCGAAAATATGACCCGCCCGGTACGTCAGAACTAAAAAGGTTTTAATCTATAATTCAACTTTCGTTATCAATTTAATTTTACTTTAACAAGAAACCAATAGGCGGATCTAGCGGGGGTCAGGGGGATCCGGACCCCCATTAGAGTTTCCAAAATGTACCTTTTCATTAGTATATTTATTGACAGTAAGTGACCCCCCCTCTCTTAAAAAAATCCTGGATCCACCCCAGCAACCTATCTTAAAATACTAATAAACAGTTTTTATTACTGAGTCGTTTCATTGATAATATTTACTAATATTCGTTGTGCGACTGCTTGAAGTTATTGAGCAGTTCATGAACTAGTTTATCTTGATATAGCAGCTTGAAACTGGAGATTGTGAGGTCTAAACCATTTTGATAATTCATATCCACAAGTTTAAGCCTAGCGTAGAAAACTTTGCATTATTCCCGCCATTGATTGATTCATATCACATGACTTATCGCTAGACGATAAAATATCCCGTATGTAGTACACAGAAACGGTGTAGACGTACGTTTTGTCGATATACAACTAACATTAAGACCAAGAGAGTAAAACAGACATTTCATCAAAACCAATACTCGTATCGACAACTTATTTGAAGATTTAAAGGTGTGTGTAAAATTACGTATCTAATATTATATTTATAGATGCATTTTAGTTTCTTTTATATATTCAATGTCATTGGGAATGTCATTGAAAATAATTCATTATTGAGACATCAAACAATCTACTTTCGGTTTCTTTGTTTCATGAAATAATATCAATGCAAAATTATGATTATGTCTTATCGGTGAGTAGACATCATTCTATCTAGTTAACTTTAAATGTAATTGATTCAATTCAAGGATAATAATTGATTTAAGTGTCATTTTCAGGAAATCTATAATTACTATTTTTAGAACAAGGAGAAACTGGTTTTCCGAAAATAGCACTTAAATGTACTCAAAATGTATTTTACTCGTTATTTTGTATTAGGACAATTCATGTTTCATGACTGAATTTTGAAATATGACACGCATTTTACTAATGGTGTGAAAGATATATCGATCTCAGATATCTATTTTCTACATTACTATAGGCGTATAGATCAAATTAGCTTAAAGTTATATTTCTTATTAAAACCAATTATTATGAATGAACCTTTAACACTTATATAAGTGGACACGATGATCTATTTGCAATTTTTAAAATATAGATTATATCAACTTTGACCTTTCATTATAGAAATGGCTACTTCAGACAAGGACCAGAAGACGTTAAGTGTAAAAGGATCAGACTTTTTGTATGATCTAGTGTGTAAACCTTGTCATCTTGATGATATAGCAAAACCTGCCTATGGATATTGTATTGATTGTGATGAACATCTTTGTTCCATGTGCTTTGCTAACCACAAGAAACCTAGGCCACTTAGACATCACAAACTATTGGATTCAGGTTCCATGCCAACAACACAAACACTTGATGACACAGATACAACAGTAGATGAAGGTTCATCTGATAGTCTTAATACACCATGTGAGAAACATAGTCAGAAGTACATTGAGTTTTACTGCCATGATCACAAGTTGACACTTTGCAGTGTTTGTGTCACATTAAATCACACCAAGCCCTGTAAAGTTAATTATATTCCTGATATCTCGAAACCTGTCCTGAATAGCGATATCTTACGGGAGATAATTGCTAGAACACAATCAATTGAGGTTAAGAGTGACACAGTTAAGAATGGAATATCTCAAGATACACAACAGACAATAGAGTCTTTAAACAGATCACTGACAGATTTAAAGAAATACAGAAATGACATCAACAGAACACTTAATATCCATGAAGAAGAAATTACTAAGAAGATAACTGATTTAACGGAACAACTTAACAACAAAGTAAAAACCACAGGAACAAACTGCCAAGTTATGAAAACAGATGCTAAATTGAAAAAAGATACACTAGATCAAATGAACAAATCAAATCAGCCAAATCAACTATTTATAGAATTACAACAGACCAAAACAGTTCTAGACAAATATGAGGACAGTCTACAATCAATGGAAAGCCAACATAACCCTGATGAATACGAGTTTTTACCAAATACAAGGATGCAGCAGATTCTTGAATCGGAAAACGCACTTGGTACGATATCATCAAAACAAAAGGTAATGCCACCAACCCCCTTAAACATACAATCACAAAGTCCTAACCATACAGTTATCAAAGCTACAAGTCAACAAGTTCATTTACCGTCTACATCAAGTAACGATTATCAACCAAGACAACCACAAACAACCATTGAACCAAAAATCGAGGATGAAATATTGGTGGAGACAAGTGGAGATAAAAAATATTGTTGGATCACAGGCATGGCCGAAATAACTCCTAATATATTAGGACTCACAGATCATAACAACATGTCCATTAAACTTCTAGATATTCAAAGTAAGTTGGTTACATTAACACTCAGACTAGAAGATCGACCCTGGGATATAACAACAATATCTACAACAGAAGTTGCTGTCACCCTACCTTATGGACGATATATACAGTTTGTTACAGTATCTAACAACCTGGAGAAGTCTCATAGGATAAATACCAATGGTAAATGTCATGGTATATGTTATCATCAAGATAAACTTATTGTTACATACTGTTTTCCTTGTAAACTTGAAATACTTGATATGAAAGGTAAAGTGATCAAATCAATACCCACAGATACAACAGGTAAAGATATATTCTCTAGACCATACTGTGTACAATGTAACACTCAATACATTTATATCTCTGATCAAGATAACAACAACATAACCATGATTGATTATAATTGTAATATAATATCTAGATGTGATGTCAAGGGTGCTAGAGGAATGGCTTTGTTAGATAATGGGAGTAGTTTGATATGTTCCTGGAAAGAAGACAAGATATATCAAATATCAGAAGGTGTTAAAACATGTACAGCTATATTACAAGATGTAGTATGTCCTCAAGCTATATATGTAAATCATCAACAGAATAGAGTATATATTAGTAGGTATTATTTTAGTAACAGCAAGATAAACAACACTATACTTGTATGGAACATATGATTCTTCATATCAATTTGGAATCTACATTATATATCATCAATTTGACAACATCATTCTTGTTTGGAATATATGAATATACAAGTTAATTGACATTAATAATGACCTGACTAACTTTCAATTCTTTTTATCAAAGCACTGAATGCACAGTAACATTATCATTGACATATAATGTTAGATATTTGTGACATTTGTCCTGGTATATGATGTTGAATTTCTTTGGATTAAACAAGTGAAAATTCATTACCTGAAACATTGAAAATCATTATTAAAAGTAACACAATAAATTTGAAATCACAGTTCTGAATGTACTTCATAGTTAAAAGCATTACTGCTGTCAGCTTATTGCATTATTAATCAAAGTACTGAATGCACAGTAGTTTAGTGAGACATTTAATAATGTGTTGATGAAACAAAGAACTTAAGCATTATCATTATCTAAACCATTGAAATCAAAGTACTGAATGCACAGTAGTATAGTGAGTTATTAAAAAAATGTTGATGAATCAAGGAATTAAATTATTTTCAACTGTATTATTTAAATCAAAGTACTGTATGTACAGTAGAGTAGTGAGACATTTAATATTGTGTTGATGAAACTTGAACCATTGAAATCATCTATAAGTGTAAAGTTATATTTGAAATCAAAGCTTGAATTGATCTGAAAAACCATTACTGACACTTATGGCTTGAAGGAGCAACGCTTCTACTTGCATTTAATTATATAGACAATACGGCTATATATATTCTGAATCAGCGAAATAATTCATAACAACACATAAGCTCAACATTCCGAACTTTTGAATAATAATCAAACCATGTATAGACTCAATTATTGGAACATTTTGCTATTCGTCAACTATCTTTTACTATAATATAATAGAGAACAATGGATTAGATTTAACTTTATCAACAAGCAAAGTTTACAATACTTCATGTGAATTATTATATAGTATGTTTACGTGGACGATAAACTCAGGAGAGTCAACCACATGTCTGATTTAAATAAAACAATTAATCGTTTCTTTATTTCTCATTTTCTGACATGAAAGAAACAATTAAGACAACTCTCATTTCATGCTGATATCGGAGACGCGTTACGCAGCATGTGGACAAAAGACAATAGTTATTTCTGGGTGCTAGGGATCCAATACGTTTTAAGTTGCATTCTATCTTCTGCACGCTAACATATCATTTACAATTATAAATCCCATTTTACAGTTGCTGTTTTGACATTATATTGACATTATTTTGATAAGCTGACAACGTATCAAGCTCACATTGATTTCATCCTATAAAATGATGTACATGCTATGGAGTTCAACACGTTCATGAGTTCTTCACTTGTCTCGCATTTTCATATGTGTGCGTACGCAAGCAACGCAGAACTCAAATGGACATGAGAGTGTTATCTGAACACGTCGTTGGAGAATATTCTAGTGATAAACGTAGATATGAGCTCTTGACTCAAAGTCAAGCAACAATATCATCCAGGTTTGGAACTAGAAGTCAGAAAACATCAACTAACAAACCACGTGATGAAGCATCTGAACTTCGTTAACCAAGGGATCTTAGACCTCCGTGACAATCCTATATCACAATCAGTCAAGTGTCGCTAAATTCCTGGATATGTACTTATAACCAATCACATCCTATATCCAACACTCAACGATCTTGCACGAACTAACTTTCCTGATTCTGTCTAATAGACAAAATGAATTGAAATTTGTACTTATTTGAACAAACACTGACTGATGATAAAGAAAAACATTGAATTCAAAATGCAAAAGTTACTTGCGATGTGAGACCTGTAAGATTATCCACGATGGAAAAGACGGTTATAAACAACAATCGAACAACAGAAGTGAATTGAGACGCTAAACAAAAGCCTTAACTAGGAGAGTCTCAACGTCCCAATAACCACATACATGATGTGACCCTCGAAAGATGCTGAAATAAGAGAAAAGTTGACAAATCATCTAAAGGGATCATCGTTGAATCGTGAAACCTATCTTATCTAAAACCAGTAATGCACGACAAAAAATTTATGCAAATGCAGCTAGTTATATCGCGGAAAATCCAAGACATTTCTGGAAATGTATCTAATCTGCAGCAAGTATAAGAGTCGAGACTGAAAGTTAGAAACATTCAAGACCATATATTTGTTTGCTTGTTTGATTGTTTGGTTTAACGCCGTAGCAACACATTGTATAGGTCATATAATGGCGGTCAGTCAACCTACTCACTCTTCATGGAAAAGCTAAATCTGAATTCAGCTGTTAACCAACTACTAAGCGCACACTTTCTTCAGTGACTGAAAACTGCCCAACACAATTAAACATCATTAGAAGGAGGGAGAATAGCCATATAAATAATTTCATGACAAAGCTCCACGAAAGTAGGCCCTGCCCGGGAATCGAACCCACGACCCCTCGATCAATAATTTTCGTGAACCAACTGAGCTAACCGGGCGGCTCTATATAATACGCAGCGGTTTAGTCTATTCGTAGCGACATTTAATTTCTCTTCTCAAACAAAGCATTTTGAACAATGTAAACAAGTAATTGAGCATACTGAATGCGGAGCCGTGGTCGTGGCGTAGTGGTTTGCATGTCTGACTTCGAATCCGGAGATCACGGGTTCAAAACCCGGTCGCGACAGGTCATACCCTGTATACGAGTTCTCGGCCTCGTGATTGGGTAAGTTAGTACTGGTGTCCAGGAAACCTACAGTAGGAAAAGCTGGCCGTCGTATATATGACCTATATATGTGTTGAATATGACGTTAAAAACTGAATGCGACATTAGTATTATTAAAGCAAATGTGAGCTTAACGTCACACGTATTGTCGAGTTGTCAGATCAAACTTTCGAGAGTGTGCGTGCGGAAAATAAAGATCGAGTTTTAATTAGTTTGACTGTTACAGCGATCAATGTAACACATACTTTCAATCTGTATTTACTTAAGATCACGCTCACACTGTACGAATGGTAAGAAAACTTTCGGATGCAAGCCAAGCACATAAATAAACTTGCTAGGCGTTATTATCAAAAATTCTGAAGAACAAATATATCGCGTCGTGTAGTGTAGCGTATTGTAACGTAACGTAGTGTAGTGTATTGTAGTGTAGCGTTTTATATATTCATAACGGACTAACTTGTATATAAAGATAATTATATGGGAGCTACTGATAAAGCTCTATATAGATAGAGAGTTTATAAATTATTGTAAATTATCACAATGTTGATAGCAAATTGGAGAGTAGATTTTAGGTCGTTTAGTACAGACAATTACTTAATTCAAAGGATCGATATTGCCCTGTATTGACTGTATCGTAATTCATAATTGTTTTTACTTGTGTGATAAAGGGCACTGCAATGAGCTATTCGTGAGACGTGTTCGTCCCAGATCTAGGGGTCGCTATAGAATTTGATCTTAAAGTGACAAAAACTTCGTTATTCCAATGTGGCGAAACAAGATGTCGGTTGTTGTTTTAAAGTGTTGAAACGATTTTTCCTGGCATTTAACAACAGTCCAGTTTTAGATCAATACTTAAATCGTATTTTTTTTCATGAATAGTCAGTTTATTGTTTAAAGAGCGTTATAACATTTTACAACATTTTTTTGTGATAAGTTCCATATATTTGTATTGTATGTAGGAGCTGAAATGCAGTGGTAGGGCACGCGCTTAGGAGTCGAGATATTTCAGGTTCGAACCCAACTAAGAGCATTGCTAATTTTATTGAGTCAGAATTTTAACTACAACTGTTAATAAGTACTGTAAAGGGTCACCTGTCTGAAGGATATATCAATGATCAGGAGTTATCGTACAAACATTGTTAAGTCGGCTGAATATGTTATACATTAAACTTTAAGCCACGCTTCAGTTGTTTTAGCTTAATCTATTTGTTTTTATCATTATATTTAATTAATCAGCATATTCTGTATTTTGTTCATTATAAACAGTATAATAATTATATTTTATTGTCCTGCATTATTGTTTATTTCAATGCTTTTAAATCTGTATTTATATAAACAGATCAATGGTCTTCCATTACTATATTTTAAGCTACTAGTTCACATGTTCAGTTAATTTTATATTTCAGTACTTGTTTTACTTGTTATCGTCTGCAGCTTTGTCAAAAAGATTAAGTTTCAATATTGTATGGCAAATTGACTCATCGGTTATGAGAAATTTACGATAAACTTCACATAAATTTATTTATTTATTGGAGTTAACGCCGTATCAACACAATTTTAGGTCATTTCACGGCGTCCAGCGCAGCTAACTTAGCTTTCCTGGACCATTGTCTATAACCAGTACTCATCTACCCTTCCACAAGTTCACATAATAGCTTTAGAATTATTTACACCGAGTTTAAGTAAGCTTGTGTTAAAGATAAAGTCCGTAGATGACTAGCTTTGAACTCTAAAAAACAAAAAACATACTATGTACATGTATCTGATCTTCATTTTACACGTTATCAACAATTGTACATTTACTTGTTGTAAACTTAGTTATACTGGTATGATGGAATTGTCGGACATGTTACAAGACTTAGAAATCTAAAATAAATAACATAAATTATGCCTGTTAATATTGCTAATAAGATTTTTAGTCATGTTTGTGTTGCATATGTATATTTTGTTTACACTATTTTTTATAATGTTTCTTATGTTTAGTTATACAGTGTCACCCATAATAACCAACAAATCTTTAATCTTTTTTTGGTTTCAAATCTTTTCAAAGTCTTGGGAGATTGAAAAACTTTTGTATACATGTACATGTATAACAATTTCAATTGTAGTATCATTACCTCTTTTTGAATGATTTTTGAAGTGAAGTGTGAAGTGAAATAATCCAGCTTTTTTACGAACCGAATGGTAGATTTTGATGGCACAATATTCTTTAATTTTTATAGAAATTCACAAAGATGTCATTATTGCTGTTAATTCATTTGAATTTGGCTAGAAACTGAAACTATTTAGTAAACTTGGTGACAGTGTTAAGTATTATCAAGGTTCACGTGTATGTCTGCTTATATGTGCGCTGGTATAGGTAAGAATGAATAGCAATAGCTTTGTACAAGAAAATGAACTAATTTGTAATTCTACAGAAACTTTCACTTTTGGACTGACAAGTTTCAATTTTTTGACTACATGATTTTATGACAATTGTTATTGGACGGATAGGTCCAACACTGTAAGCTCGTTATCCTAGGTTTGCAACAATAGCAATTCATTATTATATCTTACATTTATCCAGGGAAGTGTAAGATTGGAAATTATAATGAAAGGGTATGAGAGAAGGAATGTGTGAATACAACAATGAATGATAGTGTGTTTGATGGGTATATGGATGGATGTCATAAATGATGAATGTCAGGGAGTATGGGAATTTGCGTGTTTGCTGGAGTGGTGGTTGTGAATTATTTCTTCTTTCAAATTCATCTTTCAAAATAACATTTGTGAAATGTTTGATTTGTAGTTGCTGCAAAATAAACCTTGTATGTAATATTTTTGTTTGTACTTGTTTATCCTGGTTGTCAAATAATAATAAATATCTATCATCACTGTAATTTCTACGTCCGGCTGCTAAAGTATTGAGGTGGAATGATTTTCTTGCTTGATAAAACAACGAGATATAGTTTCTGGATGTGAATTGAACAACAGAGAAAGAATTAAAAATGAATAAATGTGTATGTTTCCGAAACAAGACTGTCTTATATGTTGGTTTAATAAAACACATGTCCTTTTATGTAAGTACAAGTATTACTGGATTTTTGGATAAGACCCTTGGCTTTGTAAAAATATATTTATCAACTTACTGCCAAGATTATTATTAGATATCATGTCTAGATCAATGTATTTAACAGATCCATAATCTTTTATATGGCGTTTAAACACACGTATGACTCACGTATAATGTATGAGGGTCTCTGCCACAAGTTAACTATGAGAAGTTCTGCACAAACTTCCGACGTTTTGATACATTCTACACACAAAATACCATATTGTCCGAGTGCACCTTCTTCATATCCAGATGTCGTGGGTTTGATTCTCGGGCGGAGGACATAATACATTCGTTGAATGAAGTGAAATATTTGCTATTGTCTCCCTCTTGACTTTGTATCAAATAGTGCAGTTGTCAGACAATGACGAGGTTTTAGCTTAGTGGTAAGTAAAAGACTATGATATAAAAATCTAGACCTGCTATAAGAACTGGTGTGGATCGAATGACCTACGGAATAAAAAGGTTGAAATGCAGAGCAAAGCACCATGCATTGTATTAATGTACCACATAGAATTTGCATACTGGTAAGTATCTGTAGTAAAGAGTACATACTACTTTTTTCATTGACCTTCACACTATAACATGATACAACGCTCGTATATTGTGCTGAACGATATACCTATTTGTTACGTCCATATGTTGACATCACAACGTCTTGATGGAGATATAGAAACGTGTTACAAATCAGTATTATGTTTGTTTCATATGTATTTTATATCATAAATACATTGAGTTAAAACTAGCAGATTTATAAGTAAGGTTAAAGTGCGAAAATCATTGAAAATAAATTGTAATAAAATTAAGATTACTATATTACTCTCCCTTTGTATAATTTTTATCAATTATATAGATTGTTAACGTTTTTATGAATAAACTGTTAATGGATTAAACTATCGGTGGCAAAATATGTGGATTCTAATGTTTCTTCTATTATGGTTTTGTTGATATATCCTGGACATACTTTTCCATTTGAGTCCCTTTAATAAGTTAAATGTATATCTATACATACATCGTGTGTATTCAATGTTTTAACAGAGTTAAAGTAAAACCCAATAAAATTCAGTTCAAAAATTGCATAGTTTAACATAATTAATCTGAGCTTGGCCTTAATGCAAAAATATTTAACTCAGTATTTACAGTCTAATTTTGTCTTCGTTTGAAAATCGCGCATTATCAGAAGCTTTCGGCAAAATAAACGTGTTGAATATTTAATGGTGTTTTCATAAGAATTGATACTTTGAAACTGTGCCATAATATTATTGACTTACTTGTTTCCCAAAAATCTAATGTGTCCAAAATTAAATGTACAATAACATGCCACTTTTAATAATTTGATTTATTGTCATATTGGTTGTTATACACACGTGTATAACCGTATACACGCATACGGTATCTAACGATTTAATGTAAATGAAGTGTGATATTATCATAATTAGGCAGTTCAAGCCCTGGTTAATTCTGTTGGTCTATACTTACTCGTTTAATTATAAACATCTTAAATATCAAAATAGGTGGATATCAGCCATTTTTATGAGTTCAGTAGATTTGTTATTGTTCCTTAAAGAAACATAAAGAAACACATTCATTTGAACATTTAATTGGAAAACAATTATGTATTAATTTAAATTTATAAAACACGGCATGTTACTCTTCCTCTTAATATCACGTAATTGTTTTTAAAAAAATTAATAAACATATATAAATGACATTATGTTTATACTGATACTGTTAATAAATATATATCAATAAAACGCGTTTTATAACCTGAAACCAATATATGTAAACATAGAATGTGGGCTGATTTTATGTTTTGTATGGTTGTGCCTTAATATAAGCAATTTTAAAATAGTTGTACATTTGATGAAGGCTTTGTAATGTAAATTAATACTCTACACTTAAATGGATAAACAGGCAAATGACTGTGCTAAAACTATCGGACCAAGTTTAGTCTTTAAAACATTATTAAAAACGTAAGAAATCACTTACTAACTACATTTATCACTTATTATATTCAATTGAACGAATTAAAACATGTGGCATACACATTGTTGAAAACGAAAGTAGGATACTGAGGGAATACCCATGCTATTTATAGATTTGTCATAGGTCGTACTTGCTGAAAGTAAACATTTTCATTGGTCGCTTATTGTCCTTTCAACATTCTTCGGCGGTTAGGAAATCTTTTTAAGAGAAATATAATAATGTTGAACAATAACAAACTCTAGTATCTTCTCATTAGTAAATGCATACTTTAACAATATTCTATTTTAGCTAACCTGACCAACGTGGGTCTAGTTAGGAAACACCTCAAATATATAGGGAAGATTTAGAAACGTTTTGCCAAGTAATATTATATCAGTTTGTCTGTTTCAATCACAATTATAAAATATGATGCCAAACCAGGAACATTGGAACTGAAAAATTTGCCTACTAATCCAGTAACACATATATTATTAAAGTCCCATTGTCATGTATTCATTTCAAGATATTTGAAATTATATTTTAACAAAAAGTCAATAAAATAATACCCACATTGGTGACACTGTGGTCTTTTTGAAAGTGTCAGTACCTACACACGTGATTTCTCGATGTTTACCGCCTTGTTGTTAAACGTTAAAGACTTGACCGTGACGGAAATCTGATTGAAAAACTCAAATGAATTTGCGAATTCGATGTAGGGTTTATCCAGGAACTGAGAGACAATTTGAACATCAATGAACCATAGATTTACCAGTAAACGACAATATTGATTAACAGAACAACTAGCCACAATAGGTGGAAATTACTGATTTTACACGAACCCAAGACAGCAGAGATAAAAGTACGCCCATATATAACTTAGTACAAAATAGTACATTCTTTTCTAGCATTTCCTATTCTTGTACGATGTAACATTGCAGTTGCTTACTTTAAATATTTAATCTTATTCACTATATCATTAATTGTTACAAATAAACACCATTATAGAAAATAGCCATAACATTAAATTTTGAATTAACTTCATATCCATAGCTATAAGACTAGCGATGAATTGAATCGCGTGACTTAACGCAAGGCGATTATACTACCCGTATACTGTATACAAGGAAAAAAGAAATACTTTTTGTCGCTATGGTATTACATATCGCGCATAACTCGAATAACCAGTTTACGTTTAATTGTATTAAGAAAATTATGACTAAACTATCAGTTACAAGAGCAACTTTGTCACGTTAAAATCAGAGAAGGAAGTGAGGAAGTTAAGTCATCTTCAAGATAGTAATACTGCCATTTTATCAAACTGAATATCAACAACGTATTTGAAGATTGAAAGGTATGTGTAAATTATATTTCTTATTTGATATTTATATTTAATTTATACTTGATTAAATACACTTTCTAACAAACGCATTTAATTTTTTTACTAATTCGCCCAGATTTAATTTAATATCGAGAAATATTATAATGTATTTGTCTGTACTGTTTCAAAAAATATATCTTTGTAAATACATACTTTGTTTTATCGAAGGCAGAAAATAACTGTTTGTTGACTTTTTATTTTGCTGATCAATATTTAGAATAACGCCCGATTAAAGACTGATTTTCCGAAAATAGGTACTTACTTTATTTAGAAATTAGAGACATTCATTTTCCAAAAATAGGTACATATTATATTTAGAACTTTGAGAAATCCATTTTCCGAAAATAGGTACTTACTATATTAAGACATTAGAGACATTCATTTTCCGAAAAAATAGGTACTTACTTTATTAAGAAATTAGAGACATTCATTTTCCGAAAATAGGTACATACTATATTTAGAACTTTGAGAAATTCATTTTCCGAAAATAGGTACTTACTATATTAAGACATTTGAGACATTCATTTTCCGAAAATAGGCACTTACTTTATTTAGATCTATGACAAATCATTTTCCGGAAATATCATACTCATTCACCAAATGTTGTACTCAAATCATCGCCTCATGGAAAATTTTGAAAAAAATGACTGCCCTCTTAATTGACTGATTTAAGCGTAATTTGAAGTAATAATGAAATCTGCTGAATGCATTTAACTCTTAATTTATATATTTCGCACCACAATTTAAAGTTATTTCCATAGTTTCACGTAAAGTAATTCAGAAAAAATTTTCTTTGGAAATTCCACGTGATTCAGTTCTTTTTGTTTCTTTGCTTATGATCAAAACTTTTATACTACATTTATTATGCAATTAATTTAATCTAAAATAGTTTTTTAAATATTACATTTTGGTCGAGGTTGGGTAACGTCATAGCAACACATCGTATAGGTCATATTAATTATTCACAAATGGGAGCAGGAGCAGATCCAGGATTTTTTCTAGTAGGTCCGAACTTTTCTAGGGGGAGAGGTATCCGAACCTCAAACCACGACCACATTTTACACATTTTGCACAAAAATACAACATATTAATAATAAAAACTACATAACCATTACATCTATGTTAAGCACCGAGAAAAATTGCTTCATATTACAGTGAAACCTGTATTAACGGTCACCTTTATATAGCGTGACCCTGTCCATTATGGTCAGTTCAGGGTCCTCACGAGCGTTTTGTTCTAATTTGACCCGTTAGATAACGTGACCCTGTTCAACGCGTTTAGCGGTCACTAGTTTCGGCCCGAATTGCGTCGTATAGCGGTCAGTACAACGGTCAATTGACCGGAACAAGTAATTTTCCCGAAGGTGTAAAAATAACGATCACCGTCAACAGCTGACAGAATGTAAATATGTTATCACGCTAAAGGCGTGAAAAACATATAACAGCAATAGATTATGGCAATTATTGTTAATTGATCTGTTAAAGAGAGATTTGTGTGTTGTCATAAACAAGATTAAGTGAAAATTTTGTATCAAATCAGAAAATTTTAATGTTTATGCACGATTTTATTTAGATGAATTTTGTAAACACCGGAGATACTTTCGTATCGAAATTATTTGCTTCGCAGTAAGTTATGATTTTTGGTCGACATGGTCAGCAATATCTGTATATGAATATGCTTTTCAAGTAGAAAATTATTGTGCATATAGTGGTCACCTGTCTATAGTGTTCACTTTCAGCCAGCCCCTTAGTTGACCGCTAAAGACAGGTTTGACTGTACTTAAAAATGACTTACAAGCAAGAAATACACTAATGGACATGTACATTTTCCAATTCTGGGGGGGGGGGGTCCGGACCCCAATGACCTCCGCTCGATCCGCCCAGGGGGGGGGTCTCAAAACAATTTTCAATAAAATGTTTAGCTCAGCAAATTAGATGTACTAGTATTTTAAAGACTCGGAATGTAAGCTCTTTGTGTTTCTGCAATTCCATATGACTTACCATGAAATGAAAATAATTCATATTTAGACATTTAAAATACAGTATAAAACAAAAAAAATTCGACTTTTTTCTTGACATTTATTTGGACATAACAGGATTTAAGCTGGAATGTTAAGAATTAAAATATACTCAGCAAAAATGAAAACTTTACACACTAGATTTCCCATTTTGACAGGTTTTTCTTTTCATAGATTTACTTTCACTACGCATATTGATTGGCCTGTCAATACACTCCCAGTTTTGATAATCACATCCCGGCGTACCTCACATGCTTTGCACGATTTTACATTTCCGGTTTTCAACACAAACCACGTGTTGTCATCTCATTGTGTGTTTCAAGTAATATTACTTACAGATAAACATTAACGGTTGCTAACAAACAAGAAATAACATTATTTTCAGTATTTTTGATAATTCTTAATTACGAAGATCAGAGAAATCAGGCTACTGGCATGCTGAATGCCGGTGCTATGGTAAATGATGTTGCGCAGCTATTTGTTTGCTCTCGTCAAACCATACACAACCTAGTTAACCGCTATACAGCTACTGGCTCCGTTCGCGACCGCCAAAGACCAGGTAGGGAGCGTGCGACGGCACGTATGGACGACCGAGCGATTACGTTAGCTAACTTACGTAATCGGTTTTTTGCTAGCTACAGTAACTCCTCGGCAGCTAGGGGTCTCTGCTCAGACTATTCGAAACCGTCTGAAGAAATCACACTTTCCACTTCAGGCTCGCAGACCTTACACTGGACCGCTTCTAACGGCACGTCATAGGGCTCTAAGACTGGCCTGGTGTAGACGGCATCGCCTTTGGAGGCGAGCCCAATGGAACAATGTGATTTTCTCAGATGAGTCACGCTTTATGGTTAGCTTTGCAGACGGTAGGGTGAGAATTTACCGTCGCAAAATGAAAGATTTGCCCAATGTTGCGTCAGGGAAGCGGACAAATTCGGTGGCGGCAGCGTCATAGTCTGGGGAGAAACCATGGGTAACCAAAAGACAGAACTTGTGGTTGTTCAGGGACATGTCAATGCGCGAGGCAATATCGATATTCTCCGCAATCATTTGCTCCCATTGTGCAGAACCATGGACCTCAGGCAATCTTTTAACATGATAATGCTAGACCCTATACAGCCCGTGTAACCACATCTTTCTTGGCAAACAATAATGGGAACGTCTTACCCTTGCCAGCATTCTCCCCGGCTCTTAACCCCATTGAGCACATATGGGATAAACTCGGGCGCAAGGCACGAAACAATCACCAGATTAAATCATGACCTGAGACAGGCTTTGCTGTTAAAAAGGCAGGTAATTCCGAATGACGCCATTAGACATTACATCAACTCCATGAGAAGAAGAATATTGGTTTGCAAGCTCCTGTCTTTTAAATCTCAAATTCAATTCCGAAAATCACACAAGGTCCAAGTTTTACCACGTTCGATATTTTTTGTAATTGACCTCTACCTTAGTTGACTTCACATTTAAAATTACTCTGTGGGGGAATAGTAATGAAATTCACAAAACTGTCGAATAATTGCTCAAGGTAAAACATGTTGTTAGTAGTTTTATGGTGCATTTAACCAAGTAAAAATATTCCGTTTCAAATTCCATGTAAAGTTTTCATTTTTGTTCAGTATAGATACGTTCACACCAATTAAAATTGAATAATAATTAAACAGGTTATATTAGAATTATGTCGCAAAGTAAAAACAACTGTTTTTGTTATTTTAGAAATGGCTACTTTAGGCAAGCACAAATCAAGTATAAAAGGATCAGACTTCTTGTATGATCTTGTGTGTAAACCTTGCCATCTTGATGATATATCAAAACCTGCCATTGGATATTGTATTGACTGCAATGAACAACTTTGTTCTATTTGCTATGTTAACCACAAGAAATTTAGGCAAAGTAGACATCACAAACTATTAGATTCAAGTTCCATGCCAACAAAACAAACACTTGATGACACAGACACAACAGTAGATGAAGGTCCATCTGACAGTCTTAATACACCATGTGAGAAACATAGTCAGAAGTACATTGAGTTTTACTGCCATGATCACAAGTTGACACTTTGCAGTGTTTGTGTCACTTTGAATCACAACAAACATTGTAAAGTTGATTATATTCCTGATATATCAAGAAATGTTCTGAATAGCGATATATTACGAGAGATAATTGCTAGAGCACAATCACTTGAGGTAAAGTTTGACTCCGTGAAAAAAGTAATATCTTGCAATTCACAACCGGCAATTGATTCTTTAAAAAGATCACTATCTGATTTGAAGAAATACAGAAGTGATATCAACAGAAAACTTGATACCCATGAAAAAGAAATCACCAAAAAGATTAATGATTTGACGGAAGAAAATAACTATACAGTAAAGACCACGGGGACAAAATGCGATGAAATGAAAACAAAGGCCAAATTGAAGAAGGATACGTTGAATCGAATGAACAAATCCAGACAGCCCAATCAGCTTTTCATAGAATTACAACAAGCTAAAAAATTTCTAGACGAAAATGAGGACTGTTTACAGTTTGTTGAAAAAAACCAACACCACTTTGATGATTATCAGTTTATACCAAATACAGCTATACAGAAGATTCTTGAAGCGGAAAACGCACTTGGGACAATATCGTCAAATCAAAATATAACACCGCCTATCCTCTTACACAAACCACCACTGCGTTCTGAATGTACTGATATTAAACCGACATCTGAAGATGAAATATTGGTGATGACAAGTTTGGATAAGTCTCGATGTGATATAACAGGAATAACAGAAACATCTCCAGAAATTTTAGCCCTCGCTGATAATAAAAACGGTTCCATTAAACTTGTGGATGTTAAAAAATAAATTGGTAACATCATCCCTCTTACTTGAAAACCAACCCAGGGATATAACAACAATATCTACAACAGAAATTGCTGTCACAGTACCTGACGGAAGATATATACAGTTTGTTACACTATCTAACAATCTGAAGACATCTCGTAGGATAAATGCCAATGGCCAATGTTTTGGTATATGTCATCATCAAGATAAACTAATTGTAACATACCGTTATCCTGGTAAACTTGAAATACTTGATATGAAAGGTAAAGTGATTAACTCAATAACCAAAGATACAACAGGTAAAGATATATTCCCCAGACCATTGTATGTACAATGTAACAATCAATATATTTATGTGGCTGACGAAGGAAACAACAGCATAACCATGATCGATTATAACGGTCATGTCATATCTAGATGTGACAATAGAAATCCTGGAGGGATGGCTTTATTAAACGATAGGAGTAGTTTAATATGTTCCTGGAATGAAAACAAACTTTATCAAGTAGCCGAAGATATCACACATTGGAAAGCTATATTCAAAGATGTAAAAGGTCCTCAAGCTATATGTTTAAATCATCAACAGAATAAAGTGTATATAAGCAGGTATAGTATCAGTTTGTTTGGTGGCAGCATAATAAATAACAGTATTCTTGTATGGAACATATAGTTATTTAATTCAATACGGAATCTACATCGCATACATCAGTTCGACAACATCATTCTTGTTTGCATAAATAAACATACATGTAAATTGTCATCAGTTATTATCAGTACTTAAATGTGTTTATCAAAGAACGAACTGTACTGTGAGGACGTGACATTATCATTGTTATCTTATGATATATATAAGAGTTCTAATGTACTAAGTATAGAACAATAGAAAAAAAATAGAAAAGAAGATCAATTAGACATGTTTAACATTCTATAAGAAATCAAAGTACTGAATGCATAGTAGAGTAATGAGACATTACATAATCTGTTGATGAAACAAGGAAATAAAACATTATTAACTGAACAATGGACATCAAAGTACTGAATTCATAGTGGAGTAATAAGACATTAAATAATGTGTTGATGTAACAAGAGACTATAACATTATTAATTGAACCTTTGAAATCATTTACAAAAGTTATTAATGAATTTGTAATCAAAGTGCTGGATGTTCTGATATATTAGAACAATTATTGACATGTGAAATTTAACAATGTTAATACTTACGTGTAATCGTATGGCCGATATGGACATACATATACATCTATTAAATCAACAGAATCATTTTATAAAAACATTCGAATTAAATATTTCAACGTAATTATAGTTATCAGACAATATCTTATCAGTTTTTGAAACACTATCTTATTGACTAACAATAATTGTTTAAAGTAAAGTTTATTCTAGTCGATTAAAATAAAAACAAATCAGCAACCGATAAAATGGACTCCGTTAAACTTAACAACGTGTTCTTGCTTTACAATTGATAACAAGCCAAAGATGAAATAGTGTTTATGTTAAAAGGTCCAGTGCCTTTAAGAAATCCTGTCTTGCCGCTTGTAGAAATCTGCAAAGACGTAAGGAAGACTTTCAAATATTAAGTCAAGAGAGTAGTGCTGTTATTTCATCAAATTGAATATCAATATCAACAACAAATTTGAATTGAATGTACAAATACAATTAACTATCTTGTTAACTGTAAATTTTACGGCCAACTATTTGTATATTTGTATAATCTGCATTAGCAGCCACCTGTTATATATACAATCATCTGTTGTAAGCTGTCACTCCGGTCACTTCCATTTATTGGCTGCTTAATGCAGGTAATACTGTATTAACATACATAGCTAAATTATACACGTACCTATTGTCATGTTATAACCGGAAATAAATTAAAATATTTTCCTGAAGATGAGTAACAAAGACTAGATAATGCTTTTGTCAAAGTTCAAATTTTACGTTGTCATAAATAAGGTAGCCGGCACTGCCCGGCAGTATACATGAGGAAATTTTTAGAGTTTGTGTAAAGACATTTAGATACTAATATTGATATTTACTAGTACAGTCTGATTTTAATCTACTTTACTTACTTAATGGTATTTATACTATACACTTTATTTTCGCTAAAGTTGGTCCTGACAGATTTGTTCTTCATTCGAAATTTATTTTTCCGATCATAGTTATATAACAAAATATTGTTATTGACGTCTTCCATGGATTAAAACGTCTTAACAGTGTGAATATTTACCCAGCGGTCGCTGTGCGATTTCCAAGCATGATTCCTCGTTAACGAGTGTTTGGTAACTGTTCATGAAATTATTTTTACGGCCATTCTCCCTCCTACCAATGATTCTTAATTATGTAGGGCAGCTGTCAGTCACTGACGAAGGTATGCGCTTAGTAGTTGCTTAACAGCTAAATCCAGAGATTTAGCATTTCCAGGAGGAGTGAGTAGGTTGACTGACCGCCGTTATATGACCTACAGAATGTGTGGCAACGGCGTTAAACCAAAACCAAACAAAACACTTGTTCATGAATTACTATCTTTGTATCAAATGACGAAATTGCCCGTCGGTAACTCGTATTTTGAAAGCCTAGAGACATTGTGATAGAAATGATACATAACCGATAATCTAAGATGTTACTGTGGTATGGTACAATCAGACTTTTGTTCCACGGTAACCGGTATACCGGTATACTACACACAACTCTATTTGACAGTCATTCTATAATATGATGATCGTACGATCATTAATTGGCCCATTTGAGTGATTAGAACAAGCTATCAACCATGCAATCAGTATTACGGTTAAATTATTAAATGTAAACATGATAATATTAAATCAAATGTCCGTATTATCTATATATAGAACAATATCACGTGATATCACACTCGTCATTATAATCAGAGGATAAACAGAAGCACAACTAACATCAAGGCAGTAACTGTACTATGCCTCAATTCAACATAGGGGATCTACGTTTATATAAAGATCATATTTGAAGATTATACGGTATGTGTAATTGATGTATTTACATTTTTGTTGTAATTATGGCTTACGTTTTGTATTGTTTGTTGTTATACACCGGATGTCAATATTATTGACCCTAAATCAATGTATACTCTCATTGACATGTGTTGTGCCGATTTCCCAAAATGGCTCTTTATTCGTGAATGATGACAGTTTCTAGCAGAGGAGGGTGCATCCTAGCAACAATGATTCAGATAGTACTAGTTTTATCCATACTGCAATCAAGATCAGATATTTTAAAAGTTTCTTCGAGCAATTTCTTTATCTTGTTGACTAACCGGCTATGTAGCCATACATATTACATAATTTCCGAGTTTTTTATCACCTTTTGCTTGGTGTTTAACACTATATTATGTATTGTATGATAAAATGTACTTTGCATGTCAAGAAAATTGAGAAATACATTTTCTGAAAATACTTAAGTACTCTAGCTATTCAAATGTTTGATTTGCCCTTAAAGAAAGTATGTGTTGATAATTCCTACATTATAGAGTGTTTCTGCAACACATGAGAGTTAAAACTGTTGAATGCAATTCACTACGAAAATTCCTTTTATCACAAAACTACGCTATTAAAGGTCATTTTTCATTTCGAAAAGTTTATACATACATACTTTTTATTGTATTCATTGTGATGGAGACTGGCAATGCTAGTATGTTGGATCAGAAAAAACAGACACAGTTATAGAATTGAAATATGGGCTTTTATTTACAAAGCCATAACATATAACAAAGTGAAAATTTAAACTGAACATAATAAAATAAATGTTTAAAACCAACATATCAGGGCAGGCAAAGCGCCAAGGTCAAGTTCTACTTGATAACGCCCTGACAAGCCAACTTTTTATAAGTTTCCTACAATAGATTAGAAACAAAATGAGAAAATTGAAATGCAAAATAATTTAAAAAAGATAAAAGTCATAAAGAAAATGTTCATACTAGAAAATGCAATATTTACCCATGTATAATAATAAGGTAGGCGTGTCTACTTTCATATGAATACTATTCTGTTCAAAGATTTGGAATATTAGTACCAATTAAATGAAAACGTTTAACAATTTTCATTGAAAATTTCATACTTTACAAGATATATACTCAGCAAAAATAAAAACCTGACACTTTATTTCTGTCAATTACATTTTTTATATGTGTGTTAAATAAAATGTTGTGTAGTATGTATACATGTACTATCGTTACACTACATACCTGTTTTGTCTTGTCCGACTATTGTCAATAATACTCAGCCAAGCGTAAATTTTCAATTTTCGCACGTAAACCTCGTGCAGGCTGAACTGTGTCAGATAGACAGTTATGAAAGGCACTATACATGTGTTCAGTATCAGTGTAGTGTAATTCACACCTAAAGTTGATTGCTTTCATGATGGCACATTTGTCAGAAAGAGAACGAAATCAAGCACTAGGAATGCTGCGGGGTGGGGTATCCGTGAGTAGAATGTTTAACTGCAACTTTAAAAGTTAAGTAACTAAATACATCATTTAATGCAATTGATACATTTTACCACAATATTACGACATGAATGAATACAAGTGTTATAAACAGATGAAGGAACTTGCATCCAATAAGTTATAAAGATATTACAATATTCTTTCAACGACATTTCTTTTTTTCTAATATTTTTTGTTACACTAGTTTTAGTTTCCTTTGTAAAAGCTCGTTTTGTTACATGATATGCTAAATGTTTATTTGACACGCAATAAATAAATTATTTTTGTTTTTTGTGTAAATGACGTTATAAATATAGGATGGATAAAAGTTTAAACCAAATGTTTCATTTCGCTATAATTTTCAGGCTCCGCCCACGTCTGTCAAGCAAAACTAATCAAATACGCTTAACAATGTCAAAAACTTGTCCCCTCATGTCAAATAGAATTTTCATATATTAACCTTGACAAAAACTAGAACGTTCATAATATAATAATATAATCAGCTTTTAAGCAAAGTCCAATGATACTAATCTTAATCATAAAGATAGTGTGACAGTTGTTTATCATAGCATTTCTATCATACTTTCTTAATTAATATTGGTTCACTGGCGTTGTAAAAGTCATAGCAGGCATTCATAGTTTATAATTAAAGGTTATTATAAATTTTACTGTACGATACAGAACTATATTTGGACTCGTACACAGCTAAAATAGTCATATTGAACGAGCCAATAGACGAGCCAATATGACTTTTCGAGCTGTATACGAGTTCAAATATATACAATATTGTACAGTAAAATGTAAAATAACCTTTTTTATTATATATCTTTCGTTCATTTTGAAATAATCATAGTCTTCAATTCGTTAAAGATTAAAATCGAAAACCAGCCTAGTATTGTTTAGTGCAAATGTACTCAACCGTCCAATACGAAAATGACATATATTTTTTGGATGCAATACGGGAATATATTGGACAGTCACGTGGTACAAATGCAAATTGTCGATTGGTTAGATATTTTAGATATATAATAATATTGTGTATTAATGAACTCAGTCTTACTCCATTGTTATCTCTGCTGATTACAAAACAGTAGAGCTGCCAGCTACACCAACATATATCAATTCTGAATGACGTTATGAATAAAAATATATAATAAATAATAGACCTTGAGCCAGTATATGACATTGCTCCCCCCCCCCCAGGGGGAATTTTCAATGGTATGATTTTCTTAACCCATATGGTGGTAGGCATTCACTGATGAAAGTTTGCAAAGTTCTGTTGGGGCTTTACAGAGTTATGGGACTTTGAAATATCACCCATTCTCATTTTCTGGTCAAATCCATAACAGACCTTGAGCCAGTATATACCCACACGGGGAATTTTCAAGGGAATGATTTTCTTAACCCATATAGTGGTAGGCATTCACTGATTAAAGTTTACAAAGATCTGTTTGGGCTTTACAGAGTTATGGGACTTTGAAATATCGCCCATGCTCATTTTCCAGTCAAATTCATCATATCTTTGAGCCAGTATATGACATTGCTCCCCACATGGGGAATTTTTAAGGATATGATTTTCTTAACCAATGTAGTGGTAGGCATTCACTGATAAAAGTTAACAAAGTTCTGTTGGGGCAATACAGAGTTATGGGACTTTGAATTATCCCTCATTCTCATTTTCCAGTCAAATCCATAATAGACCATGAGCCAGTATATGACATTGCTCCCCACATGGGGAATTTTTAAGGTTATGATTTTCTTAACCCATATAATGTTAGGCATTCACTGATTTATGTTTACAAAGTTGTGTTGGGGCTTTACAGAGTTATGGGACTTTGAAAGATCGCCCATTCTCATTTTCTGGTCAAATCTTTAATAGACCTTGAGCCAGTATATAACATTGCTCCCCACATGGGGAATTTTCAAATGTATGATTTGCTTAACCAATGTAGTGGTAGGCATTCATTGATAAAAGTTTATAAAGTTCTGTTTAGGCCTTACAGAGTTATGTGACTTTGAAATATCGCTCATTCTCATTTTCCGGTAAAAACCATAAGTGCTTTTAAAGCCAGTATATGACATTGCTCCTCCTGGAAGTAATTATCTATGGTATGATTATTAAACCCACATGGTAGTTGCAATTCACTTATAAAAGTTTGCAAAGTTTTGTAGGGGCTTTACAGAGTTCTAGGACTTTAAACTTCATGACCCCCTATGGCCATTTTCTATGCCAAAATGTTCTTATTACTGTCCTCCGGTATTCTATTTCGACGCATCTTAATGATGAAGCCATTTTGTTTTTGACAACGATTTGGATTTTGGGTTACCCTGTAACGTCATTCCTGTGCATTTCCGATAGTAAGCAGTGTGGTGATTTCTTAACACCAATATGTGAGGAGGCAGGGATTTTGAGGGACTCTTTTCATACCTCTTTTCAACACAAAAAATGGTGCTTTTTCCTATTACGTTCTTAGTTTAGTTTTGAACATGCCATTTTTTCTAAAACAATAAATATAATAGACAGATTGGCGTCCCTTATTTCTTGCTATTTCAAGAGAGTCACTTGACAGGTAGAGTACTTTCGTTTTGGCAAGACTAAAAATAGAAACAAATCAAATGCATCGTTTCTCTGTTCTCTTATGTCAGCCATATAGGAAATCTCCACTTTACATATTTTTATTTCTTGATTTTAATGATAACTTTCAGTTATTAATAAAAGTTTTACAAGATGAACAAATGAATAAAGTATTTACAGGAAGGGTCATTCGTTAGTCAGACTAAATAAATTTTACACATATTTGAATAAAAGCACCTATTTTCTATGGTAACGTATGTTTCTATACGGACCACACTAATAAAACTTTATTTTTTTCGTCTGTATTTGTTTGTTTGTCTATGATTTAAGCACTTTAGGAAGGCAAAGGGTTGATACTGGAAATACATATACCACAAAATGATAAATTCAGAACGCCCCTTCGCTCAAATATGACTTAAATTTTAGATCAACTTAAGGAAAATTAAAGAAATACATTTATAAACCTTGAAACAATGACTTTCAAACTTGGAAAAATCGAAAGAAACTTAAGTACCAGAGCCGTGAACAGTCAAAATCAATGAATACATTTTAAAAGTTTATATACTTAACTCACCGTAAAGTTCATAATTATGAATGCCTAAAGAAAGAAATAGGTAGTAACGTATGTTACAACAACACTGTTTAAACTATCACATCCCAATTTTATCTGTCACACCCAGTACAACAGTTTAAATAATTTAATGGTAGCACAAACTATTTTCTATGTACTATGTCATATCTAAATACTGTTAATTACATCAATAAGGATTGCCTTCAAAATTAAGGGAAACATGTTAAAATTAAGAGTTTAAAAGGTTACAAATTAGTCTCAGAAAAGCATAACAGATCAATCGTGTTCAAAGTTCATGTAGTAATTCACTTTGAAGTAAAAATCAAAACGTTCTCCTAGATATTCCATTAGGTATTGGCACACTTATTTCATATAAAAAGTCATTTGTCACCCAAAATTACATCCCCAAGGGTTTGCCATTGGATAAGAGATCGGCGTTTGTTGCATGAACGATGTGTTTGCTTCCTTATGAGTTATCAATTTGTTGTACCATGCTTATGTACCATGTTCCCTTAAATATTTCTGCAACAAAATCTTCCGCGATGTATTATAGTTCATCTACGACAAAAAATAAATTCCGACATAAATTGTGCTGTTTTTGTTGTAAGGAATTACAACAACCTGTGGTTACGTGTGTTTATAAAAGTCAAACTACATTATTTCGCTGCTATTAAATTCAACAGACATTTTGTGTTCCTTTACACTCAAAGACATGGTATAAAAGAAACATTCAGAACTTAAACGTTTCAAGTTTCCAAAAAAGCGAAACATTGTGAAACAAGCAAACAAACAAGCATCAACTATGATACATTTCATATGAAACATACCTTACCAAACGTAACGTATGTTTCAATTCATAAAACCATGTTTTATTGAATAAGAAGCGAACAAAGGACGCTTTGGTTACATTTGAGATTTGGTTACATCTAGTAAGAATTGCAGTAACAAATGAATTGCAAATATATCGATTTGAGTATTGCTATGAAGGATTCTATGCTTATATTGCATGCAATGGTTAAAAAATCTTCATAGTTTAATTTATCAAAGCCATTGAGATGCACACAGTTTCGTGTTTTTTTAGTCTGGTTGAAGATGTCATATTTTTTTCAATGAGATAATAACGACTTTATTCATTGTGGATAACATTTTTGGTGTAAACCAATTTTCAATATGTCATCGTTTAACCCTTCTCCGCATTGTAAGATCGGTATATCATTTTAACGGTAACGTATGTTACATCACGTATGTTACATTTGATACTTTAGACAGCATTATCTCTAGACGATCTGAGGAATGGCAAAAGTAGTAATCATAAAATGAAGAGTTCATTAGAGAGACTAATTAGTAAACGTGAATTCAACTAAGATATTTAACATTAGTTGAAAAACCATGGTCACGTATGTTTCATGTTTAAATGTCTACCCGAAAAGGAGTAGGTGCGATTCGGCCCTGTAAAATCGCCGAATTTTTAATGTACGATTTGGGCCATAATATTTCTCATACAAATAGATCTATCTTTTAACTTTAAGAAAATGTAAAATATGAGTCCATTCAAGTCTATTTTGACTGCTCATGGGGCCCTTGAATAGGGTCAGGTGCGGCGAAATTCGCTAAATTTGACGGATTTTGACCTCTTCTACTGTCATTTTCAATACGAGTGCAGCATTGCAAAGATTTGAAATTTTCAGGAAATGTTTATTTTATCATAATAAAAAGCTGAGCGAAATATAAAATCTTTGTCTTTTTGCACTCATATTCAATTTTGAAAAAAAGTGTTTAAAAATCATTACTGAAATCCAAGGGACGCAACTTCAACTTGTTTGCACTAGCGTCCATAACAACGGTTTTGTAACTAAATTTATGTGTTTACCATTCTCATTTAAGAACAAAAGTGTTATGCATATACTTTTCTATGTATTTACCATTTACATTCACAACTATAAGGGGAAATCACTCGTTATCAGCATTAGATTCAATTGAATATATCTTGGGCTAAAAATAGCTCATTGACCTGAATGCATAAACCAAGATGGCAGCCTCCATGAATATGTTAGCAAAGTAAAATTGCTGTACTTTTTTTTGGAAATACGAAGTAAACAGAGGATACTGGAGAATTTATGGACTTGATGGCTAATATTAAAAGCTTGTTTTAGTCTGTGGAATAAGCCATGAAGCCGACATGAAAGGAGTGAATGACGTCAATACACACAAGTTCAATTCACGGCGGCTTTGAACTTAGATCAACATGAAATTATGATAACACTGTCTATTTACGTTATGCAGATTGGCTGTATGGTTGACTAGTCTCTCTGTATATAAAGTAAATGGTGTTTGTCACATCATCTAAGAACAATTGAACAAATGGGTGTGGTGATTTTGCATGCTATATGTTACTGGGTCAGAATTTAACTTCTACTTTCGGTTTCAAATCAGCATAGATATAACTCCCTGAAATCAGGTAGGCCTGCATGTAGATCTAGATGATTTAAGATTTTTCACAAAATTTTCATTATAGCTGTAATATTGGTATATCTTGGCATTGAAACCAATTGCTGATGTTCTGTCATACATGTATATAGTTCTACAAGTCAAAAGCAATGCTTATTTTTGATATGACAAGTAGTTACAAAATTGATTACCCTAATTTCTAAACTATAACATGTACAGTACATGCAGTTTGTTAGAGGATTGTTAGACCATACATTTGTATAAACACCTAATAAACATGACAAATTGTCAATTATGCTTCATGTTGCTAACCTTTTTTGTAAATACACCACATAAACATGACAAATTATCAATATATGCTTCATGTTGCTAAACTTGTTAGCAATCTACTTATTATAGCCCAGTTGTAAGTTGTATATTACATTTGATGTTGCAAAGCTGGGCTCATTCTCATAAACAACTGCCTTGGATAATTTTTCAGAACTTGCTTGTACCAAATTGATGTAGGATGCAAAAATAAATATTCAATAGGAAGAAAAGTTGCTTATGAATATAACAAAAAAAACTCTAAATATAGACTTCATGTACAGCCCTGCTAGTCTGCAAATATGCTGCAATGAATAGATTGTATTTGAAGCTATGGTGAATGACAATTTTCTTTTAATCTGATTTCACCTAGACTTGTACCTAATGTTTTTAAAAATGTACTATTTGTAACTTAATCAAATACAAAAACTGACAAATAGTAGAGGAATGAAAATAATTGCTTTTCCTTGAGCAAAACAAATGATTCAAACAAGTTTGCCAAACCCCTACAAAAATGATAAAATCTGGTATTTACACAATGAGTATTTATACACTAATTTTGTTATGTACAAGATTTAGACACAAATCGGACTTAAATATAGAAGAATTTTGTAATGGTTTGTACATCTTGATGTACAGTTATACTTTAATAACAAGGTTTACTTCATATTCAATCTTTTTGTGTTTGCAGTTCACTATTTGTATTCACTGATTTGGACAATTTCAATAATATACCTTCTTTGTTTCACACTTATACATGTTAAAGCTATATGATTAAATATATGTTGCAAATGATCAAACATAAAAGTCTATCTGTGATCTCATAAGAAGTCATATGAAGTAATATGTCTTAACATATGACTGCAGCTTGATAATTGCCTCATGAAAAAAATAATATTTTGCATGGACATCCTGCAAGTGTTTGATATTTTTTTTATTTCACAGTAAAAAGTGAAAATCATTTTCACTTGCTGTTTTGTACAAAATTGGTGAGAAAAGTACTATGCTTTTTTGCTCTGTACAAGGAATGACATTATAGATTGTCCAACAGTACTGGTTTCATTCAGGATTATCATAAAAGATAACATCTATGTGAGGACTCTATGTGATGATTTAACTTTTTGTACATTTTGTATCATTGTTGAACACAATGTGAGCTAAGTGATTCTGTATTCACGTTTTTTTTCAACAATTAAAATAAAATCACTGCTGGATTCTATTCACTACTACCTAGACTATTTATTGTATCAAATGCTGAATCTGCTTTAATATGATGAAGGCATAACTGTCTTAACTAAGAAAAAGTAAAGGAATTACAAATGTACTGTATATATTTTCTATATGATTTTTTCTTTATTTCAACTTGTTCATATTATGCCATCCAATTCTCACAAAATGCAATGCAATTTGTAGAAAATATTTAAAAACCTCAATATACTATATATAAGAGTGAACCTTACATCCCTAAAAGCTTGGAAGCTAAATCTCTAATTCAGTTTTCCTGACCTGAACTCTATTGTATCTTGTTATCCTATTAGGATTTGATTAACACTTTTTGGACATTTTGAACATTTTTATATGAGAAATTAATACAAATTTAATTTTATTTTGATCTGATCATTTTAATTTCTATGAAATAATTGGTAAAAAAATCAGGTTTAATAATCTAGAAAGGTGCATTTCAAATTATTATATTTTCATTTTCTGTGACAATAGCAACCACAGCTTTCAATAGAAAAGAATAGCCTTTGATTGTTGTCTTTATAAATACTGTGCACATCTTGCATACCAAATTTCATTAATTTAGCTTATGCAGTATTGTAGCAATGACTGAATCTCATTTTAGAACTATATGGTACATTGTATAGTTACTAATGATATTTTCATGGCAACCACTCATAAAAAAGATTGATAATGTGATGTAATGTCTGCATAATGATACTATGTAGTAATTAAGCACTGTTCACTTCAATACTGTTTTTTTCTATTTTGGTCTATTTGCATGATACATCTTCTCTGACAGATTTATGTAACTTTTTGTAATGCTCAAAAACTGGGATAACTGTTGCCATAGAAACGACCTAAGCAACGAGTAACTAAGTCAGTGCTAATGTATTATTTTTTCTGTTTCAATTCAATTAAGTGGTAAATGTGATAAAATTTAGAATCAAAACTATTTAAATACTATATATCTTTGAATATCATAATTTTAGTAAAAGTGATAAAGTTTCCATGGCAACGAGAACCTATTGACTAAAATGTATTTCTTTAATTGAATTTACTCAATCATAGATGGGATAACCAGAACACTAAGAACAAGGCATGCATATAAAATCTAAACTTCAACTTCAAGCTTTACATTCTTAGCGAAAGTATAACATTCTATTTTAAACATGTTATTTCTTGGTATAGAATACATTTATTTTGTTTCCATGGTAATGAATATTACAATAAATGAGGTCAAAGTGTTGTGTTGTTAATTTTATATAATTACATCAACATAATATTTGAATAAGTTTTCTTTAGAATTGCAAAAAGACTGCAAAAATCATGTTTTTCAAAAAATAAAAGATTTTCAATTTCTGAAATTGGTTACCATGGCAACCAAATATTAACAACTCAAAAAGAAAGTGCTTCCCTCATATGACAATATGTGACTATAAAACTATCAATTTTGAAAGTCAGTTTGAATGGATATCAATATTTTCAAATTAAGCAATTTATTTTGTTCCGTTGCCATGGTAACAGACTTCACAGAATTCACTTTAAAATGTTAATTCTGGGTAACTTATTCATTTCCCTATCATATGACATAATTTGAACCACTTTGGCAACAGGGCCAAATTTGGGGGTAAACGCACCTACTCCTTTTGCTAAAATGTGAAATTTAATGAAATGTCATTGAATACTTAATGACAATCGTTTTTTTTTTCATATATATACATATCTGATCTTATGTTTTAAAATATTTTACAAATATGATATCTTTTCCAATTTGAAAAAAAATGGATTTTTATGGTTATGTATGTTTCAACACTCTTGGCGACAAAGTTTAAGAGCTGTGTGTAAGTTAATATTTCTGAGGAACAAGATAAAAATCGTATTCTTACATGCAACAACATTGTATATCTTAAAAAGCAAGAGTATTATGACTACTTTATGTGGCTATGTTTCATAGTCTGCGCGCAAAGGCACAGTAACGTATGTTACATTTTAAGGTACTTATGAGCTCAGTATCAACAGCAATTTCCTTTATTAAACACAAAAGACACATTTTCTTTTTAATTGACAAACAATATCAAAAGAACTTGGTGTTGCAAACATGATTTAATGGTTTTTGCAAAAATAAATCGATAAAAATGGAACAAAAATTGCTATTTACCTATACAATTAAAAGTTGATTTTCTCAGCAATGCCCCACTGGAAACTTGCAAACTTTGTACTGTTGTACTCAGGACAGATAGGGGAATAAAAAAATATAGGTCTTGAAAATTCCCCCGGGGGGGGGGGAAGCAAAAGTGTATCTGGCTCACGGCCTATAATAGTAAGTTCATGATTTAATTTATAGGTATTACCGGGTACAAATAATTTTCATATATTTTAGTTTTCATTTTAATCCTAATGAAAAAAATAAGTTTAATTGTTACCATTGTCTATAACCAGTACTCACCTACCCTTCCACAAGGCCGGACACTTCTCCATATTGCCTAATCAATGGAGGAATCTAACCCGAGAAGGTTATACCGTTTCATGACAATTTGACAATAATGCCAATTTTCCTCCATTGATTAGATAATATGGAGAAGTTTCCAGCCTTGTGGAAGGGTAGGTGAGTACTGGTTATAGACAAGGATCCTGGAAAGCTAGGTTAGGTGCGATGGACGCCGTAAAATGACCTTACTTGATTTGACGAGGCGTCAAACCCCACATGAATAAATCAATCAATCACTCTCGTTGACAAAGTGTCGGGCCAGTATCCTAAAATGGCTCAATATAAGAAAACGATGCCTGTTTATGGCAAAGAAGTAAGTACCGGAGGTCTGAATGATCAGGATGTAATTAAATTATTTGTTTTGACCTCACTGTGATTAAGAATTAAAAATTTTAAAGAAACCTTATTTTCAATGTAATTTTCTTTATCTTCACTGTGTTGTCTAACCGACTATGTTGCTATAGATATACATAATTCACTTGTCTTGGTCAATTGTACATTGTTTTTATCACTAGAAACTTGTACAAAGCAATTCATTTTCCAAAAATAGTTTTTATCCCAAATATAAGTATTGTGGTTTATAAACAGTGTCAATGACTTTATTAAATTTTGGATACATCAAATCCAAGTTTTATGATTTAATACCAAATTTTTTTCGCTAACAATTTCTGGATATGTCTGCTCATACAAATGACTTAGTTTCATATGATAACCTTGACAATATTTAGAACGTTCAACATTACACACGATGATATTATTCTCAGATTGAAAGATAGAAAACAAACAATTGTAGATAGTTTCATATAATAACCTTGACAATATTTAGAACGTTCAACATTACACACGATGATATTATCATTTTTAAAACAAACCCGTTTAGATAGTTATCTTGATAATCTTGATAAAAATATAACATATATTAATCCTAATTATTTTATGTATAGTATCAATATATGTTAATTTGCCCAGTAAAGGCATAGCAGTGTACCCCAGTCTTATTTTATTTTGTCTTAATGGATGTCGAAGTCGCTTAGCTCATTCGGATACTCGTCTGATTTAGAATATAATAATTGTCAGCTCCTGTCGAAGGCAATTTTGTTATAATACGGGAATTTTAAATAACCACAGTTTCCGCGGTAACCGGTAAACATGTCATTCTAAATGTTGTTGTTAGAATGTTTTTCTATAGGATGTTGATCGCACAGTAATAAAGTGAAATATAAGGTTAAGGTACAAATTGAATTAAACTGATAGGTAAAAGTTAACATATCATTTACAAACTTGACTTAATTTTGTCATACGATCTGATATGCTATCAACAATTAGTTCACTATCACAGATATAAATATAAATGACATTGAAATTCAGGCCAAATACCAAATTATCTAATTATAGAACAATTGTCACGTGATATCACGATCTTCATCAGTCAAAAAGGGAGGACGAACAGACGCACAACTTACATCAAAGCATTAATTTTACTGTCCCATCAATTTAACTTTGAAGATCTACGTCGATACAAACAACGTATTTTAATATACTACGGTATGTGTAATTTATTATTTGTATTATATTCATTTAATTTTTATAATTGTCTGTATTAACATTTATATTTGATAACACTACACCTCTGTGAGTCTATGATCAAAGATTTCTTATCACTGTTACATCTTAAATAAAATTGGCTGAGTCCTGCTCTTTGAAATGGCAATTTTTGGAACAGAAAGATAGCTTACTTCAGAATAATGGAATTAATTACTGGTGCATGCTAGAATTCATGGTTTAAAAACCGCATGAACCTTGGGTATAAACAGGCTTCATTCAGTGACATTTTGTATAAAAGGAAGGTACAAAAATATATAAGCATTATCCGTTATAATCAGGACACTGAACAACTATAGTTTGGGTCATATTGCTGTCCACTTATGGCGTTATATAATGTGACCAAAATTTAGCAAACATATTTGATAACATACTTATTGTAGAAGAATTTTTAAAACTTTTGAAAGGAATATATTATGATAGAAAATACAATATTCATACATGATAATATTATCATATATACATAAACACTTGTAGATACAGTATAAGTTCATTCACCCGAACACCACGGGGTCGAATTAATTGGCCGAGTCGAACACATTGTCTGGCACCGATCAATTTCCCTTCTATATATATATTAGTCAACCTCTCTTGTGTCGAACAGGACTGAGTCGAACTCTCGAACCAATATCTTGGCCCCGTGGTTTACAAATACACTTAAATACAATTGTCTCTCTCGAACAATAGAATTTCACACATCGGCCGTAAAATCTTGACCGCAGTCATTGTTTGTGACACGTGATAATAACAGGGCGTGAAAATTGCTTAACAATAGATTTGTTAATTGATTTTAATTGCTTAACAATAGATTTGTTAATTGATGTTAATTTGCCCAACACATTGTGATTAGTAAATATATTGTTTATAATATTGCATAAAAATTGCTTAACAATAGAATTGTTTGTTGACTGCAACTTTTAGACAGGCACATATTATAAAATGTCATGGTATGATTAAAAAAATGACAAAACAAGTAAATAAGGTCTCGCTAAAAAATTAATTAGCGCATATACAGCGTGTATGTTAGTTTTAATTAATAAAAACTGATAAAAAAGTTCGTGCAATTTCGGTAAAAAATAAGTCCAAATTAAGGATCGAAATGTTAGAACAGAATATACACACATATACAACGGCGGAAAAAAACTTTCTGAAGGACCCAGTCACATCGAACCTTTCTCACTTACATGTAACCACATTAAAAAATTATCAATTCATCTACTACTACTAACCTATATCGTAATCATGTTCTTAAATGTAAAAATAACGCACAACAAATATGAAGTTGGCATTTTTTTGCAGTAATTACCAACTACGTATACATGACACATGAATGAACCGTGTGTTCGGGGTATATACTAAACCAAGGGAGATAACAAATTTAAAAAACATTGATCTATATTAATAACGTCGTACTTGGACGAAAGTCGGCCGGGTCGAACACTTGGCTTTCTCGAATCATTTTTCATGTCCCCTCGAGTTCGAGCCAGCGAACTTTTACTGTAGTAATTTTGATAATGAAGCTTTTATACATTTATCAAACAAGATGTATCCATTATATCTACACTCACAGTACTTTTCAACTCATCGGAGTATTAAAATATTTCAATATTTGTCTTAAATGGATGGGTCGGCCGCTTAAATCATTTTGAAATTCGATTTAGAACAGGGCAGTGGGCAGCTACGGTCGAAATTATAATTTATCAAAAAATAAACTTGCGGTATAATACAACTATTCATTGTTATAACTCCAGTATTTTAACTTTCTAATTATTTTGAACAAACTTTGTTTGAAAGCTTTTTCTATAGGATGATGATCATATGGAAATTAAATGAAGTAAAAGTTATATAAAATTAAAATCAATTTTCATTAATAATAGTTTACATATCATTTTAAAAAAATTGACAGATTATGGTCATATGATCTGACATGTTATCAACAATGTGTTTATTATTACGGATACAAATATGAAAGACTTTAAGATTTAAATCAGATTTAAATCATCTATTTTTAGAATAAAATTGTCACGTGGTATCACAATCTTTATCAGTCAAAGTGGGAGGACGAACAGACGCACAACCAACATCAAGACACTAACTGTACTATCCCAAAAATTCAACATTGAAGAACTACGTTTATATAAACAACACAACTCGAAGATCTTACGGTAAGTGTAACTTATGTATCTTATTATATATATTCTATTTTTTTATTCTTTTCGTTAGTTTTTTTTTAATTTTCTAACAGCACTACGTATTTGTGGTTCAAAAGTTGAGAGTTATACCATTGCTGACTATCTTTTCAAAATACGATTGAGCCTGGCTTTATGAAATTACTATTTGTGGGAAATGTTACATTTGACGACGAGGAACAGGAATTAATTACTGGCGCATGTTAGAATTATTAGTTACCAAAATGTCATCGTCATGTGACTTTGTTTATTTATATAAAACGCCAACATGGTATATGTATGAATAATCCTTTTTTTTACGAACAGTTTTACAGCATAACGTATTTTGACTGATGTCTTTCATTGTTCATTTAGTCTTCAGCGTTAAATACAAATACATGGACCGTGGGTTCGATTCCAAAGCAAAATCTATTCTTAATAAGTTTGTGGTACTTGGTCATGAAATACCAGCTTTGTATCAAATAGAGAAGCTGTCAGTCTCTGACTAATATTTGCAATAAATGAGGCCACTATGATACAAAACATGTAATCTGCGAAGATACTGTAGAATGGTACTGTCAGGTTTACTCCACGGTAACTGGTATACCAGTATATTACACAAATTTCTTTTTGAGGGTGTTTCTATAAGATGATGATCGTATGATCAACTTTGTAATCAGTAGTATGGTAAAAATGTTAAATGTCAACGTATAAACATTACAAATAAAATATCCGTATTGTCTATTTATAGAACAAATTCATCACGTGATGTCACTATCGTCATCAGTCAAAGTTGGAGAACGAACTGAAGCACAACAAACATCGATTCGTCAATAAAGAGCCACATTTATATAAACACCAATTTTTAAGATTATACGGTATGTTGAAAATATTTGTACATGTATCTAAATTTATATAGATATTATTTTTGTCTAACACTTTGCATTGCTTTTGTGGTAATACAACAGCTGTCAATATCGTTGACGTATTACCACTGTTCACTCTCGCTGTCAATGTGTCGATCCAGTATCCCAAAATAGCAAATTATATGTGGAGGATAAAAGGGCAGAGGTGGGTTAGTTCTAGGGACATGAGAATATTATATGGTTTATTTTTGTCTTCATTGTGATCAAGATGAATAATTTTAAAAAAACTGTAATTCACTAGATTATTCAAAAAAGTGTAGTTAGCAATACATTTACCGAAAATATGTTGTATCCCATATTTAATTATTATAGTTCATTTCGCCCACAATCTCTGGATCCGCCTGCTCATTATATTGAATTATTTTCATATAATAGCCTTGACAATATCTAGAACGTTCCACATTATACTTGATAATATTATCAAATATAAAACAAACAAATGTAGATAGTAATCTTGATAATAAAAATATATTAAAATTATTAATCAAAAACATTTTAATATTTGTTCACTTGCCTACTTAAAGTCATAGGAGTGTATCACAGCTTCACAATAATTGATGCGCAACGTGAGAAAAGGGCCGTTATGGTCAATTTTTTCGAAATTGAGATTTTTACAGAAAGTGAAAGAGTTGACTTCGTAGTTTTCAAAAATGTATAATTTACTAAAATATCTCCATTAATGACGTTGCTATGGCGATTTGAAATCCAATACTCGATCCAAAATATACGTGACGTCGTGTTAAACGTTGCGTTTTTGTTGGCCATATGATCATGAAAATATAGATTATGAAATATAAATATATTTTAATAATAATATCAAATGTCAAATGATGAAAATAATTATGAATGCGGATAGTTAACCAGACCAAATCTATTTAGGTGCATTGTGACAACTGGAGTTGCTGTTTAAAGTAGGCCCACAGACTGGTGAACAATAATTTGGTAACAAATTCCATAATTTAATTTAAATGACCTTTTTAAGTATAAACCACAGCAATTCAAGAGCAATATCATATAATGGTTGATACATGTTTGCATTCGATGCACATGTGTCTAAGAAAAAGCAGATCTAAACTAAAAGTCTAAAAGACCAAAGGATATTTCAGTTCAGAAATGGACGCCATTTTTGCAATACATATTCACAAAATTTCCCAATCAAGCAAAGCTTATACGATGAACTGAATAAAAAATCAGAATTAAAAGTACAAGTCCGCATTCAACATTATAGCGTGTGCTGTATTCAGGGGTGTGCATGTATAGCCGTAATTACGAGTGAACAATTAGATGGCGACGCGTGTAGAATCTGTATCTATCGTAAATTAAATCAATTGTACCGAAATTATGCGTGTTATTCTCCGGCAAAAATCTAATTATTGTTGCTTATCTATGAGGCAATCCAATTTTAAAGTACAAATAATACAGAATATTTAAACGTCAAGTAACAAGTTTAGTTTTAAAAGAGTCAACACCACACGGCGGCACGGCACGTTCACGAAAGTTGTATAAAAAAACTCATGACGGTCAACAATCTTTATTTTTTGCTCTATTTGTGATAGATTTCTTGAAACATTGATACTTAGTCATTCATATGTTACTGAGCATAAATTTATTACCTTTAAATAACGCAAGAGAGCCAGTTAAACCGTCAGTATAAACAATGCAATAATCACTGAATTGACAAGTGTACACTAAAATTGACCTCGATAACGTTTGTGACGTTAACCGCAAACGACGCAAAGAGCTTAAGTGCACTTTCCTCGTGTTGCGCATCATATTATGTCTTAATGGATATCTCAGCCGTTTAGCTTAGTAAGAAGTTGGTCTGATGGCGAATTGGGCCGTTAACAGCTACTGGTGAAAGTATACTATCAAATTAAAAATAAATATTTCAATATTATACCGTCATAAATTGTTAATACCACAGTCTGGTAAGTTCGGACTTTTTGCCGATAACCGGTATACACATGAAAAAGTTCTTATAGATATTTTTGTTTGAAAGCTTTTCAATAAAATATTGACCGTAAGGTCATTAAATAATATATAAGGTCATTGTAAAAAATTAAATTGATTTTAAATTTGATTAGTAAGAGTTTACATATCATACTTGACTTTTTATGATTACATGATTCGATAAGTTAACTTCATTGTGTTCACTAGTACGGATACAAATTTGAATGACCTTAACATTCAAATAAGATATTGAATAATCTGTTTATAGAACAAAATTGTCATCTGATATCACAAAGTTGATCAGTCAAAGTGGGAGGACAAACAGAAGCAAACCCAAACAACGAGGCAGTAGCTGTACTATCTCATCATTATAATATTGAACTTCTAACTTGATAAAACAATATATTTGAAGATTTTACGGTATGTGTCATTTATGTATCAAATTATATCAATTTTCATTTTTATAACCATCCTTTGTTATGTTTTTATGTTTATATCACGACGTCTCTGAGAGTCAATGATTATGATTTAGTATTAGTGTTAACTCTCATTTCAATTTATGTTGAACCCTGCAATCTAACATATTGTTAGGGAAGAAGGCAGATGGAGACGGAAAATTGGAATTACATCCATGGTTAATTTGGAAGGGTCTCCCATACAGCATTTTTCTACGCCTACACAGGACAGGTTCAGGGCAGGATCTTTAAACGTCATGTACTAAATCCTACTCCATTGTTTTTATCAGTTTTTACTCTTTTTTATTATCATTGTTTTCATTCCTAAAAATATGTAGGTGTACCAGAATACCTGTTTTATCGATATTCCCTTTACCTAATTGTAAGTGTATTTGTGATGTATTGATCGTGAATGATCTTTCAACATTTTTTTCATCTCATCTCTGCACTAATCGTACCAACATAATAGCATAGCTTACCCCATTATTCATGTGTTCATTTCCTGGTACTTAATCAGAGCTGTATATGATAATAATTATTATTTTATTAAATATTTCTACTTACATTTTGGTACACAATCTAACCTTTAACCCTCGTCTGAGTTGTTGACAGTAAAACAAGATAGAAATGCAAACAATTCTCTAGTGACTTTAGGGATTTTTTTTCAAAACAAATATATAAATACTGATATTTAAAATCAGGCACTAATTAACTGGACTTTGGTTAATACTGCTGCCCTTAAAAGGAGTAATGTAATGTAATATTCTAAGATTTGAACTCACGAACTCCCCTTTTGAAGTCCGACACTAAATCCATAACAATTTTGCTTAAGTGATAAAGATGATCATGACCAATAATTTCCCATTAATCTATATTGATAATATACTTAAATTATCATATAAATAGATTTTAACAACGGTTGAAAATGTTATCGTTGAGTTTATCTCAAGTTATCTTAACTGTATACATCTTTACAATGTACATATTCATGATATTATTTCAATATGATGAACATTTAACTTGAAAGTACTTGTCAGAAATAAATTGTATTAGTTTGTAACCCATTTCCAATCTACCTTTTACATCAATTCTTAATTAGCTAGATAATTTTAAATATAATAATTTAAAACAATTGTGAAGAGCAATAAGTCATGGCCAATGACTATATGAACAATGCTGTAGTACGTCACTTTTACGTTTCTTTTATGCTATATCTATTTACAGCTAGTGGGAATAATATAGCTTTTATACCATGGTTATGACGTTAATTTGAAAATAAATAGTAATAATATCATGTTTAATGATTAAATATTGAATGTCTTTCGCCAACCATATCTGAATCCGCCTGCTCATTCCAATACCAACTTTTTAATTTAACATTGAAATATAGACAATCCCAGAAATCTAGTCCGACAAAGTTATCTCCCCTGATTACTCTTCAAATCGCCATTAAGATACTGAAGAAAAATCGAAATGAAATGCAGACGTAAAAATATTTTGTTGATAATTATCACTAAGTGTCCCTTAATTGGACTCCTAGTGTTATACTGATGTATTTAACAGATAATATCACACTGATTCTACATCACAGAATATGAAACCAAATACATTGTACTTAATTATGTTCAATAATGTTACTTTAACTTAGTACTAATTGTAAAAAAATATTCTGCAAAATTAGCGATGTAGGTCTGTTTTCATATACATTAACTAAACATTTGTATGACAATATTTTCCGTCTGATCCTAAATACATCAGGTGTCTTATTAAAATGAAAATAGATGACAATTCTAACGTAAGTTTGACGATTTTTGATTTCGAAGGAATTGTCTTATTAATTTTATTGACATAGACATAATTGTAGTTGAAATAGGATTTATAATAATATACAGAATCTGAAGAAAAAGAAATCAGATTTAATTTCAAAATGCTCAAAATACTATGTGCAACTGTCAACTACACCATTCGAAGGATTGTAAAAAGAGATATCTGGTTGAATTTCTTAATCTTATATCCTATAAAAGTTGATGATTTTGCGATCACAGACAGCTTAAAATAGCTTCTCAATTTTAACTTATGATTTCATAAAAAATGATTTGTGTCGATGTTACGGTTTTGATTAAGCAGAAAATGAATACATAGGTTTCTGAGCGGCATTTAGTTATTTATCAAATTAGCTATTTGAGAGATGAGACAAATATCAAGGATATTTTTTTCAGCTGATATTTAACTCTTTTTAAAATGCAATTAAGCAATTAACTAAACATTTGTATGACAATATTTTCCGTCTGATCCTAAATACATCAGGTGTCTTATTAAAATGAAAATAGATGACAATTCTAACGTAAGTTTGACGATTTTTGATTTCGAAGGAATTGTCTTATTAATTTTATTGACATAGACATAATTGTAGTTGAAATAGGATTTATAATAATATACAGAATCTGAAGAAAAAGAAATCAGATTTAATTTCAAAATGCTCAAAATACTATGTGCAACTGTCAACTACACCATTCGAAGGATTGTAAAAAGAGATATCTGGTTGAATTTCTTAATCTTATATCCTATAAAAGTTGATGATTTTGCGATCACAGACAGCTTAAAATAGCTTCTCAATTTTAACTTATGATTTCATAAAAAATGATTTGTGTCGATGTTACGGTTTTGATTAAGCAGAAAATGAATACATAGATTTCTGAGCGGCATTTAGTTATTTATCAAATTAGCTATTTGAGAGATGAGACAAATATCAAGGATATTTTTTTCAGCTGATATTTAACTCTTTTAAAAATGCAATTAAGCAAGTTTGTTTTGTTTATCTGATGTAATTTCACTGAAATACATTAAGTTTTTCCGAATATTTTATTTTAAATAGCAATTTTAAGCAGAAGGTCGGACATTACAAAACTTTTCATTTTTGATATTTTTCATTTAAATTTATTTATTTTTATGTTTTTGTTTATTTAATATATTGCCACATAAATTCATTAACCAATATGCCTAGGGTTTATATTTTCCGAATTAATAGCAATTTTTGGAGGCAGGAGGAAAACAAGACACTTTTTTCGACTCACTCATTTTTTTGAAAATTATGGAATTAACAAAATTTACATCATTTCAATACCACAAGAAGTCATGAAAACTTGTACTTGTGCCATAATTGAATGATATTAACATTCATTTACACAAATTTTATGTTTTATCATGAAAAATTTAGCTGCTTATGTACAAGATGTTTTCTAAAATTAATAAGACCGTTACACTCGCACCATTTACATTTTCTTTAAATTTAAAAAAAACTCTTGACTGCAAATTGTTATAAGCAATGTTTTAAAACATGAACTTATCTATAAAAAATTTTGATATAAGATTTTAATTAAAGTTTTCTTGTTCTAAAAAATAGCATTTTGAAAAATAAGTTAAGACTGATTCTTAGGCATTACACACATAAATGGCCATTTTCGACACTTGAAATTACCATAACTCTTAAACCTCTTGTGATATTTGAACATTTGTTTGCTCACATCCGTAACATTAAGTATTTATACTACAAACGTTTGTTTTCACCATTTTATTTTTTTATTTTATTTTTTATTTTTCAATTTATGCCGTAAAATGGGACAAATACTGTGCAACAGGTCTTATCTATTATAGCTGCAGAAGGAATCGTCAGTACCTTAATTGCGGACGGATCACGTGACCACTATATGGCGGCGGTCTTATTTTTATTTCTGGGATTGTCTATATATAAAACGTGTCACAATATACATGATGGTATGACATAATTATTTTGAAGAGAGTTATATAATAATAAACATAATTTTACAGGTCTTTATTAAAATTTATGTATATCTCTTCCCTCTAGTTTAAATAGGATACTATTTTTGTGGACTGTCTCGTAGCAAATATTATTACGATTCTATGAACCTATGGTTCGATTTTTGGGTAGAAACTACATACATTAAATTGTTCTTAAAATTCTACGAGTGTTTCCCTTCATTTCATTGTATCAAGTATGGTAATTGCAATTGTATATGTTTACTATAGATTACAACCTTATGCTTATATAAAACATTGTGAATCTATAAAGTCATGTCAGCCGTGACCGTAGCGTAGTGGTTAGCATGTCTCTCTTTAAATCCGGAGATCGCGGGTTCGAGCCCGGTCGCGGTAGGTCATACCCTATACATGAGTTGTCGACCTCGTGGTAGGGTAAAATAATACTGATTATAGAAAAGTGACCAAGAAACCTGCAGTAGAAAGAGCTGGCCCTCGTATATATGACCTAAATATGCGTGCAATACGACGTTACAAATATAGTAATGTCAAAAGATAGAGAGTAGGTTGAGTGTTACTGAACGAATGTGCAAGATAAATTACAGAGATAAATAATATCTGTTGATGTTTGTTTGAAATTATATTTGGTTTAATAATTAAATAATGAATTTCTTCTGCAAATAATATTTTAAACTCGACTGCTTAAATCAAGGACAATTTTGCATATATATCATATAACTATAACATTAATATTATCTAGGACGTTTTACGTTATACATATGATAACCAAATGTAAAACTAACACTTGTTGATAAATTTATGATAATCTACTATAATATATATTATAAGTACACAGTCGTGCTATCACACTTTGTATGTGATATATCATATCTAGTCAATTTGATTTAATTAAAACTAACCATCTAAGTTTTGATAATACGAAAATCTAATACAGTGATCGTTACAATTATGTATACTCTTGTTACTTTTAAACCGTTTGGTAAATTCGTATAAGTATTACTTGAGTTATTACAGCAGTGCCTGACATTTGCATTACCAATACTTATTATAACAGACAGTTAAAATTATCACTTATTATAACTATTGATTCGTAAAAGATTGAAGTTATCTAATTTATGTCACAGTTTGTTCTCATTTACCCTTCAAAGATAATAAGCTACATTAAAAATGTAATAACAGAGTAGTTGTATATTGATAACAAGCTTGCCTTTCAACACGGTTAACTTGATTCGATTCTCGGAATACTTGTATATATTTTAAAATATGTTCTTAAATAATGGCATTTACCTCCACAGGTACGTTTAATTGAAAGTGTCCAAAACATCCACGATTAATTATGTTCTACTTTAAACACCATCACCACTCCACAACAACAATAAAAAATAATAACAATAATAATAATTTTGTATTTCTAGTAATGGCTACTTCAAGCAAGAATCAAATGAAATCAAGTATAAAGGAATCAGACTTCTTGTATGATCTTGTGTGCAAACCTTGCCATCTTGATAATATAGCAAAAGAAGCCTTTGGATATTGTACTGACTGTGATGAACATCTTTGTTCCATGTGCTATGTTAACCACAAGAAATCGAGACCAAGTAGACATCACAAACTATTGGATTCAAGTTCCATGCCAACAACACAAACACTTGATGACACAGACACAACAGTAGATGAAGGTTCATCTGATAGTCTTAATACACCATGTGAGAAACATAGTCAGAAGTACATTGAGTTTTACTGCCATGATCACAAGTTGACACTTTGCAGTGTTTGTGTCACTTTAAATCACACTAAGCCTTGTAAAGTTGATTATATTCCTGATATCTCAAAACCTGTCCTGAATAGCGATATATTACGGGAGATAATTGCAAGAACACAATCAATTAAGATTAAGTGTGACTCAGTTAAGTATGGAATATCTCAAGATACACAACAGACAATCGATTCTTTAAACAGAGCACTGTCGGATTTAAAGAAATACAGAAATGACATGAACAGAAAGCTTGATACCCAGGAAGAAGAAATTACCAAGAAGATAACTGATTTAACGGAACAACTTAACCACAAAGTAAAAACCACAGGAACAAAGTGTGAAGTTATGAAAACAGATGCTAAATTGAAAAAAGATACATTAGATCAAATGAACAAATCAAATCAGCCAAATCAACTATTTATAGAATTACAACAGACCACAACAGTTCTAGCCAAATATGAGGACAGTCTACAGTCAATGGAAAGCCAACATAACCCTGATGAATACCAGTTTTTACCAAATACAACGATACAGCAGATTATTGAAGCGGAAAACGCACTTGGTACGATATCATCAAAACAAAAGGTCATACCACCAACCCCCTTAAACATACAATCGCAAAGTCCTAACCATACAGTTATCAAACCTACAAGTCAACAAGTTCATTTACCGTCTACATCAAGTGACGATTATCAACCAAGACAACCACAAACAACCATTAATCCAAAAATTGAGAATGAAATATTGGTGAAGACAAGTGGAGATAAAATAGATTGTTGGATCACAGGCATGACCGAAATAACTCCTAGTATATTAGGACTCACTAGCAGTAAAAACAAGTCCATTAAACTACTAGATATTCAAAGTAAATTAGTTACATCAACACTCAGACTAGAAGATTATCCCTTGGATACAACAACAATATCTACAACAGAAGTTGCTGTCACCCTACCTAGTGGACACTATATACAGCTTGTTACAGTATCTAACAACCTGGAGAAGTCTCGTAGGATAAATACCAATGGTCAATGTCATGGTATATGTTATCATCAAGATAAACTTATTGTTACATACTGTTCTCCTGGTAAACTTGAAATACTTGATATGGAAGGTAAAGTGATCAGATCAATAACCACAGATACAACAGGTAAAGACATATTCTCTCGGCCATACTATGTACAATGTAACAATCAAAACATTTCTATATCTGATAATGGTAACAACAACATAACAATGATTGATTATAACTGTAATATAATATCTAGATATGATGTCAAGAGTGCTAGAGGAATGGCTTTCTTAGATAATGGGAGTAGTTTGATGTGTTCCCCCATAGAAGGCAAGATATATCAAGTATCAGAAGATGTTAAGACAACTATATTACAAGATGTAGTATGTCCTCAGGCTATATATGTAAATCATCAGCAGAATAGAGTATATATTAGTAGGTATCATTTATGGGACAGCAAGATAGCAAACAATATTCTTGTATGGAACATATGATTCTTCATATCAATATGGACTCTACATTATATATCATCCGTTTGACAACATCATTCTTGTTTGGAATACATAAATATACGAGTTAATTGACATTAATAAAGGCCAGACTAACTTTAAAGTCGTTTTATCAAAGCACTGAATGCACAGTAACATTATCATTAAAATCTAATGATGATATTTGTGACATTAGTCCTGGTATATGATGTTGAAATTCTTTGGATTAAACAAGTGAAAATTCATTACCCGAAAAATTGAAAATCATAATTAAAAGTAACACAATTAATTTGAAATCAGAATATTGAATGTACTGCATAGATAAAGACATTACTGCTGTCAACTTATTGCATTAGTAATCAAAGTACTGAAGGCACAGTAGAGTAGTGAGACATTTATTAATGTGTTGATGTAACAAAGGACTAAAGCATTATTATCTGAACCATTGAAATAAAAGTACTGAATACAAAGTAGAGTAGTAAGACATTTAATAATATGTTGATGAAACATGGGACTAAAATATTAACTGAAACATTGAAATCAAAGTACTGAATACACAGTAGAGTAGTGAGATATTCAAATGTATTGATAAATTAAGGAACGAAAATATTATTAACTGAACCATTAAAATCAAAGTACTAAATGCACAGTAGAGTAGTGTGACATTTATTAATGTGTTGATGTATGATGGACTAAAGCATTACATGTATTATCTAAACCATTAGTATCAAAGTACTGAAGGCACAGTAGAGTAGTGAATTATTAAAAAAATGTTGATGAATCAAGGAATTAAATTATTTTCAACTGTAACATTTAAATCAAAGTACTGAATGTACAGTAGAGTAGTGAGACATTTAATAATGTGTTGATGAAACTTGAACCATTGAAATTATCTATAAGTTAAAAGTTATATTTGTAATCAAAGCTTGAATTGATCTGAAATACCATTACTGACACTTATGTCTTGAAGGAGCAACGCTTCTACTTGCATTTAATTATTGAGACCATACGGCTATATATATTCTGAATCAACAGAATATTTCATAACAACACATGAGCTCAACATTCTAAACTTATGAATAATTATCAAACCATGTACAGACTCAATTATTGGAACATTATGTTATTTATCAACTATCAATTACTACAATATAATAGAGAACAATGGATTATATTTAACTTTATCAACAAGCAAAGTTTACAATACTTCTCGTGGATTGTTATATAGTATGTTTACGAGGACGATAAACTCAGGAGAGTCACCACATGTCTAACTTAAATGAAACAAAAAATAGTTTCTTTATTTCTCATGTTCTAACATGAAAGAAACGAATGCGACAACTCTCATTTCCTGTTGATATTTGGGACGCGTAACGCAGTCTGTGGACCAAAGACAATAGTTATTTTAGGGATCCAAGGCGTTTTAAGTTGCCTTCTATCTTCTGCACGCTTACATATCAATTACAAATCTCATCTTACAGTTGCTGTTTTGACATTATTTTGACAAGCTGACAACATATCAAGCTCACATTGATTTCATCCTATAAAAATGAAGTATATGCTATGGAGCCTAACACGTTCATGAGTTATTCACTTGTCTCGCATTTCTATATGTGTGCGCACGCAAGCAACTCAGAACTCAGATGGACATGAGAGTGTTATCTGAACACGTCGTTGGAGAATATTCTAGTGATAAAAGTAGATATGAGCTCTTGACTCAAAGTCAATCAATAATATCATCCAGGTTTGGAACTAGAAGTCAGAAAACATCAACTAACAAACCACGTGATGAAGCATCGGAACTTTGTTAACCAAGGGATCTTAGATCTTCGTGACATTGCTATATCACAAACAGTCAAGTGTCGCTAAATTCCTGGATCTGTACTAATAACCAATCACATCCTATATCCAACACTCAACGATCTTTACACGAACTAACTTTCCTAATATTGCCCAAGAGATGAAAGGAGTTGAAAATTTTCCGTATTGGTGAATTTCCGACGAGATATCCAGAATTTGGATGTTTCATTTAAACAAACACTGACTGATGAATAAAAAACACATTGAATTCAAAATGCAACTTGACTTGCGATGTGAAATAGATAACATTATCCATGATGGAAGAGACGGCTATAAACAACAATCGAACAACAGAAGTGAAAAGGGACGCTTAACATAAGCCTAGGAGAGTCTCAACGTCCCAATAACCAAAGACATAATGTGACCCTCGAAAGATGCTGAAATAAGAGAAAAGTTGACAAATCATCTAAAGTGATCATCGTTGAATCGTGAAATCTATCTTATCTAAAACAAGAAATGCAGGACAAAAAATTTATGCAAATGCAGCACATAAACGAGCTAGTTAAATCGTTGAAAATCCAAGACATTTCAGGAAATGTATCTAATCTGCAGCAAGTATAAGAGTCGAGACTGAAAGTTAGAAAAAATCAAGACCATATATTTGTTTGCTTGTTTGATTGTTGGGTTTAACGCCGTAGCAACACATTGTAAAGGTCATATAACGGCGGTCAGTCAACCTTCTTTTCCTCATGGAAAAGCTAAATCTGGATTTAGCTGTTAACCAACTACTAAGCGCATACTTTCTTCAGTGACTGAAAACTGCCCAACACAATTAAACAGCATTGGAAGGAGGGAGAATAGCCTTATAAATAATTTCATGACAAAGCTCCACGAAAGTAGGCCTCGCCCGGGAATCGAACCCACGACCTCTCGATCAGTAGACTTTTTGTGCAACCAACTGAGCTAACCCGGGCGGCTCTATTTATTACGCAGCGGTTTAGTCTCTTTGTAGTGGCATTTATTTTCTCTTCTCAAACAAAGCATTTTGGACAATGTAAACAAGTAATTGAGCATACTGAATGCGGAGCCGCGGTCGTGGCGTAGATGTTAGCATGTTTGACTTCGAATCCGGAGATCACGGGTTCGAAACTCGGTCGCGGCAGGCATACCCTATATACGACTTCTCGGCCTCGTGATTGGGGAAGTTAATACTGGTGAAAGAAAAGTGTCCAGAAAAACTAAAGTAGGAATAGTTGGCCGTCATATATATGACCTATATATGTTATGAATACGACGTTGATAAAACTGAATGCGACATTAGTATTATTAAAGCAAATGTGAGCATCACACGTATTGTAGAGTTGTCAGATCAAACATTCGCGAGTGTGCGTGCGGAAAATAAAGATCGTGTTTTAATTAGTTTGACTGTTACAGCGATCAATGTAACACATACTTTCAATCTTTATTTACTTAAGATCACGCGCACACTGTACGAATGGTAACAATACTTTCGGAAATGCAAGTCAAGCACATAAATAAAGTTGCTAGGCGTTATTATTACATTTTCCGACGAAGAAATGTGTCGCGTCGTGTGTAGTTTAGCGTATTATAACGTAACGTAGTGTAGTGTATTGTAGTGTAGCGTATCGCAGCGTAGTGTAACGATGTGCAATCTAGTGTAATTTAGAGTACTGTACTGAAATGTACTGTAGTGGAGTTTTATGTATTCATTAAAGTCTAGCTTGTATATAAAGATAATTATATGGGAACTACTGATAAAGTTCTATACAGATAGAGAGTTTATAAATTATTGTAAATTATCGCAAAGTTGATAGTAAAGGGAGAGTTGACTTTAGGTCGTTTAGTACAGACAATTACTTAATTCGAAGGGTCGATATTGCCCTGTATTGACTGCATCATTATTCATAATTGTTTTGTTATTTATGTGATCAAGGGCACTGCAACAAGCTATTCATGAGATGTGTTCGTCCCAGATCTAGGAGTCGCTATAGAAATTGATCTTAAAGAGACAAAAACTTCGTTATTCCAATGTAGCGAAACAAGATGTCGGTTGTTATTTCAAAGTGTTAAAACGATTTTACCTGGCATTTGACAACAGTCCAGTTTTAGATCAATACTTGAATCATATTTTTTTATTTCATGAATAGTCAGTTAATTGTTTATTGCGCAAAATGATATTCTATAATATTTATTTACGATAGGTGACATGAATTTGTATTAATTGTAGGAGATGAAATGTAGTGGTAGGGCACGCGCTAAGGAATTGAGATATCCCAGGTTCGGACCCACCTAGGAGCACTGCTAATTTTATTGAGCGAGAAATTTACCGGCAACTGTTTTACTCAACAAAGGTGTTAATAGGTTATGTGAGGGGTCATTGTTAAACATTGTTAAGTCAGCTGATTATGTATAAAGAAGCAAACTTTAAGCCTCACTTCAATTGTTTTAGCTTAAACTATTTGTATTTATCATTATATTTAATTAATCAGCATATTCTGTATTTTGTTCATTATAAACAGTATAATAATTATATTTCATTGTCCTGCATTATTGTTTATTTCATTGCTTTTAAATCTGTATTTATATAAACAGATCAATGGTCTTCCATTATTATAATTTTAAGCTACTAGTTCACAGGTTCAGTTAATTTAATATTTCAGTACTTGTTTTACTTGTTATCGTCTGCAGCTATGTAAAAAAGATTAAGTTTCAATATTGTATGGCAAATTGACTCATCGATAATGAGAAATGTACGATAAACTTCACATAAATGCTTTAGAATTATTTACACCGAGTTCTATTGAAGCTTTTGTTAAAGTTAAAGACCGTGGACGAGTAGCTTTAAATTCTGAAAACAAAGAACATACTAAGTACATATATCTGAACTTCATTTTGCAGGTTATCAACAATTGTACATTTTACTTGTTGTAAACTTAGTTATACTGGTATGATGGAATTGTGAGAAATGTTACAAGACTTTGAAATCTAAAATAAATAACATAAATTATGCATGTTAATATTGCTAAAAAGATTTTTAGTCATGTTTGTGTTACCTAAGTATATTTTGTTTACACTATTTTATATATGTTTCTTATGTTCAGTTATACAGTGTCACCCATAATTACCAGCAAATCTTTAAATGTGGGATTTGTTTTTAAATCATTTAAATGTCTTAGGAGATTGAAATACTTTTAGATACATGTAGATCTACATGAACACTTTCAATCGTATAGAGTATTATTACTTCCTTTTTCGAACGACACATTTACAGTGTGATTTGTTTTTAAATCTTTTTTAAGTCTTGAAGATGGACAATTTTTAGATACACGTACATGTATAACAATTTCAATTGTATATAGTATCATTACCTCTTTTCCGAATGAAGTTTGAAGTGAAGTGAAAAAAATCGAGCTTTCTACTGACCAAATGGTAGGTTTGGATTGCACTGTATTCTTTATTTTTATAGAAATTCACAAAGATGTCATTATTGCTGTAAATTCATTTAAAATTTGTTAGAAACAGAAAACATTTAATAATACTTGGTGACAGTGTTAAGTATGATCAAGGTGCCACGTACGTCTGCTTATATATGCGCTGGTATTGGTAAGAATGGTTTACTTTGTACAAGAGAATGAGCAAGCATCTTCAATTCAAGGAATGTGTAGGATTGGACATTATAGTGGAAGGGTATGAGAGGGTTTGTATGAAATAACAATGAATGATAGTGTGGTTGATGGGTATATGGATGGATGTCATAAATGGTGAAAGTCAGGGAATATGGGAATTTGAGTGTTTGCTGAGGTGGTGGTTTTGAATTATTTATTCACATCATTTTTGTTAGATAGAATTCATCTTTCAAAATAACATTTGTGAAATGTTTGATTTGTAGTTGCTGCAAAATAAACCTTGTATGTAATATTTTTGTTTGTACTTGTTTATCCTGGTTGTTAAATAATGATAAATAACGATCTTCTCTGTAAAATCTACGTCCGGTTGCTTAAGTTTTGAGCTGGGATGATTTTCTTGCTTGATAAAACAACGAGGTATAGTTTATGGCTTGAATTGAACCACATAGCTCTAAATAATAAATTTAAACATACTTGGAATTGTATGTTTCCAAACCAAGACTGTCTAATATGTTTGTTTTTAATAAAACACATGTCTTTTTATGTAAGTACAAGTATTACTGAATTTTGGATGAGACCCTTGTCTTTGTAAAAATATATTTATCAACTTACTGCCAAGATTATTATGAGATATCATGTCAAGATTGATTAAACAGATCCATAATATTTTATATGGCGTTTAAACACACGTTTAACTCACATATAAGTTCTGCACGATTTTCTGACGTTTTGATACATTCTACACACAAAACTACCATATTGTCCGAATGCACGTTACTTCATATCCAGATGTCATGGGTTTGATTCCCGGGCAGGAGGACCTAATACATTCGTTGAATGAAGTGAAATGTTTTGTTTTGTCTTTCTCTTGACTTTCTATCAAGTGGAGTAGTTGTAAGACAATTGAAATGTATTTGGTAAGTACATAGATAACGACTAAGAAAGAGGGCCCTTGGTATATGAACGTATATGAAACGAATACTCTGCTGAATAGAAATGTTGTAGCATAAAGCATCACTCATTACAAAGATAATATACAAATATAATCCGCATACTGGTAAGTATCTGTATCAAAGCGTAACTTCTTCAATTGTAGTTATTATTGAGTGTACGAGTTCGTATGATACAACACACGTAAGTTGATACAGAACGATATAAATATGTAATACAACCATAGGTTGACATCACGTAAGTTGGTACAGAACGATCTAAATATGTAATACATCCATACGTTGACATCACGTAAATTGGTACTGAACGATATAAATATGTAATACATCCATACGTTGACATCACGTAAATTGGTACTGAACGATATAAATATGTAATACATCCATACGTTGACATCACGAAGTCTCGACTGAGATCTAGTTACTTGTATATAAAATTCAATATTTTGTTTGAATTGTACGTTTTTATATACTTAATGCATTGAGTTAAAAACCAGACAAATTATCACCAGGCTTAAAGTGAGAAAATCATTGAAAATAAACTGACATAAAATTATATTATGCTATATTACTTTCCTTTTGTATTATCGTTTTCATATTGAGGGTAAACTTTCTTATGAATTTACTGTTTATAAATAAAACTTCCGGTGACAAAATAAATACAAAATATGTGGATTGTGATATTTTTTCCCATACGTTTTATTAATATTCGCATACAGTAAAATTTGGTTATAACATACTCGGTTATAACATACACTTGATTACAACATACCATTTTTTCTTTCCCGTTTTGCATTCTTATATATTCTAAATAAAATCAGCTCGGTTATGACATAATCGGATATAACATACACTCGGTTTAAACACACCGCTTTTTTGGTCCCAACATACTTTTACATTTTTTCTAATGTAATTGGGCGCGAATTTTCGTCAGTATTTAGCAGCCACGGTTAAATAATTTTGAAATTAAGAGCGTGTCACAAACAATGTGTAATATAAACTATACTCAACGGAACGTGTGAAAACCTCAACCAGTTGAGTCTTCAAACAGACAAAAACAATTAACAAAGTGTCATCACATAATATATTACTTCCGATTTACATATAATTGTTGACACTTGTACCTTCAATGGAGACTAATAAATGATAAGCTACATAAACACTTAATCCGTTTTTACTCAATTTGTTTTTTTAGGTGTTGAGAAGGTTGTCTACAGTTTGGTGTTAAGCAATTCATTAATTATAATTAATTTCAATACATGCATTTTTTTGTTTCAAAAATATACGAAGGTGAACTAAAATACCGGAAAATAGACGGAAAACGGCTTTGTAAGCGTCTCCATTAAATAAGATGGCGGCTGCGTCGGAGAGTTTCGTAACCGCGTTTTTATCAAATATGTCATCACAGTTTAAGTACTTGTTGCAATTCAAAGCTTTATTTAAGATGTTTCAGCCAAAAAAGGAGTGAAATACCCAATGTTTATATGTTATTAAATAAAGGAATGTCATTTAACACCGTTCTTTTGACAAATCAAAATTCTACGAGAATAAAGAATTTTAATGTAGGAATTAACTGTTTGAGGCAGTTTAATTAAAACAGGATTAAATCATAGTAATCAGTTGTAAGTGGCCAAATCGGAAACTTGCCGTCACTGGCAGCTTAATGCAGTTTATATTATATGTAGCAGACTTTATTGCTTCTGAATTTTCAAAAGTAAAATATATAAAACTGCAAAACGTTTTTTGTAGGATCTTTTATAATTTTTTTTATTGATAAATTAACATACTGATATAAAATTAATATTTTACATATCTGTATGTAACAAGAAAACAGACAATTCACTACAAAATGGACGTGAAAATATTCTAGTACGCTATAAAAGAGTTATAGTTCGTATAGAACATAATTAGTACGATACATGGATATTACATACCACGGTTATAATATACCTTTTTTCTATGACCCAGCGAGTATGTTATATCCGAGTTTTACTGTAGGTATATTCTCAAAATATTGAATGAAACTGTTTATAAGGCGAAGTGTCGGTGACACAATATATTAAATATACATGTATGAGGTTTGTAAGACTGCTCTATAAAGGGAAAATATAAATCATTTTTAAAAGTTCAATAGACTTGCCTTGGTGCTCTGCACTCTTTGAATACAGAAACAATTTCAGTCGAATATTTTAAAGGGAGACTAGCATTCATTAGTTAAACAAATCATGCTTCTATCTCTTTAAATAACACTAAATTAAAACTAAATCATTTGAAGCAACTATAGCGTAAGGTTAAATGCGGCACCGTAAATATTTATTCAAAAGAATCTTATTATTTTTTTATCTTTTTACACTAGGATTTTATATAACAGGGATTTGTAACGACATATCTTTTCATCATATTTCACCGTCTCGCTATTATTGGCCCATACGGGTCGCAAGTATTATAACAAGTTTAAATAAAGATGTCCACATGAAAGTTTGTACCAATACCATTTAAATTACCATAAAGGTTAGGGAAAATGTGTTTCTAGATGATTTTGTAAATAACGCTCATAGACTGTTTCACATAATAATACATTTCCCCGCCGATCTGCCATTTTTAGCCCTAATTTACATCACCTGAAGTCAAATTTTCGGTCATAATTGCGACAAATTTCTGTCAACAACTCCAGAAATATTCACAAGTTGCGTGGTAGAAGTGTACAAAAACATAAATCAAGTTTTAAACTCTGGAATAGTTTGTACAGCCTGCTTCAGCCAGTTATAGACGGTGAAGACCGTGAATATTCAAAAAGCACTTCGTTATAAATCCCTGTTATATAGAATCCCTGTTTTACATAATAAATATATTATAGAGAAGAGGTGACTTTAATACACAACATATCCATAACTTTAACTCTAACGTAGAAAATGAATAATGCGTGTCATATACCCTCCACTTACTGCTTTATAACACGCGACTAATTGCTAGACTACAATCCATTTATTATATACAAAACGGCGAATGTATCCTTTTCGCTGCTATACATGCACAGAACTAAAACTAGTTTACATATAAACGGATGTACATGTATTATGACTTAACAATCAGTTAGACGAGCAAGTTTGTCACGTTATTATCAGACAAGGAAGTAAGGAAGTTTAATCATTTTTCAAGAGAGTAAAACTACCATTATATCAAAACTAACGTTTATATTAACCATTTATTGAAGATTTAAAGGTATGTGAAATTTAATTTGATATTTATATTTGATTTTAATTAATTGTTTAAATATAGTTTCTAACAAACAAGTTTCTATATTACTAATTCAACCTTAATTTAATACATATTTTATTCAATGAATTGGATTGAATAACAGGCATATAATGCCTATACACATTCTCTCCAATTCAACCTTGAACCTGAATGAGTTTAAAATCGAGAAACAATTTGTACTTCATATTTTAAAAAAAAATTGTCTTTGCAAATTCATAAATTTGTTTTATCGTTGATGAACAAAAATAAATGTTTTGTTAACTTTTATCTTACTGATCAAGATTTAGAATAACGCCCAATTAAAGACCGATTTTCCGAAAATAGGTACATACTATATTTAGAACTTTGAGAAATTCATTTTCCGAAAATAGGTACTTGCTATATTTAGAACTATGAGAAATTTATTTTCCGAAAATATCATATTTGTACACAAAATGTTTGTACTTGAATTATCGCCTTATGGCAAATTTTGAAAATAATCAATTTTCACAATGACAGACAACTGTCCTACAAAATTTAGAATCAATAGTAGGAGGGAGAATAGTCGAATTAGTAATTTCTTGACTCTACGAAAGTAGGCTCCATTCTCGAATCGAACACTCGAGACAAGCGTGCTACTAACTGAGCTAGCCATGTGGCTAAACTAAGGCTGGGATGGGTAGAAACACTGTACACGGAAACCCGTACCGTATTACCCGCGGGTACCCCCTGTTATAAATCATGAAAGAGTTATTACTCATACATCCTGGCACTCGCTTTTGCTTATAATATGGCACTGAACCAAGCTATACCAAAGAGTCAACTTTGGCAATTTTTCAAACTTCTCGGTGATAAACAAAAAAACTAAATGTAATTATTTATAACGTCAAGTAACAAATTAGTCTAGTTTTAAGAGTCAACAACACACGGCGACATGGCACGTCCACGAAAGATGTATGAAAAACAACTCATGACGGTCAACAATCCTTATTTTTTGCGCTATTTGTGATAGATTTCTTGAAACATTGATACTTAGTCGTTGATATTTTACAGAACATAGATTTATTTCCTTTAAATTACGCAAGAGAGCCAGTTAAACCGTCAGTATAAACAATGCAATAATCACTGAATTGACAAGTGTACGCTAAAATTGACCTCGATAACGTTTGTGACGTTAACCGCAAACGACGCAAAGAGCTTAAGTGCACTTTCCTCGTGTTGCGCATCATATTATGTCTTAATGGATATCTCAGCCGTTTAGCTTAGTAGGAAGTTGGTCTGATGGCGAATCGGGCCGTTAACAGCTACTGGTGAAAGTATACATTCAAATTAAAAATAAATATTTCAATATTATACCGTCATAAATTGTAAATACCACAGTCTGGTAAGTTCGGACTTTTTGCCGATAACCGGTATACACATGAAAAATTCTTATAAATATTTTTGTTTGAAAGCTTTTCAATAAAATATTGACCGTAAGGTCATTAAATAATATATAAGGTCATTGTAAAAAATTAAATTGATTATAAATTTGATTAGTAAGAGTTTACATATCATTTGATGAACTTGACTTTTTATGATCACATGATTCGATAAGTTAACTTTATTGTGTTCACTAGTACGGACACAAATTAGAATGACCTTACCATTCAAATAAGATATTGAATAATTTGTTTATAGAACAAAATTGTCATCTGATATCACAAAGTTCATCAGTCAAAGTGGGAGGACAAACAGAAGCAAACCCAAACAACGAGGCAGTAGCTGTACTATCTCATCAATTTGATATTGAAGATCTACGTTGATAAAAACAATATATTTGAAGATTTTACGGTATGTGCCATTTATGTATCAAATTATATCAATTTTCATTTTTATAACCATCCTTTGTTATGTTTTTATGTTTTTATAACGACGTCTCTGAGGGTCAATAATTAAGATTAATAATATTGTTAACTCACATTTCAATTTGTGTTGAGCCCTGCTTTCTGACATATTGTTGGGATTAAGGCTGATTGAGACGGATTATTGGAATTTGATCCATTGTAACTTTGAAATGGTCTCCCATACAGCATTTATTTACGCCTACGCTGTGCAAGTTCATGGAAGGATCTTTAAATTACATGTACACAATTCTACTCAATTGCTTTTATCAGTTTTCACACTTTTTATTACCATTGTTTTCATCCCTACATACATGTAGGTGTACCAGAACAATTGTTTTATCGATATTCCCAATACTTAATTGTAAGTGTATTGATCGTAAATGATCTTTTAACATTTTTATGTAATCCCTGCACTAATTGTACCAACATATCAACATAGCTTACCACATTATTCATGTGTTCATTACTTAGAACTTAATCAGGGCTGTATATATATTATCTTATTTAATATGTTCACTATCATCTTTGTGCACAATCAAGCATATAACCCTCTTCTGAGTAGTTGACTTTAAGAAAAGATAGAGAGACAAACAAAAGTTATCCTCAAGTGACTTTGGGTGAAATTAGCGCCATTTTGTATGAGTAAATAGAACAAATATATATATACTGACATTTAAAATCAGGCACTAATTAAATGGACTTTCGTTAATATTGCTGCCCTTAAAAGAAGTGATGTGAAAATTCTGGGATTAGAACTCACGAACCCCAATATTAAAGTCCGACACTTTATCCATAACAATTTTGCTTAAGTGATAAAGATGGCCATGACTAATAATTTCCCATTAATCTATAGTGATAATGTACTTAAATTATCATATAAATTGATTTTAACAACGGTTGAAAATGTTACCGATGAGTTTATCTCAAGTTATCTTAACTGTATACATCTTTACAATGTACATATTCATGATATTATTTCAATATAATGAACATTTAACTTGAAAGTACTTGTCAGAAATAAATTGTATTAGTCTGTAACTTATTTCCACTCTACCTTTTACATCAATTCTTAATTAGCTAGATAATTTATAAATATAATGATTTAAAACAATTGTAAAAAACAATAAGTCATGGCCAATGACTATATGAACAATGCTGTGGTACGTCACATTTGCGTTTCTTTTATGCTATATCTATTTACAGCTAGCGGGGATAATATAGTTTTTATACCATGGTAATGACGTTAATTTGGAAATAAAGAGTAATAATATCATGTTTAATGATTGAATATTGAATTTCTTTCGCCAACCATATCTGGATCTGCCTGCTCATCCCAATACCAACTTTTAAATTCAACATTGAAATATAGACAATCCCAGAAATCTAGTCCGACAAAGTTATCTCCCCTGATTACTCTTCAAATCCGCCATTAAGATACTGAAGAAAAATCGAAATGAAATGCAGACGTAAAAATATTTTTTGATAATTATCACTAAGTGTCCCTTAATTGGACTCCTAGTGTTATACTGATGTATTTAACAGATAATATCACACTGATTCTACATCACAGAATATGAAACCAAATACATAGTACTTAATTATGTTCAATAATGTTACTTTAACTTAGTACTAATTGTAAAAAAATATTCTGCAAAATTAGTGATGTAGGTCTGTTTTCATATACATCAACTGAACATTTGTATGACAATATTTTCCGTCTGATCCTAAATACATCAGGTGTCTTATTAAAATGAAAATAGATGACAATTCTAACGTAAGTTTGACGATTTTTGATTTCGAAGGAATTGTCTTATTAATTTTATTGACATAGACATAATTGTAGTTGAAATAGGATTTATAATAATATACAGAATCTGAAGAAAAAGAAATCAGATTTAATTTCAAAATGCTTAAAATACTATGTGCAACTGTCAACTACACCATTCGAAGGATATTAAAAAGAGATATCTGGTTGAATTTCTTAATCTTATATCCTATAAAAGTTGATGATTTTGCGATCACAGACAGCTTCTCAATTTTAACTTATGATTTAATAAAAAATGATTTGTGTCGATGTTACGGTTTTGATTAAGCAGAAAATGAATACATAGGTTTCTGAGCGGCATTTAGTTATTTATCAAATTAGCTATTTGAGAGATGAGACAAATATCAAGGATATTTTTTCAGCTGATATTTAACTCTTTTAAAAATGCAATTAAGCAAGTTTGTTTTGTTTATCTGATGTGATTTCACTGAAATACATTAAGTTTTTCCGAATATTTTATTTTAAATAGCAATTTTAAGCAGAAGGTCGGACATTACAAAACTTTTCATTTTTGATATTTTTTCATTTAAATTTATTTATTTTTATGTTTTTGTTTATTTAATATATTGCCACATAAATTCATTGACCAATATGCCTAGGTTTTATATTTTCCGAATTAATAGCAATTTTTGGAGGCGGGAGGAAAACAAGACACTTTTTTCGACTCACTCTTTTTTTTGAAAATTATGGAATTAACAAAATTTACATCATTTCAATACCACAAGAAGTCATGAAAACTTGTACTTGTGCCATAACTGAATGATATTAATATTCATTTACACAAATTTTATGTTTTATCATGAAAAATTTAGCTGCTAATGTACAAGATGTTTTCTAAAATTAATAAGACCGTTACACTCGCACCATTTACATTTTCTTTAAATTTAAAAAAAACTCTTGACTGCAAATTGTTATAAGCAATGTTTTAAAACATGAACTTATCTATAAAAATGTTAATATAAGATTTTAATTAAAGTTTTCTTGTTCTAAAAAATAGCATTTTGAAAAATAGGTTAAGACTGATTCTTAGGCATTACACACATAAATGGCCATTTTCGACACTTGAAATTACCATAACTCTTAAACCTCTTGTGATATTTGAACATTTGTTTGCTCACATCCGTAACATTAAGTATTTATAATACAAAAGTTTGTTTTCACCATTTTATTTTTTTATTTTTTCAATTTATGCCGTAAAATGAGACAAATATTGTGCAACAGGTCTTATCTATTATAGCTGCAAAAGGAATCGTCAGTACCTTAATTGCGGACGGATCACGTGACCACTATATGGCGGCGGTCTTATTTTTATTTCTGGGATTGTCTATATATAAAACGTGTCACAATATACATGATGGTATGACATAATTATTTTGAAGAGAGTTATATAATAATAAACATAATTTTACAGGTCTTAATTAAAATTTATATATATCTCTTATTATAGTATATCTCTTCCCTCTAGTTAAAAATAGGATACTATTTTTGTGGACTGTCTCGTAGCAAATATTATTACGATTCTATGAACCTATGGTTCGATGTTTGGGTAGAAACTACATACATTAAATTGTTCTTAAAAATTCTACGATTGTTTCCCTTCATTTCATTGTATTAAGTATGGCAATTGCAATTGTATATGTTTAGTATAAATTACAACCTTATGTTTATATAAAACATTGTGAATCTATAAAGTCATGTCAGCCGTGACCGTAGCGTAGTGGTTAGCATGTCTCTCTTCAAATCCGGAGATCGCGGGTTCGAGCCCGGCCTCGTGGTTGGGTTAAATAATACTGATTATAGAAAAGTGACCAAGAAACCTACAGTAGAAAGAGCTGGCCCTCGTATATATGACCTAAATATGCGTGGAATACGACGTTACAAATATAGTAATGTCAAAAGATAGAGAGTAGGTTGAGTGTTACTGAACGAATGTGCAAGATAAATTACAGAGATAAATAATATCTGTTGATGTTTGTTTGAAATTATATTTGGTTTAATAATTAATTAATGAATTTCTTCTGCAAATAATATTTTAAACTCGACTGCTTAAATCAAGGACAATTTTGCATATATATCATATAACTATAACATTAATATTATCTAGGACGTTTCACGTTATACATATGATAATCAAATGTAAAACTAACACTTGTTGATAAATTTATGATAATCTACTATATAAGTACACAGTCGTGCTATCACACTTTGTATGTGATATATCATATCTAGTCAATTTGATTTAATTAAAACTAACCATCTAAGTTTTGATAATACGAAAATCTAATACAGTGATCGTTACAATTATGTATACTCTTGTTACTTTTTAACCGTTTGGTAAATTCGTATAAGTATTACTTGAGTTATTACAGCAGTGCCTCACATTTGCATTACCAATACTTATTATAACAGACAGTTAAAATTATCCCTTATTATAACTATTAATTCGTAAAAGATTGAAATTATCTAATTCATGTCACTGTTTGTTCTCATTTACCCTTCAAAGATAATAAGCTACATTAAAAATGTAATAACAGAGTAGTTGTATATTGATAACAAGCTTGCCTTACAACACGGTTAACTCGATTCGATTCTCGGAATACGTGTATATATCCTATAATATGTTCTTAAATAATGACATTTACCCCCACAGGTACGCTAAATTGAAAGTGTCCAAAACATCCACGATTAATTATGTTCTACTTTAAACACTATCACCACCACCACATCAACAACAATAATAAAGATAATAACAATAATAATAATTTTGTATTTCTAGTAATGGCTACTTCAAGCAAGAATCAAATGAAATCAAGTATAAAAGGATCAGTCTTTTTGTATGATCTAGTGTGTAAACCTTGTCATCTTGATGATATAGCAAAACCTGCCTTTGGATATTGTATAGATTGTGATGAACATCTTTGTTCCATGTGCTTTGTTAACCACAAGAAATCGAGACCAAGTAGACATCACAAACTATTGGATTCAAGTTCCATGCCAACATCACAAACACTTGATGACACAGACACAACATTAGATGAAGGTTCATCTGATAGCCTTACTACACCGTGTGAAAAACATAGCCAGAAGCACGTTGAGTTTTACTGCAATGATCATAAGTTGACACTTTGCAGTGTTTGTGTCACTTTGAATCACACCAAGCCTTGTAAAGTTGATTATATTCCTGATATTTCGAAACCTGTCCTAAATAGCGATATCTTACGGGAGATAATTGCTAGAACACAATCAATTGCAGTTAAGTGTGACTTAGTTAAGAATGGAATATCTCAAGATACACAACATACAATAGATTCTTTAAACAGATCACTGTCGGATTTAAAGAGATACAGAAATGACATCAACAGAAAACTTGATACCCAAGAAAAAGAAATTACCAAGAACATAGCTGATTTAACGGAACTATTTAACGACAAAGTAAAAACCACAGGAACAAACTGTGAAGTTATGAAAACAGATGCTAAATTGAAAAAAGATACACTGGATCAAATGAACAAATCAAAGCAGCCAAATCAACTATTTATAGAATTACAACAGACCACAACAGTTCTAGACAAATATGAAGACAGTCTACAGTCAATGGAAAGCCAACATAACCCTGATGAATACCAGTTTTTACCAAATACAACGATACAGCAGATTCTTGAAGCGGACAACGCACTTGGTACGATATCATCAAAACGAAAGGTAACATCACCAAACCACTTAAACATGCAATCACAAAGTCCTAACCCTACAGTTATCAAACCTACAAGTCAACAAGTTCATTTACCGTCTACATCAAGTAACGATTATCAACCAAGACAACCACAAACAACCATTAAACCAAAATTTGAGGATGAAATACATGTGAAGACACGTGGAGATAAAACAGATTGTTGTATCACAGGAATGACCGAAATAACTTCTAGTACATTAGGACTCACAGATTATTACAACAAGTCCATTAAACTACTAGATATTCAAAGTAAATTGGTTACATTAACACTCAGACTAAAAGATCAACCCAGGGATATAACAACAATATCTACAACAGAAGTTGCTGTCACCATACCTTATGGAAAATATATACAGTTTGTTACTGTTTCTAACAACCTGAAGAAGTCTCGTAGGATAAATACCAATGGTCACTGTCATGGTATATGTTATCATCAAGATAAACTTATTGTTACATACTGTTTTCCTTGTAAACTTGAAATACTTAATATGAAAGGTGAAGTGATTAAATCAATAACCACAGATGCATCAGGTGAAGATATATTCTCTCGACCATACTATGTACAATGTAACAATCAATACATTTATATCTCTGATTGGGGTAACAACAACATAACCATGATTGATTATAATTGTAATGTAATATCTAGATGTGTTCTCAGGGATGCTAGCGGAATGGCTTTCTTAGATAATGGGAGTAGTTTGATATGTTCTTCCACAGCAGACAAGATATATCAAGTATCAGAAGATGTTAAGACATGTAAAACTATATTACAAAATGTAGTATGTCCTCAAGCTATATGTGTAAATCACCAACAGAATAGAGTATATATTAGTAGAAGTAGTGTTATGTTCAACAAGATAGCCAACAATATTCTTGTATGGAACATATGATTCTTCATATCAATATAGACTCTACATTATATATCATCAGTTTGACAACATCATTCTTGTTTGGAATACATAAATATTAATTAAAAGTAACACAATTAATTTGAAATCAGAATACTGAATGTACTTCATAGATAAAGACATTACTGCTGTCAGCTTATTGCATTAGTAATCAAAATACTGAATGCACAGTTGTTTAGTGAGACATTTATTAATGTGTTGATGTAACAAAAGACTAAAGCATTATTAACTGAACCATTGAATCAAAGTACTGAATACAAAGTAGAGTAGTGAGACATTAAAATGTGTTGATGAATCAATAAACTAAAATATGATTAACTGAAACATTTAAATCAAAGCACTGAATGCACAGTAGAGTAGTGAGACATGTATTGATGTGTTGATGTAACAAAGGACTAAAGCATCAATTACTTGACTATTGAAATCAAAGTACTTAAGGCACAGTAGAGTAGTGAGTTATTAAAAAAAGTGTTGATGAATCAAGGAATTAATTTTTTCAACTGCAACATTTAATTCAAAGTACTAAATGTACAGTAGAGTAGTAAGACATTTAATATTGAGTTGATGAAACTTGAACCATTGAAATCATCTATAAGTTAAAAGTTATATTTGCAATCAAAGCTTGAATTGATCTGAAATACCATTACTGACACTTATGGCTTGAAGGAGCGAAACTTTTACTTGCATTAAATTATATAGACCATACGGCTATATATATTCTGAATCAACGGAATATTTCATAACAACACATGTGCTTAACATTCCAAACTTTTGAATAATTATCGAACCATGTATAGACTCAAATATTGGAACATGATGTTATATATCAACTATCATTTACTATAGTTTAACAGAGAAAATGGATTATATTTAACTTTATCAACAAGCGAAGTTTACAATACTTCTTGTGGATTGTTATTTAGTATGTTTACGTGGAGATAAACTCAGGAGAGTCGACCAAATGTCTGACTTGAATGAAACAATGAAGAGTTTCTTTATTTCTCATTTTTAACATAACCGAAACAATGGAGACAACTCTCATTTCATGTTGATATCAGGAACACGTTACGCAGCTTGTGGACCAAAGAAAATTAAAACGAAACCATGAAGACCAGTCTACCAATTATTTCCTAAGTGCTAAGGATCCAAAACATGGTCGTGATGGTTTAATGTTGTCATTTTCTATGCGCAAACATATCATTTATATTTGCAAAGCCCACCATACAGTTGCCGTTTCAACATTATTTCGACATGCTGACCATGAATCAAGTCCTAATTTGTTTTGAATCTTATTAGAATGTTGTACATGCTCTGGAGTTCAACACGTTCACAAGTTCTTGTCTAGCCATTTGATGTGTGAAAGTTTGCGCGCTCAGAGAAACCAGAACTCAGATGCACGTAATATAGTGATCTGAACATGACGTTGTGGAATATTCTAGCAGTATAATGGAAACTCAACAACTTTCACTTCCTTATGCAAACATAACTGTGATATATACCTGCTTGACATTCTGTAGACGTGAACTCTGAACCCACAAGACAAGCAATAGGATCATCAAGAAGTGAGACAAAAAGACAAGGGACATCAATTAAAAAACTTGGTGACGAAGCAACATAACTTTGTCAGCCTTGTAATCTTAGACGATTTTGTCAGTTCTATATCTTCAATAGTCAAACATTGTTTTATTCCTAGATTTGTGCAAACAACCAATTACATTCTAAATCCAACACTCAACGATTAACTTCCCTAATTATATCCAAATAAAGCTAAATCAATGTACACAATTTCTGTTTTGGTGAAAGTCCGACGAGATATTAAAAATATGGACAGACAATTTGACATACTGTAATAAACCGTGAATGATTGAAAAAGCAAAACATTGAATTCAAAATGCAAAAAAATAACTAGCGATGTGAAACGCGTAACTTCAACACTATCGAAGGTTAAAAAGACGGCTAACAACATGAATCCAACACTACGAGTGGATAAAGAATTTAAGTGAAAGCCTTAACTAGACGAGTTTTAACGTCCCTGAAAATGAATTCAAAGTGTAAACCTGACATGCTGAAATAACATATCAGTTGAACAATCATTTAAAGTGACCATTAACTATCTACAGAGCGTACCTTTTATGAACCGAATAAATAAACGCCTAGTCCGATCCTGACGTCTTGTGGAGTTCTCTTTTTACAGAGAGTCGTAGGAGAGGAAAGGCTCCGGGATAGGAAAGTCCCTAGGAAAGGGAAGGTCCCATTTAACATTATCAGAGATATCCCTTGGTGAATTTTAAAGGTCCGCTATAACCTTTTCCTATGGTTTTCTTACGACAGGGGTAAGAGCGCATATTTCAAAAATTAATTTGGCAAATGTAACATTTTTTTAAAGAGAACGAACGCTTTAGACTAGTCAATAAATTTGAAATTGGTTGATGTCTAAAATGCAAAAACTATTACAATAAGTATCATTCGGAGCGCCTCGACCTTTCATGAATAGTATAACTAGCATATAAGACGAGAATTATAATTCATTCGTGACTATCGCCATCGTATAAGTCGTTTGTGATATATTGCAAACAATTGCAGACATGTTTAGTGGTGGGTTTTATTAATTATCGGAGCATTAGCATTTTGATTGTCAAAGGGAAACAACGCGTAGTGAATCATACTATCGATGCGTTTATAATTGCTTGCATACATTTACAGACGAATATGATATAAATCATGTAATCTTGCAGCGTATGACTTTAATGAAATGAAACAAATATTTAAAACACGTTAGTTTCATAATTCTCTGTGATCTTTGTCGATTTTTAAAACCATTTGAATGGTGATAACGTGTTTAAGAGTCGAATAGACGTCGTATCTTAATTCCATGAAAACGGATAATTGTATTGAAAACAAACTTCAAGATATGTCTATAAAAACGGCATAAATAATTTTTGGAACAATGACTGCGCTGATACGAAATACAAGAGTATAAGGGTATTCAGAATTGCAAACCGTCGCACTGACCTACGTAAATATTTGGAAGCAAAGACTGTACTTCGTGGCATGGGTCGTGCAGAAACGTGTATTCAACCTCAGCACGAAAACGAGCTGGTATAATTGCGAAATAAGACAAGACATTTCTCGAATGTATTTCATCTGCAGAATGTACCCTAGTTAGAGTTGAGGCTGAAAATTTTCCAGTTAAGTTCGGCTATTTGACACATTTTATTCCCTAGTTTAAATAGTAAAATAGTATTAATAATTTTGATATTTTTCTTCAAAAGGAAACATCTAGGACTAAATTAATAATCGTCAAAATTGCACGAATTTGTTTAACTAATGTGATCTTTATAGCGGACTGATACTGTAATGGCAACCAATGGTACAATATGTTTGAATCTTCACTAACTTTTGACCACGTGCAGCATGATGAGGATGGTAACAATGTCGTTTTTATAAACAAGTAATGGACGAGATACGTACTTGTGTTAAACTTGATTATTTTGTGTCGTGTCGAGTAGCGTAGAGTAGTGTTGTGTGACGTAGCGTAGTACAGTGTATTGTAGCAAAGTGTAGCGTTGCGTATTATAGTGAAACGCAGCGCAGTGTATCGTTGCGTAGTGTAGTACAGTGCAGTGTAGTGTAGTGTAGTGTAGTGTCGTGTAGTGTATTGTTGTGCAGCGTAATATAACGTAGTTTAATATAATGTAGTATAGAGCATTGCATTGTATTCATTACAGTCTAACTTGTATATAAAAACCATAGGCAGTTTCAAATTAAACTTTATACAGATAGATGATTTATGAATAAGGGGAAACTTTTGTACTGTTGTAATTAAAGGGCGGGACAATTTAATGTGGCTTTGTACAGACAGCCAATAAATTCAGAAGGTCGATATTCAGGTTAGACTGTATTATTCAACATGAATTATATCATTGTTATATAAAATGTATAAGTATATATTTTATTTTTTTACTTTAAAACAGTATAATATTTATGTTTTTATGTTTTTATTTTTCCTTTATGCAAATGTTTTTTTAATTTGTATTTTTATGAAAAGGTCAATGATCTTCCATCAATTTTAATTTTGAGCTACTCGTTCATAGGTTTAGTCATTTTCATCATTTTAAAATCACTTGTGTGTTTCCGTAATTATGCTTTGAAAGAAAAATGTCTAAATACGTAATGACAATTTGACATATAGTTTGGAGAAATATACATTTAATGAGACGTAAAAGCTCTAAAATCACCTATACTGTTACTAACGGGATAGCGTTTATAATTATTATAACCATATTTTACAATGCCTGTTTATTTGCACTTAAATGACATTATGAGAACAATATTTACTTCGTTCAAAATGTTTATTCAGAGTTTTAGACAAGTAAAATTTAAGTTTAAATATGTGAATGAGTAGCTTTAAACTTGAAAACAAAAGAACATACAGAGTACATGTATCTGAACTTCATTTAACAGGTTATCTACAGGTATGATGGAATGTGTGAAATATTACAAGACTTTAAAAATTACACTTCATAACTTTTCAAAGTACACCTATATATTTGGGCATGACTGGGTGGATATGTATGCCATTGATATAAGATTTGTATAAAATGTTCATCAAATAGTATATCATTTATTAGCAAAACGAAGAATAATTTGAAAAAAATAACTGACTTCTTTTAAGCAGTAAAAATATTGGCACCAACTAAGTACAAATTTACATCAATAACACGTATGGCCACCTTCAGCTCGTATAACTGCAGGACAACTTGCTCGCATTGAGATTATGAAGTTCCGAATAATATCCTGTCGTATCATAGCCAATTATTGCCCTCTTGTTGTCTTACGGCGTCTTCCCTGGCTTGGCAGGTCTTTAACACTTCCGTTTTGCTCAAACTGTCTGAATATTTTTATTACAGTTAAAGGGTTACGCTTTAAATTATGGGCAATCGGAAAGATGGTTTCACCTTGTCACGATTGTTGGAGGTCTCTGCATTTCAGCTATTCTTAGAATGTCTCAGTGATGAATATGATGCGAGCAAGACAAGTCAATTTACCCCTCGTACTGATGAACCAGTATGTGTCATTTTGATAGCCCGGCCTCTTTCTGCCAAGCTAGTTCGTTTCACACTTACAACTTGTGAAAGTTTAGATGTTCTTTCTGAGTGTAAATTGGTCTAGATATCGACATATACAAAATAAACGTGTTAATATTTGGCTCTTATTAGTAAACAGCACTAAAATGCACGTGCATATGGGAAGTCAGTAAATACACGGTAGAATATGAAAGATATATTATCCCATAGATGACTTACAAAGTTTCGTTTAAATATCTTAACAACTGCAGCGGTAATGTGTATACTTACAAAAGTTGTTAAGTGTAAAATAGATAACACGAGTTATGCCATTTAAGGTTTCTGTTAAATTTTCCGAGTATTCTTTTGTTACATTAGATATATTTATGCTTCGTTATTTCATGGAAGTTGTTTTTCTTGTTGGATTATATAGTGTCATCCATAATTACCTTCACATTTTTGTAAATGCCCATTTGTTGTTATTCAATATTAATCAAGTATTGAGATTTTAGTCTTTTGATACATGCACATGTATAACAAACAGTTATTTAAAGATGTATTACTTCCATTTCAAATGTATATCTATTATATTAGTTCTAATGTATATATACAGCTGAACTAAAATTAAAACGTGTAAAAAAACTTTCTTTACAAGTATTAAGGTAATTTTAGATGGCACTGTGTTGATCAAATCTATAAAGACATTTTCATAGATGCTATTATTGCTGTTCATTGATTTCAAATTCGAAACTTGAGATATTTTGTAAAACATTTTAAAGTTATATGTCCGTGTTTATATTTTGCTAAAAGATCAAATACCAAATTTACAAACTTGACAATGTGTAATGTTTATATATGTACTTTTAAACAATGTTAAACAAAGAATGTAACATGATCTTTGAATTCATATTTTACATTTTAAGCATTAGTTTTATCATTGAACGGCCTGAGGGTGAATGAGTAGATAAGACAATGAATGATAATGTGATACATGGACGTGATAAATGGTGAAAGTCAAGATGTAAATAGGATTTTGTGTGTGTTTGTTTGCATGGTGTTTGTGAATAATTCAATACATGGTAGTTTTCGTTATTTAGTATATTTTATATTTTAGGCCACAACAAGTCGATGACGTGCTCTATGGATTTAATTATTTAATCGCACTTTATTTTGACGGTTTCCCCCCCCCCAAAAAAAAATATTTCCTCACTCACTCATAATGAATCAGTCTAAACTACTCTTTAAAGCAACTGAAATAAGATTATTTTTATTCTACGCTCGCTTGCACCCTTATCTTTTAGAAAAAAAACAACGTAGAACTCATGATTAATTTGTTGTCGCCTTGTGTTCAAATATACATTAGTAAATTGTTTAACCTGTCGTTAAATGTCTTTACATATGCTGTACAATAAATTTTGTATAAACTATTTTTAGTTTGTATTTGTTTATATTATTCCAACTGATTTTACTTCAATTAAAAGCGTATTCATACAACTTAAATTAATCACTCTTGAGTACACTTCCTGGTTCACCAAGTAAAGAACTACTAGGATTCTTTCTCAATAAAACAACGAGGTAAAGCTTCCTGGTGTGAACTGAACCATCACAGAGAACTTATTCAAACATGCTTGTGACTGTATGTTTCTGGACAAAGATGTGTTTGTTTAAATACAACAAACTTCCATTCATGTAAGTATAACTGGGTTCTGGATTAGACTTTTGGTCTAGTAAAATACATATGAATTAAGAAAAAAATAAAAATGCAATGTAAATCACTATAGAGAGAATAGTTTTTAAAAGTAAATTGCATACATATGAAGGTCTGTTTGTTACCTGCCACAACTTAAATAATCACATGGTCATTCAATCTGTTATTTCTATTTCCTTTCGAACTTCTTAGTTTTCGATAGTTAAAATCGTCGCATATATACAAATAGTTTGATAAAAAATTAGTATTGACCAGGGGCTCAATGATTTAAAAGAAGTTGAATAATAACACATTCAGTGACCGTATAATTATTTAAGTTGTGACAGGTTAATAAAACAGAACTATAAGTGGCTGTATCAAAGAGAAGTTACGTCGTTATTGATTATGAATGTTCACAAGATACACCACAATTTATTACGTGCAAAACCATATAACTGCATGTATGTATTACGTCTATCGGTTGACAACACGACGTCTTGAAGGAGATAGAATAACGTGAATATAAAAATACAGAGTTATATTGTATTGTGTTATTTCGATTGTTGTTTTTGTAAAGATGGAACACTGCTTAATAACACAGGTAGGTTTGTATATATAAGTGAATACCTAAGGCATTTATAAGTTTCGATTGACTGAAACAATATGTCAGGATTATGATTAGATAACTTATTTGCTATTAGAGTGTATAATGTTAAGAAGATATCTGCATCTATGTCTAAAACATTAAATCTAAGTAGTACAGTTAGTAGCGTGCAGGTCTTCAAACCTAGTGTCCCGAAAGGGGTAAGGGTTCAAATACCACTCGGGGAGGTTATACCTATTTATTAAAATCATTGTCAAATTTTCATGGAAGGGTATAACCTCCCCAGGTGGGATTCGAACCCGCACCCCCTCGGGCACGAGTATCCAAATCCCGGCGCGCTACCAACTGAGCTATCGACCCGGGTTTTATTCTTTTGTTGATATACTTATACATACAATGTTAAACATTTTGTATAAAACTCAAACTGTTTATGGGGCTAAATATAAGATATGCTTTATATACAATATACATGTATGTGGTTTGTGATGCTGCTCAATTGATAATAATACATATATTATTCCCACAATATTGATCGAGATTTTACAGTTGACTATTCTTACATATCGACAATATGGGAGACTATATCTCATTTTCAAAAGTTTGAGACATGTTTTATCATTCTGCTTTATTGTTTAGAATTAGAACATTTTAAGAGAGACTATTATGTAGTCATTGTGATTGATTTAACACGTCATGTTCTTCTCCCTTTAAATACCTCTAAATTAATTCTAAATGATTTCAAACAACTACCTTATGTTCACAAAATACTTTTAAAATTGAGAAATAAAATAACCATACACGGTTATTTACAATTACTGTCAAAATACATGATGTTTATATACATAGTACCATTCAGAATTACCTTAAACTTTAAACTGATTTTCATTAATACAATTAAATTTTGTTTTAGTTTTAATCACGCATATTGAGAGTTATGATATATTATAACATTTGAAAGGGATTTAAAGGTAATACACGGTCATGTATCAGATGATACGTCTTTAATATCACAAGTATTTGTAAAAATGAAAGACAAAATCACGCTTTACAAAAGTGCAAAGGTAATTATGGAAGACATTATATGTTTTTGTGCCTTGATACGAGCCATTATAATTATTGTTTATTTGACGCAGGTTTTGTAACTTTTTAAAAAAAAAATTCTTTCTACATCAGCGCTCTTTAAATTTGGAAAAAGAACGAACAACACCTAATTGAATTCTGTTTCAAATCAATAGAAATCAATGAATCAATGCGATCAAGAAAATAGTGCAGCAGAAAAAGTATGAATACCATGAAAAGTAGATAAGTTGAGAAAATGTTTTTTACAAACACTCAAAATTATGATTTTTAATATTTCTACTTTCCCAACCTGCACGTACAGTTTTATTTTTATTGCGCATTATTATCTACCACACGCTTGTATATAAATATACTTTTAACAAGCAATTTACATAGCAGGAGTTTACTTCGAGAACGTAAAGCGTTTGACAGGTATAAAAAAGCAACGAAATGTAAGGTTAGTGGTTGGATGGTGGCCGCTGTGGATTACATTAAGCGTGAAGCGCATTTCATTAATGATTTTTAAGACCACAACAAATTGATCATATGTTCGTTGGATTCCTCGAACCTTAAAATCCGAAATTGAAAAAAAAACATTCCTCCCACACCTTGAAATTTGTAAAACGTCATAAATTTCGGAAAAGTCAAAATGTTTGGCACTCGGTCAATTAGAATTACACTGAAAATTAATAATTTGAGTTCTAAATATCAATATAAATCAGCATATGTTTATTATTACGATAAAGAGGTAATGCATTCTTGTTAATATACGACATTAGATATTATGATGACACGATCCTATGTTCAGAAAAATGATAACTGCACTCAATCTTAGACCATAAAATAATATTTCATATATTTTCACATTTCTTAAATATGTCAATGCATACTTTTATTAACTTTTTTTTACTTTGCTACCTTTGATTTGACATTAGTGTTAATGCGACGCAGACTCAAGTCTACACTCTCTACACAGCTAATTTTGATGTGTGACGTCATACGTGTCTTGGTAGTATAACGATATGAAGGTCGATACATTACTTAGAGAGCAGGTAGGACAGGGAGAAATTTTTTTTCTTACAATTTTTACCTTTGATAAAACTTTGAATTATGACCATGTCATAAACAATCACGTTCTACATATACATGATAAAATATTTGACATATATATCTTTATATTAATTATTACAGTCAAGAATTTTGTTTACTTGTTTAATAATTTTAAATGTTCCACTTTATTTTCGCTACAGTTGGTCTGTCGAATTTTTCCTTCGATGGTCACACTCAGTTTAACTTTGAATATAATGCAATGACGTTACACATTAATATCCGTATACAGATCGACATTCAAAATTATATAAAATGCCACCCTTACGTATACGATGTCTTCTTCCAAGTCTGTAGCGTGGGAATACAAATGCATAGGCAATTGGTTCGATTCCAAATCAAAATCTATCCTAAGTAAGTTTGTGGTATTTTGTCATGAAATACTAGCTCTGTATCAAATAGAGAAGCTGTCAGTCTCTAGCTAATATTCTGCAATAAATATGGACACTAAAATACAAAACCGGCAGTCTGAGGTATGATACTGTCAGACCTTTGCTCCATGGTAACCAGTATACCGGTACACAACACACATCTCTATTGAAGGTGTTTCTATAAGATGATGATTGAACGATCATTAATTGACTTATTGTAGTGATATGATCGGATAAGCTATCAACTATGTAATCAGTATTACGGTGAAAATGTTAAATTTCAACATATAAACATTACACATAAGATATCCTTACTACTTATTTATAGAATAAATTCATCACGTGATATCACTGTCGTCTTCAGTCGAAGTGGGTTGGACGATCAGAAGCACAACAAACATCAAGACAGAAGGTGTACTATGCCATCAATCCGTCAATAAAGAGCTACATTTATATAAACATCATTTTGGAAGATTATACGGTATGTGTAAAATTTTTGAACATGTATTTACATTTTAATCTTATTTTTTCTAACACTTTGCATTGTTTTTGTGTTAATTTACCAGAGGTCAATATCGTTGACTTTATACCACTTTTCACTCTCGTTGATAATGTGTCGAGCCAGTATCCTAAAATGGCTCAGTATAAGTAAAGGATGTCTGCTTATGGCAGGGAACGAAGTACCGGAGAAATTAATGATCAGAATGTGATTGAATTATTTGTTTTTATCCTTACTGTGATCAAGCAAAAATAATTTAACAACAACTTATTTCAGTGTAATTTTCTTTATCTCTGCTGTTTTGTCTAACCGACTGTGTTGCTATAGATATTCACAATTCACGTGTCTTGGTCATTTGTGCATTGTTTTATCTAATGTATGATTTTCAGGAAACTTGTACTTAGCAATACATTTTCCAAAAATAGTTTTATCCCATATAGAAGTATCATGGTTTGAAAACAGTGCCAATGACTTTATAAAATTTTGAATACATCAATTCCAAGTTTTATGATTGAATATCAAATTTCTTTCGCCCACAATCCTTTGATCCGCCCGCTCATTATATTGAATTATTTTCGTATAATAACATTGACAATATTTACAACGTTCAACATTATACATGATGATAAATTACTGTTTAAAACAAACCCTTGTAGATAGTAACCTGGATAAAAAATATTACAGATATAAATCCTAATTATTTTATGTATGATATCAATATTTGTTAATTTGCCCAGTAAAGGACTTGCAATGTAACACAGTCTAATAGTATTATGTCTTAATGGATGTCGCACTTGCTTGATCATTCTGAAACTATTCTGATTTAGAATAGGATAGTTGTCAGCTCATGTCGATTGCATCTTTTTGATTTACAATACAATTTCGATATAATACGGGAATTCTAAACAACCACAGTTACCGCGGTAACCGGTATACCAGTTATTCAGAATGTTGTTATCGTTAGAGAGCTTTTCTATAAGATATTGATCGTACAGCAATAAAGTGAAATGTCAAGTCAGGGTACAAATTAATTTTAAATTGATAGGTAAAAGTTAACATATCATTTTATAAACTTGACTTAATTTTGTCATATGATCTGATATGCAATCAACATTTAGTTCACTATCACAGATATACATCTGAATGACCTTGAAATCCAGGTCAAATACCTAATTATCTATTTTAAGTACACAATTGTCACGTGATATCACGATCTTCATCAGTCAAAAAAAGGGAGGACGAACAGACGCACAACTTACATCAAGGCATTAATTGTACTGTCCCATCAATTTAACTTTGAAGATCTACGTCGATACAAACAACGTATTTGAAAATACTACGGTATGTGTAATTTATTATTTGTATTATATTCATTTAATGTTCATAATTGTCTTTATTAACATTTATATTTGATAACACTACACCTCTGTGAGTCAATGCTCAAAGAATTCTTATCACTATTACATCTTAAATAAAATTGGCTGAGTCCTGCTTTTTGAAATGGCTATTTCTGGATCAGAAATACAGCTGACTACAGAGTAATGGAATTTATTACCGGTGCATGCTAGAATTCATGGTTAAAAATGTCATGAGCCTTGGGTATAAACAAGCTTCATTCAGTGGCATTTTGTATAAAAGTAAGGTACAAAAATATATAAGCATTATCCGTTATAATCAGGACACTGAACAACTATAGTTTGGGTCATATTGCTGTCCACTTATGGGGTTATATAATGTGACCAAAATTTAGCAAACATATTTGATATCATACTTATTGTAGAAGAATTTTTAAAACTTTTAAAAGGAATATATTATGATAGAAGAATCGAAAATAAACATGCATATTAATTTAATTAGATGGACGTTTCAAACTATTCATACATGATAATATTATCATATATAAACAAACACTTGTAGATAGTAATTTTGATAATGAAGCTTTTATACATTTATCAAACAAAATTTTCAACTAGCTTTGTAAAAATCAGCGGTGGATTACAATATATCAATATATGTCTAGAATGGATGAGACGGTCGCTTAGATCATTTAGACATTCAATTTAGAACAGGGCAGTGGGCAGCTACGGTCGAAATTATAATTTATCAAAAAAATAAACTTGCGATATAATACAGCTATTCGTTGTTATAACTCCTGTATTTTAACTTTCTAATTATTTTGAACAAACTTTGTTTGAAAGCTTTTTCTATAGGATGATGATCATATTGAAATTAAATGAAGTAAAAGGTATATAAAATTGAAATCAATTTTCATTAATAATAGTTTATATATCATTTTAAAAACTTGACAGATTATGGTCATATGATCTGATATGTTATCAACAATGTGTTTATTATTACGGATACAAATATGAAAGACTTTAAGATTTAAATCATCTATTTTTAGAATAAAATTGTCACGTGGTATCACAATCTTCATCAGTTAGAGTGGGAGGACGAACAGTTGCACAACCAATATAAAGACACTAACTGTATTTTCCCATCAATTCAACATTGAATATCTAAGTTTATATAAACAACATTATTGAAGAGCTCAGGGTAAGTGCAGTTTATGTATTTAATTACACTGGAACCCCTCTATTAAGACCACTGACCGTTCTTTTAAAAAGTGGTCTTATTAGCGGGGTGGTCTTATTAGCGGATAAATTGGTCTAGCATAATTCATAGTAAAAAGATTGTCTGACATATACTTTGTTAACTTAAAACAAGGACCCTTTATAACATGTTATAAAGAGTCCTTGCTTAAAGAATCATTTGAAAGCATATTGGGTGTAATGAGCTTAGTGGGTGTAATAAGCTTTTACTAATTAGTCATTATCAAGAGAACAGTTTTCACATTGCATTAGATTTTCAAATTTTATTATGAATAATACTATTTATAAAAAATAATTTAGTTCAACTTCGTTATTATTCAACAGTATATAACGCATGCATCGGCGATCACGTTTGGGAACGGTCAAAATGAACTATATCGCCTACCGGACCGTATAACGGACTTTATTCGGTACTGACGCTCTCTAATCGTAATCACTCGGCTATTTCCGTAGACCGAAAAAACCAATGGAATTTATATTAGACCAGCGACAAATATTTGATCTTTCCGTCGAATTTTCTCTCATGAGCTTCCATTTCGGATTTGCTATTCTCAGAACACTAAAACTTGTACCAAATTAACAATTGAACATTAAAAATGTATTTGTATCACGTGACGCGTCTACTTTCGTTTTCGAAAGATTTTGTTGTTTTATCAATTATTTTCAATAGATTCAATTTAAATGGTCTGTATTGGATAGGAAAATGACCCCTAGATTATGCAAGTGTCACATTGTTAGTTAAACAGGCGTGTTTATACCCCTTAATTATTAGATATCTAACAGATTGACATCCTTTGTTTTCAAACAATGGGTGCAGCGTATTATCTACACAGGTGTGAAAAACATATACCATAGTCAGACTGCCGGTCGCTCGACGAATATTTCGCGAATTTTAACTGGTCTTTTTAGCGGGTCAAAATGCACGCATTTAAAGAGTTTTGTCAGCAAGACGTGCACGTATTACGGAGTAGCGGGGTGGTCCTAATTTCGGGGTTAAAGACCATTAAATAAAGAGCAAAAAATTCCGTTCTTTTCAAAACTGGTCTTTTAAGCGGGGTGGTCCTTGAATCGGGGTGGTCTTTAAGCGAGGTTCCAGTGTATATGCATTATCAGTTTTATTTTTTCCTTTTGCTATTTGTTTTTTTCATTTTCTAACAGCACGACGTATCTGTGATTCAAAAATTGAGAGTTATATCATTGCTAACTTTTCATTTAAAAATACGGTTAAGCCTGGCTTCATAAAATGGCAATTTGTGGGAAAAGAATACATTTGACGATGGGGAACAGTAATAAATTACTGGCACTTGTTAGAATTAATAGTTATAAAACATGCCATCCTCATGTGACTATGTTTATTTAGTGTCATTTTGTACAGGCGAATTGTACAAATGTATAAGCATATTCCGTTATATTTAGAACACTAAACAACTCTATTTTGGTTCATATTGCTGTCCACTTAAGGCGTAATATAATGTGACCAAACGTAAGCAAACCTATTCCAACACATACTTTATGCAGAAAATGTCTTTAAAATGTTCAATTGGTGTATATTTTAATAGAAGATGCGATGTTAAACATGAAAATTAATAAGATGGGTGCGTCGAGTGTCTACAATTATATAAATGAGTACCAATGAAGTAAGAAAGTAAATTATTATATAAACATTGTTATCACGAGGGTGGACGATGGGTATCATAATTATCTTGTTGTGACATTGTGGTATCACAGTAAAAACACTGCAGATATAGGTCAAATTAATTTACTATCATTAAAAATGTACACAAAACAAAACAGGGGCGGATCCAAAATAAAAATTCTAGAGGGGTCAAAATATTTTCTAGTGGGGGAAAGTTTAGAGAAGGGGGTCCTGACCTTCCTTCCCCGCTAGACCCGCCCATGCAATAATCCTATTACAAAGAGATTATAGATAACCAGCCTGCTTTCATTCAATGATTAATGTTTGTTTACCCCAGTTTTTACTGTTTTTACTTTCATTTTTACATGCTTGTTTCATACATTGTACAACAAATATTAATTTTATACGCAGTGAAATTCTGTTAGTTTTATTATCATTAATGACAAAAAATTGAAATAAGTAACACTTTATATACAAGTGTGTATTATCATATTAAAGTTGATTTTAATATCTGGACCCACCCGGTCATATCATTTTTATACTCTATAAAACGTTTAAAATATCTAGAACGTTCGACCCTATACATGATATTATAATCAGATAAAAAACAAACACTTGTTAAATGTATTCTTGATTGAGGTCGTTTAGAGTAACACTTGATACAAAATTAAATTATATTCTATGTAATAATGTCTCATGTTATCATTAACAAGCTATAATTAAAATAGGTTCATGATTATTACTCAATATATTTGTCGTTTGACCGCCACAATATAAATAAAATAATGTTTTAAAGCAAATAAAAACAAAATAAACTAACATATTAAGAACGTTCATCAATTTACATAATTATTTATTTAGATTTAAAGTAAAACTCGTTGAAAATGCTTGATAATAAACTTATACACTCTAAAAATCATACTATATGTATAACATTTATATTCAGATATTACTTTTCGAAAACTATAAATGTATTTTATGAATATCTAATTAAGTGATCTCTCACAAAAAACATATACTTTGACGGTAAGGTAATTAACATATATATATTGCCTTAGTTATATGATATGTCCAACTTAGTCATTACCTAAAGTTTATCATCACAAACACTCTTTGTTCCCAATTAAAGTTCAAATAAGACTTACTTTGAAAAGAATATAAACAGCAGTGGCTATGCATTGTCTGCAAACTTTCATTCAAATATTGTTATTATGGATTCAATTCTAAACCGATGCAGGTCTTCTCATAAAATTCAACACAAATATCAATTCTCTTCCTATTAGTCCGGCCAACAACAAGGATGTCCTTGCACGAAATGATGGAGAAAGTGTTATTCAATTAATTGGTAGACATATTCTTACTGACTCCAAATCCGGTTGAAGCCACTTTGTCATCCTTGGGCAACGTCCATAATCCAAGATGGCGACCAAGATGGCGGTTAGAGGCTAAATTATGCATGTAAAATGAATTTTTACCCATTAATTCTTAAAATGATGGACAAAAATATATTCAACATCTGCAGATTGGTAAAATTTTGTTATACATGTACAAATCTTTTAACTCAAAATGGCGGTCAAAATGGCGGATAAAATGGCGTCAAAATGGCGGATAAGGCTATTAGCCTAGTATATAAAGAACAAACTGACAGAAAGAGACTAAGTGGTGAAGATTTTTTTTTACTTATACAATAGTTTATGTAATTAAAGGAACTGAATAATTTCACTAAGCTTGAAACGAATACAAATTTTGATGTGCGAATATTCGTTTTTGATTTTCGAATATATTAGAACATTCGTTTCATGAAGCCAAAAAAATGCTAAGTATGTCAGTGCCTTATATTGCGATGTCCATTTCTAATTTTGTTTATTTGAATACTAGACTTGAATACTTATTGAATTAGCATATTATCTGGAGTTTCAATGCATCTTGAATAGATCCTTTATGATCTGTATATAACCAAGGTTTTGTACAGTTAATTGGGAGTCATAACAATAACGTAATTGACATGTGTTATCAAACGTGCCAACTAGAAACATGCTTCTTGAACTACGATTTTAATTGCTACTTGGTGTGGCAAGAATTGAAAAGCTTTTAATGCTGATAATTTCGAATATTCGTATTCGTTTATCAATATTCGATTATTCAGTGACGATCCAAATATTTGAATATTTTCCCCGGTAGTCTCCCTACTATTTAAAAAAAACTCTAGAAAATGAAAGCGTAGGACAGTTTTGTTAATGCAAATCTAATGGTTGATTCATGTATCTGGATGCCTCCCTGATATCGTACGGGGGTGTATAAAATCTAATTCGCGTTGAAGTCCGTAATCTAGGTCAAAGGTCAACTAGGTCCATTTATTTTTTATTAGACCCTATACTCTTTATACTGAAATTTCAAGTAATTCAATCGGTAAAGCGGAGGTTTTCTTTTTTGAAAACTAATGTATAGTGATTGAAATTTATTTCTATGATAAAATTTGAGTTTTTGATTACATGATTACTTCCCTTTTAAGCCTTTTGTCGCGAAAATAGGTGACATTAAAAATCGTCTACAATAGTTTAACTAGTAAAATTACAAATACTGTTTATGGTTTAAATCTACTTGAATTGTGTTTATTGATGATTCGTGACCTTTTTAGTAGACATTTAATACTCAATAAGGTTTAATAATGTCTCAGTGGTGTAAAATTAAGAGCAAGTTTATGTTTTACAGTATGTGCCATTTATGTATCAAATAATATCAATTTTCATTTTTATAATCATCCTTTTTTATGTTTTTATGTTTATATCACGACGTCTCTGTAACCTTGTCCTAAATCTAGGGTTGGTTGGGTGTGGGTTCATGGAAGAACAAACAAGGGAAGTAACTCTTCTCAAATTTTAATGTTGAATAACTTCTTATAGATTCTATGTAATACAATGATGATTTTAAATAGTATAACATTTGTTTTTAACGTCCTGAAAGTATAAACATAAGGAATGCTAAGTAAACTAATAATTCAAACATATAATATCTAATACTGTTGCTGTTCAATGAAGGCGTAACACCTCTAAATTCATTTTTAAATAGTGACAACATAATTAATCTTTTTAAATCATATTACTTTACAAATAATTAATTACAAACATATTTACAAATATAGTTACAATATAGAATTACATAATTACATAATAATAATTACAAAAAAACCTACCAATTATGGATAAGACGTTTACAAATTTATAGATCTACATTCTCACCACGTCATCTTGCACACTGAGTGTCATGCAATAAGTTATAAATCTGCAAATTAAAAGTGACATGTAAAGTACAGGTTCCGTGAAATATTATTTCATGCAAGATTAAACACAATTTGTTACTACTTTATATTAAATAGACTTTACTTTAGACAATATGGTTCAAGTAAATTATTACATTTCTGATGAAGTAAAAATATCTCAAGATAATAAATGCATCTCAAGATTCTCAAAATAACCTATATTTTATTACAAAATCTAATATTCAAAAATACAAAAGTTTAGAAACATATTGATAAAACTGTACTAACCTTTCAACATAATAATTCTAATTCAAGTGTAAATAAATAATTTAATATGTCAAAACTCTTATTCTGGTCTGATCTCTACGAGCTCTAGCTTACATCTGATTTGAATTTATGAAAAGGAGTGGTCAGTGACTAAAAATAGGTCTAAACCAGTTTTTCTATCTAATTATAATTAAAACTCACTGGAAAAGCATGATATTTTCCCGCCACATAAAATTTAATCAGGCTTTATAAAAACATACTTGATATATATAACAATAAAGGGAAATAACCAGTATACAATCACTGGATTAAGGTTTTTTGAATTGTCTCCCTTAAACTAGGAAATTTAATGTAAGATATAAAATAATCACCCTGTTACATCTCTAAGGGTCAATAATTAAGATTTATATTATTGTTAACTCACATTTCAATTTGTGTTCAGCTCTCCAATCAAACATAGTGTTGGAGAAGAAGGCCGATTGAGACGAAATATTGGAATTAGATCCAAGGTTACATGGCTACAAGGGTCTTCCATACAGCATTTTGCTACGCCTACGCTGGACCTGTTCAAATCAGGATCTTTAATTTCCATGTACTAAATCATACGTAATTGCTTTTATCAGTTTTCACACTTTTTCATTGTTTTCATCCCTACATACATGTAGTTGTACCAGAATACTTGTTTTATCGGTATTCCCTATAGCTAATTGTAAGTGTACATGTATTTGTGATGTAATGATTGTGAATGATCTTTTAACATTTTTTTAACTCATCTCTGCATTAATTGTACCAACTTATTACATATTTTACCCCATTAGTCATGTGTCTATTTCCTGGTACAAAATCGGAGTTGTATATATATTCTTTTATATAATATTTTTACTAACATTTTGGTGCCAAATCCTATCTCTAACCCTCTTTGAGTTGTTGACAGTAAATCGAGATAGAAATATAAACAAAGCTTAGGCCATGCCATACCGGAATTTTGTTAAGCGTCCGCGTGCGCGTAGGTTTTAGAGTCCTGATTCAAAATAAAACACAAAATTGTTGGTAAAATTTTCTTAAATAATTCCGATGTTCCGGAATTCGATTCGAAAATTTAATTCATGGAAAAATGTGTTTGGCAACGACGTTATTCATTATAAACAATTTATCATAACCGCGTCATTAATACAACATATTTTACGTGAAAAAAAACAACACTAGTCAATATAAAATTACATACAATGCATTGTTTCAGACGTAGAAATATTTATGTTTTCGTCTTCGGTTTGTGCATTTTTGTGAATAGGTACCTAGATTTGTCAAATTTGAGTTGACGCTTAACAGAATTCCAATTTGGCATGCCTTATCCTCTAGTGACTTTGGCTGATTTTTTTCAGAACAAATATATAAATACTGACATTCAAAATCAGGCACATATTAACTGGACTTTGGTTAATATTGCTGCCCTTAAAAAGAGTGATGTAATGTAATATTCTAAGACTTGAACTTACGAACTCCACTTTTAAAGTCCGACAATATGTCCATTACAATTTTGCTTAAGTGATAAAGATAATCATGGTTAATAATTAATCATAACTCTATAGTGATACTGTACTTAATTAGTCAGTGGATTTAACTAATTGTTTTTAATCATTGAATATGTGGACAATGCTGTATTACTACAATATTAAGTTTCTTTAACACTAGCTCTATTTACAGCTAGTGAAGATAATATACCATGGTAATGAAGTTAATATTAAAATAAATGGTTATGATATCATGTTTAATAATGTTATATTAGATTTCTTTTGCCTACGATATTTCGATCCGCCCACTCATTCCAATAGCAACTTTTAAATTTAACATTGACAATATCTAGAACGTTCCACACTGTACATGACAGTATAACTAGATGTAAAACAAAAACTTGAACATAACAATCTTGATAGTAAACATAATTTTACAGGTCTTCATCAAAATACATGTATGCCTTTTATGTCTTCTTCAAATATTGCCTACTATGCCTGTGGGCTTTGTCAGTAGCAAATACTATTAAGATTCTAGGAACCTTTGGTTCGATTCGTATGTACGAACTACATAGATTTATTGTTCTTAAAATAGATTTTACGACTGTTTCCTTTTATTTCATTGTATCAAGTTTGGCAGTTGCAATTGTATATGCTTAGTACTGATTACAACCTTATGCTTATATAAAACATTGTGCATCTATATAGTCATGTCAGCCTCGGCCGTGGTTAGCATGTCTGATTTTGAATCCGGAGATCGCAAGTTCGAGCCCAGTCGCGGCAGGTCTTACCCTATAAATGAGTTAATGGCCACGTGGTAGGGTAAGTTAGTACTGGTGATAGAAAAGTGTCCAGGAAAACTATAGTAGGAAGAGCTGGCCGTCGTTTATAAGACCTAAATATGTGTTGAATGCGACGTAAAAAATATAGTCATGTCAAAAGATAGTGCGTAGGTTACTGAACGAATGTTCAGCACAATAAATTATATAATCAAATACTTGTTTTACATTGACAAGATAAACCACAGAGATTAAGAATATTTGTTGTTGTTTCTTTGAAATAATATTTGGTTTATTTACTAAATAATGAATTTCTTCTGCAAATAATATTTTAAACTCGACTGCTTAGATTAATGACAATTTTTCATATATATATATCATATAACTATAACATTAACATTATCTAGGACGTTCTACGTTATACATATGATAATCAATTGTGAAACTAACACTTGTTGATAAATTTATGATAATCTACTACATAAGTATACAGTTGTACTATCAAACTTTGTATGTGATATATCATATCTACTCAATTTGATTGCATTAAAACTAACCATCTAAGTTTTGATAATACGAAAAAATCTAATACAATGATCGTTACAATTATGTTTATTCTATTTACTTTTTAACCGTGTAGTTAATTCGCATAAGTATTGCCTTAGTTATTACATCAGTGGTGTCGGACATATGCATTACCAATGCTTATCATAACAGATAGTTTAAAAAATGACTAATAATTATTGATTCTAATAAAATAAATGCATTAACAATGCTTATCATAACAGATAGTTTAAAAAATGACTAATAATTATTGATTCTAATAAAATAAATGTAAACTAGATTAAATGTCATTAAAATATAATAATAGGAGTATTTGTGCATTGATAACAAGCTAGACTTCAAACACGATTAACTGGATTCAATCTCGACCGCTGTTGGTTACTTGTATATATCTCATAAATGTTCGACATATTGGCATTTTCTACATAGTTACTTTTTTGAGAGCGTGCAGTGAATCCGCAACTGATATATTTAAACTTGTTGCTGTAATGTTCATATGATTACCACAACAACAATATATACTACAATAAAGACAACAACAATAATAATGCATTATAATAATAGCATTATTACTTTTTTTTCTAGCAATGGCAACTTCCGACAAGAATCAGATGAAATCAAGTATAAAGGGATCAGACTTCTTGTATGATCTGGTGTGTAAACCTTGTCATCTTGATGATATAGCAAAACCTGCCTATGGATATTGTATAGATTGTAATGAACATCTTTGTTCCATGTGCTTAGCTAACCACAAGAAACCTAGGCCACTTAGACATCACAAACTATTGGATTCCAGTGACATGCCAACTACACAAACACTTGATGACACAGACACAACAGTAGATGAAGGTTCATCTGATAGTCTTACTACACCATGTGAGAAACATAGTCAGAAGTACATTGAGTTTTACTGCAATGATCATAAGACGACACTTTGCAGCGTTTGTGTCACTTTAAATCACAACAAACATTGTAAAGTTGATTACATTCCTGATGTCTCCAAATCTATTCTGAATAGCGATATGTTACGAGAGATTACTGCTAGAGCTCAATTAATTGAGGACATGTGTGACTCCGTAAAGAATCGAATATCTCAAGATACACAACAAACCGTAGATTCTTTAAAACGATCACTGTCTGATTTGAAAAAATACAGAAGTGACATTAACAGAAAACTTGATACCCAGGAAAATGAAGTTACCAAGAAGATTACTGATTTAACCGAGCAACATAACAACAGAGCAAAAACCACAGGAGCAAAATGTGATGTTATGAAAACTGATGTTAAACTGAAAAAGGATTCACTGAATAAAATGAAGATATCCAAGCAGCTAAATCAACTCTTCGTAGAACTACAACAAACTGCAACAGTTCTAGAAAAATATGAGGACAGTCTACAGTCAATGGAAAGCCAACATAACCCTGATGAATACCACTTTTTACCAAATACAACGATACAGCAGATTCTTGAAGCGGAAAACGCACTTGGTACGATATCATCTAAACAAAAGATAATACCAACAACCCCCTTAAACATACAATCACAAAGTCCTAACAATACAGTTATCAAACCTACAAGTCAACAAGTTCATTTACCGTCTACATCAAGTAACGATTATCAACCAAGACAACCACAAACATACATCAAACCAACAAACATGGATGAAATTCTAGTGAAGACAAGTGAAGATAAAACAGATTGCTGGATCACAGGAATGACCGAAATAACTCCTAATATATTAGGACTCACAGATTATTACAACAAGTCCATAAAACTACTAGATATTCAAAGTAAATTGGTTACATCAACACTCAGACTAGAAGATCAACCCTGGGATATAACAACAATATCTACGACAGAAGTTGCTGTCACCCTACCTGATGGACAATATATACAGTTTGTTACTGTATCTAACAACCTGAAGAAGTCTCGTAGGATAAATACCAATGGTAGATGTTATGGTATATGTTATCATCAAGATAAACTTATTGTTACATACTGTTTTCCTCGTAAACTTGAAATACTTGATATGAGAGGTAAAGTGATCAGATCAATAACCACAGATACATCAGATGAAGATATATTCTCTCAACCATACTATGTACAATGTAACAATCAATACATTTATGTCTCTGATTGGATAAACAACAACATAACAATGATTGATTATAATTGTAATATTATATATAGATGTTATGTCAAGGGTGCTATAGGAATGGCTTTCTTAGATAATGGAAGTAGTTTGTTATGTTCCTCCACAGAAGACAAGATATATCAAGTATCAGAAGATGTTCAGACATGTACAGCTATATTACAAGATGTAGTACGGCCTCAAGCTATATGTGTAAATCATCAACAGAATAGAGTATATATTAGTAGGTATTATTCAAGAGACAGCAAGATAAACAACAATATTCTTGCATGGAACATATGATTCTTCATATCAATATATATCATCAGATTGACAACATCATTCTTGTTTGGAATATATGAATATACAAGTTAATTGACATTAATAATGACCTGATTAACTTTAAATTCTTTTTATCAAAGCACTGAATGCACAGTGATATTATCACTGAGATTTAATGATAGTTATTGAAACATTGAAAATCGTAATAAAAAGTAACACAATTAATTTGAAATCAGAATACTGAATGTACTTCATAGATAAAGACATTACTGCTGTCAGCTTATTGCATTAATAATCAAAAGACTGAATACACAGTAGTTTAGTGAGACATTTATTAATGTGTTGATGTAACAAAGGACTAAAGCATTATTTTCTGAACCATTCAGATCAAAGTACTGAATGCACAGAAGAGTAGTGAGACATTTATTAATGTGTTGATGAAACTACGGACTAAAGCATTATTATCTGAACCATTGAAATAAAAGTACAGAATACAAAGTAGAGTAGTGAGACATTTAATAATGTGTTGATGAATCAAGGAACTAAAATAGTATTAACTGAAACATTTAAATCAAAGTACTGAATGCACAGAAATTAGTCAGACATTTGTTAATGTGTTGATGTACGAAGGACTAAAGCAGTATGAACGGGACCATTAAAATCGAAGTACTGAAGGTACAGTACAGTGGTGAGACTTTAAAAACTGTGTTGATGAATCAAGGAACTAAACTGTTTTCAACTGAAACATTTAAATCAAAGTACTGAATGCACAGTAGAATAGTGAGACATTTAATAATGTGTTGATGAAACTTGAATCATTGAAATCATCTATAAGTTAAACGTTATATTTGTAATCAAAGATTGAATTGATCTGAAATACCATTATTGACATTTATGGCTTGCAGGAACAACGCCTCTACTTGCATTTAATTATATAGAGCATACGGCTATATATATTCTGAATCAGCGAACTATTTCATAACAACACATGTGCTCAACATTCAAAACTTTTGAATAATTATCAAACCATTTATAGACTCAATTATTGGAACATTTTGTTATTTATCAACTATCATTTGCTATAATATAATAGAGAACAATGGATTATGTTTAACTATATCAACAAGCGAAGTTTACCATGTGGATTCTTATATAGCATGTGTACGTGGACGATAAACTCAGGAGAGTCGACCACATGTCTGGCTTAAATGAAACAATGAAGAGTTTCTTCATTTCTTATTTTCTAACATGACAGAAACAATTGAGACAACTCTCATTTCATGTTGATATCGGGGACGCGCTATGCAGCATGTGGACCAAAGACAAAAGTTATTTCTGGGTGCTAGGGATCCAAGACGTTTTAAGGTGCCTTCTATCTTCTGTACGTTAACATATCATTTACAATTATAAATCCCATTTAACAGTTTTAACATTTGACATTATTTTAACAAGCCGACAACGTATTTAACTCACATTGATTTTATCCTATAAAATAATGTACATGCTATGGAGCTTCATGTTCATGAGTTCTTCACATGTCTCGCATTTTCATATGTGTGCGTACGCAAGCAACGCAAAACTCAGATGGACATGAGAGTGTTATCTGAACATGTCTTTGCATTAACCTAGGGAACTTAGATCTTCGTGACAATCCTATATCACACACAGTCAAGTGTCGCTGAATTCCTGGATATGTACTAATAACCAATCACATCCTATATCCAAAACTCAACGATCTTTACACGAACTAACTTTCCTGATATTGTCCAAGAGACAGAAGGAGTTGAAATGTTTCCTTATTGGTGATATTCCGACGAGTAAGTAATAATTTGGATATTTAATTTGAACAAACACTGACTGATGAATAAGAAAAAAACATTAAATTCAAAATGCAACTTGACTTGCGATGTGAAACAGAAAACATTATCCATGATGGAAAAGACGGTTATAAACAACAATCGAACTACAGAAGTGACGCTTAACAAAAGCATTAACTAGGAGAGTCTCAAAGTCCAAATAGCCAAAGACATAATGTGACCCTCGAAAGATGCTAAAATAAGAGAAAAGTTGACAAATCATCTAAAGTGATCATCGTTGAATCGTGAAATCTATCTTATCTAAAACAAGAAATGCAGGACAAAAAAATTATGCAAATGCAGCACATAAAAGAGCTAGTTAAATCGTTGAAAATCCAAGACATTTCTGGAAATGTATCTAATCTGCAGCAAGTATAAGAGTCGAGACTGAAAGTTAGAAACATTCAAGACCATATATTTGTTTGCTTGTTTGATTGTTGGGATTAACACCGTAGCAACACATTGTAAAGGTCATATAACGGCGGTCAGTCAACCTACTCACTCCTCATGGAAAAGCTAAATCTGGATTTAGCTGTTAACCAATTACTAAGCGCATACTTTCTTCAGTGACTGAAAACTGCCCAACACAATTAAACAGCATTGAAAGGAGGAAGAATAGCCTTATAAATAATTTCATGACAAAGCTCCACGAAAGTAGGCCCGGCCGGGAATCGAACCCTCGACCCCTCGATCAGTAGACTTTTTGTGCAACCAACTGAGCTAACCCGGGCGGCTCTATGTATTACGCAGCGGTTTAGTCTCTTTGTAGTGGCATTTATTTTCTCTTCTCAAACAAAGCATTTTGACAATGTAAACAAGCAATTGAGCATACTGAATGCGGAGCCGCGGTCGTGGCGTAGATGTTAGCATGTTTGACTTCGAATCCGGAGATCACGGGTTCGAAACCCGGTCGCGGTAGGCATACCCTATATACGAGTTCTCGGCCTCGTGATTGGGGAAGTTAGTACTGGTGAAAGAAAAGTGTCCAGAAAACCTACAGTAGGAAAAGCTGGCCGTCGTATATATGACCTATATATGTTATGAATACGACGTTAAAAAAACTGAATGCGACATTAGTATTATTAAAGCAAATGTGAGCTTAACGTCACACGTATTGTAGAGTTGTCAGATCAAACATTTGCGAGTGTGCGTGCGGAAAATAAAGATCGTGTTTTAATTAGTTTGACTGTTACAGCGATCAAGGTAACACATACTTTCAATCTTTATTTACTTAAGATCACGAGCACACTGTTCGAATGGTAACAATACTTTCGGAAATGCAGGCCAAGCACATAAGTAAAGTTGCTAGGCGTTATTATCAAAAACTCTGAAGAAAAAATATATCGCGTCCTGTAGGTAGCGTATTATAACGTAGCGTAGTGTAGTGTATTGTAGTGTAGCGTATCGCAGCGTAGTGTAACGATGTGCAATCTAGTGTAATTTAGAGCACTGTACTGAAATGCACTGTAGTGGAGTTTTATGTATTCATTACAGTCTAACTTGTATATAAAGATAATTATATGGGAACTACTGATAAAGTTCTGTATAGATAGAAAATTTTATAAATTATTGTAAATTATCGCAAAGTTGATAGTAAAGGGAGAGTTGACTTTAGGTCGTTTAGAACAGACAATTACTTAATTCAGAAGGACTATATTGCCCTGTATTGACTGTATCATTATTTATGATTTATTTTTGTTATTTGTGTGATCAAGGGCACTGCAACAAGCTAGTCATGAGATGTTTTCGTCCCAGATCTAGGGGTCGCTATAGACTTTGATCTGAAAGTGACAAAAACTTCGTTATTCCAATGTAGCGAAACAAGATGTCGGTTGTTGTTTCAAAGTGTTGAAACGATTTTTCCTGGCATTTGACAACAGTCAAGTTTTAGATCAATACCTAAATCTTATTTTTTTTATTTCACGAATAGTCAGTTAATTGTTTAAAGAGCATTATAATATTTTTCAACATTTTTTGTGATAAGTGACATGTATTTGTATTGTATGTTGGAGCTGAAATGCAGTGGTAGGGCACGCGCTTAGGAGTCGAGATATTTCAGGTTCGAACCCAACTAAGAGCATTGCTAATTTTATTGAGTCAGAATTTTAACTACAACTGTTAATAGGTACTGTAAAGGGTCACCTGCCTAAAGGATATTTCAATGATCAGGAGTTATCGTACAAACATTGTTAAGTCGGCTGAATATGTTATACATTAAACTTTAAGCCACGCTTCAGTTGTTTTAGCTTAATCTATTTGTTTTTATCATTATATTTAATTAATCAGCATATTCTGTATTTTGTTCATTATAAACAGTATAATAATTATATTATATTGTCCTGCATTATTGTTTATTTCAATGCTTTTAAATCTGTATTTATATAAACAGATCAATGATCTTCCATTATTATAATTTTAAACTTCTAGTTCACAGGTTCCGTTAAATTTATATTTCAGTACATGTTTAAATTGTTATCGTCTGTAGCGATATAAAAAAATAAGTTTCAATATTGTATGGCAAATTGACACATCGGTTATGAGATATATACAATAAACTTCACATAAATGCTTTAGAATTATTTACTCCGAGCTCTAGTAAAGCTTATGTTAAAGTTAATGTCCGTAGATGAGTAGCTTTGAACTCTGAAAACAAAAGAACATACTATGTACATAAATCTGAACTTCATTTTACACGTTATCAACAATAGTACATTTTACCTAGTGGTGTAAGGTGTAAACATAGTTATATTGGTATGATGGAATGTGAGAAGTGTTACAAGACTTTGAAATCTAAAATAAATAACATAAATTATGCCTGTTAATATTTCTAATAAGGTTTTTAGTCATGTTTGAGTTACATAAGTATATTTTGTTTACACTATTTTATATATGTTTCTTATGTTTAGTTATACAGTGTCACCCATAATTACCAGCAAATATTCAAATGTGGGATTTGTTTTTAAATCATTTCAAAGTCTTGGGTGATTTAAATACTTTTAGATACATGTACATGTTTAACAATTTCAATTGTATATAGTATCATTACCTACTTTTCAAATAAAGTGTGAAAAGTGTTAATATTGCAGCTTTCTTTACGAACCGAATGGTAATTTTGGATTGCACTGTGTTTTGTATTTTTTATAGATTTTCTTTCACAAATATTTCACTATTACTGTTAATTCATTTCAAATTTGTTAGAAACTGGATGTATATTGTAATACAAAACGTCAGTTTTATTTGGCAAGTTTTGTATGACCAAGGTTCACACGTATGCCTGCTCATGTATGCGCTGGTATAGGTAAGAATGAAAAGCAGTAGCTTAGTACAAGAGAATGAACAAATATCTTAAATTTATCCTGGGAAGTGTAAGATATTAAAGGGTCTGAAAGTGAGTGAATAAATAAGACAATACTGTGGTAAGACGAGTATATAAATGTGATAAATGATGAAAGTCAGGAAGTATAGGAATTTGTGTGTTTTTGGCGTGTGTTGTGTGAGTGTGAATATTTCTGTATATCGTTCTTTTATAGGTAGAATTCAATTGTCAAATTGTTATGTTCAGTTATACATTTGTGAAATGTTTGAATGTGATTATATTACTGTGATTATGATGTAAAAAACATTGATTATATATTACACTTTGTTTGTACTTGTTGCTCTAGTTTATTTTATCTTAGTTTTAGAATATATGTTTACAACTCTAATTAATCACTCTTGAGTACACTTCCTGGCTCGACAAGTATTGTGATGGTAGGATTGGTTGACAGATAACATAACACGATGTATAATGTCTGAATATGATTTTCACCATCACTAAGAACGAATTGAGCCTGCTTGCAATTGTGTGAATAGTTTTGTATGCCGTTTTATAGTTATATTACTTTGCTCACGCTGTAAAATAAACACAATAATAACATAATAACATAATATTGTTCCTTTTGTTTTTGTATCGTTCTAGTTAATTTTATTTCAATAGAATAACATATTGCTACTTAAATTAATCACTCTTGAGTACACTTCCTGGTTCAACAAGTATTGAGTTGGTAGTGTTGGTTGGTAGATAAAACAACGATGTTTAGTTTCTGAATATAAATTGAGCCATCACAATGAACTATTTGGAACATGCTTCCAGTCGTATGTATTGGACCAAGGCTACGTAATATGTTTGTTTTGAATGAACATGATTTGTGTTCATTTTATGTAAGTATTATTGTGCGTAAATTTTGACCCCGACCTGAACTTCATGCAAGAATATTCATTACATTGAATACGAATGCAGTAATTATATTCGATTACACCATGGCCGTGAGGATTATGTGTTGACATTTAACACATATGCATACCTTTATAATTTTACAATCGCTGCCGAAGTGTAGAGTAGGCGTGGTACTGATTTTCGTCGTGATATGTGTAGATAATTAATAGATGCAAATTTGAAAGGTCAAATCGGGGTCAAACTTTAGGCACTATACTAAGACTCTTATTGGTCAAAATTAAACATGTATATCAACTTATTGTCATGATAAGAATGAGATATAACGTCACGATCAATGTATTCACCAAATCCATATCCTCTTAAATGATGTTCAAACACTCATATTATCATCGTATATGAGGGTTAATGTCATAAGTGGACCAATTTAAACCTTTCTTTATTTAAACATACTATATAGTCCAAGTATGTTACAGAGGTCGTTGGTTGGATTCCTAGACGGATGTACATATCGTCGTAGAATGAAAAGATTTCTATGTATATTCTCCGGCATGACTTTGTGTTAAATAGTGCAATCGTCAGCCACTGATGAACGAAGGTATGTTCCTAGTGCTAGGTTAAAGGCTTAGATCTAGAGCTCTAGGCCTACCCAGGATCACTGAACACGACTGACATGTTTAGTAATTTCTTTGAATTATGTCAAATTTGGTAGATAGTATCATTTATTACAAATAGGTTCCAAATATTTTTGAGTAAGTATCTGTATTAAAACGACAAAAAAATCGTTGTTGACATTGACTATCAGATTAACCACAATACCACAACATACATTTAATGTATAAAAAAGCCGCCAGCTAGCTCAGTTGGTAGCACGCCAGTCTACTGATCTAGGGGTCGTGGGTACGATTCCCGGGCGAAGCATACTTTCGTGGAGCATGGTCATGAAATAATTTATACGGCCATTCTTCTTCCTATCAATGATTTTTAATTATATAGGGCAGTTGTCAATCACTGACGAAAGTACGCGCTTAGTAGTTGGTAAACAGCTTAATCCAGAGATTTAGCCCAACCAGGAGATGTAAGTAGGTTGACAGATCGCCGTTGTATGACCTATAAAATGTGTTGCTACCGCGTTAAACCCCACAAAATAAACAAACTATAACCAGTACCTACCCTTCTACAAGGCCGGAAACGTCTTCATATTATTTAATAAATGTAAGAAAATCGACATTTATGTCAGATCTTCATGGAAGGGTATAACCTCCCCTAGTGGGATTCGAACCAGCACCCCCTTCGAGACACGAGACTCAAATCACGGCGTGCTACGAACAGCAATTTTCGACCTGGGTTAAAAACGTATATAAGGAGTTATATAAAATTGTACGAAAAATGGGAGATAATTAATGAAATAGAAAGAGATATAAAATTAGAATTGCAGTATTACTTTCCCTTACTTTCCTGTATTATCTTTATTTAATATGATATTTATGTAGCAAGAAAGATTTAGTTGAACATTTTAAAGGGAGACTAGTATGTATTGATTTAAAATTTATTAAACATGCCATGCTTTTCTCCCTTTGCACATTGCAGAATAAATATCTACAAACTTCAGAGAAACTTGTCATTACAGCCGCCCGGCTAGCTTCGTCCGCAGCACCCAAAGCCTACCGATCGAGGGTTCGATGCCCGGGGCATATTTTTGCGGAGCTTGGGCATGAAATTATTTCTACGGCCATTCTCCCTCCTATCAATGATTTTTTTATTATGAAAGGCAGTTTTCAGTCACGGACGAAAGTATGCGCTTAGTAGTTGGTTAACAGCTAAATACAGAGATTTCGCCTTTCCAGGAACAGCGAGTAGGTTGACTGACCGCTGTTGCATGACCTATACAACGTGTTGCTACGGCGTTAAACCCAACAATAACAAACAAACAATTAAATAGGACTTATTTAAATACAGCAATGAAATATATATGATAATCTTACATTACTGGCAAAATTACGTTCTTATACGAGGCCAGGAACTAATTATTCACCTAGCTCTATCTCTGGATACTGTCAACCTCTCCCTAGAGTGTAAATACACATCGTGTATACAACACCGATACTGCTTAAACTTAAATGGATGTTTGGTTTTATCTTTGACATGCTAAGATTGAAAATGTATTCTCCCTTCAGGATGGATACCCCCACAAACCTATTTTACGTTCTCACTTACTACATCTCTGGATCTCTGGGTGTGTAATAAAACACTAAATATTATCGGACAAAAGTCATGTTATCTAATCATGTAATGCCTTAAATATATAAACTATTTTATCTTAAACGTACGCGTAAATTATCTAAAAACTTATTTGTTATTCACAGTTATACAAATTTAGCTCCGTTCCCGAAAAAAAACACCGTTAAATTCATAGTGGTAAAGGGATCAGAACCCTTTTTTCAAGAATGACTTTAAATTTGATACTTCCTTAATTTCAATTAAAATCATTCCTTAATTTCAATTAAAATCATGTTAACTATCAACTTTTAAGAATTCGCAACAATCTAGAGAAACATTTCAGAAGCAGTAAGGAAGAATTTCAATGATGAAAATGTATGTCAAAATGACATACAACCGCAAAACAGTACAGATGATTTTAATGTCTGTTTGTGTCTTAATTTGCATATTATACAATATGTAGGTCTGTTTGCATGGAGGTATTAGCAAATTGTTTTCTTAACTTTATTACAGACATTTACAATCCTCATTTAAAATATATAATGTTATTAATTCTGGAGCGTGTAGCTTAAAGTCATAATTCAAGTGTATGATATGTTATCTGTTGTCCCTCACCTCGTGTAGGTTGTTGTAGTGGTGTCTACTTAGAACATATATTATAAGTTAGTAACTATTGTACAGGTAGTTAGACTTGGTAATATCAAAGTTGTTCTAAGCTATAACTATCACATATGTAAACATGTACGAAACAATTGCTTACGTCATAATTGAGTCCATTAGGTTTTTCGTTTGTCTTCTGTATTTAAATGTTTTGATATATGGATTTTGTAATATCACACGTGCAGGTCTACAGAATAAATATCAATAGAATTGTATCGATATTCGAAATTATGAATTGATATGGGATCGTTTGACAAGAATCGGTGGTACATCGATTGTAAAAACAACGGGATAACAAGTTGAGTCCTGCTACGATTTTCAATATACGATTATGTTTGTTGTGTGAATCAAAACTACGGCTTTACATATCAATGGGCGAGCTGGTGTTATACAACCGAGGAAAGAGAATTACAAGCCCTTTAAGAAGATACTAAAGTCAACATAAAATGTGAGATGTGAATGGAGATATCAATAAGTAACTAAGTACTCTACATTTCGTCAGTTGACGCGTCCACCATATTGGGATACGTTTCTTTTCTAACATACACTGTTACCATACAGTAAATAATCACTCACTGTAACTCTCCCTTGTTCTACATGTACACTAGCAAAGCCTATCTTTCAATGAAATCCGTGGTAACAACGGGCAATATATGAACAGAATTATTCCATACACTATCGTTAAATGCAACCTGGACATAGTGGAAGCAAATTTTATAGAAGAATTTATTTCTTGACTTCAGAATATAATAGAAATGTTTTTTTTATCCTTTTTTCTACATGACAATGATCTTTTTTATATTATTATACATCACGTAATTGTTTACCATACAGTCTAATCTGATGTCACCGGGTGACAATCCGTAATGTTACCCTCTGGACATCACCTACCAGCCCACTTAAAACCACCTATCGGCCCGTTTTAACCGATGGGAGACTACTGCGTTGAAATGTGCTAATACCTGGACCCGAGTTTTTAGCCATTTAATTTGGGTTACCTCTCTTGTGCAGACGCTTGCTTTTTACGAAACAACAAATTTAACGGTGTAAAAATGTCTTCAAGTTCAGAAGCAAGCAAATGAAGCAAATAAAATTAAACAATATTTACTAATTGAATTGACAACAAATAAATATCCCATCCTACTTTTATAACATGTTAAAGTTTAGAGTAATTTTCACAATAAACTTATCGTCATTATACAGTATATAACAAAGTTTACGAGCATACATTCATTTATATTTATGCTGACACATTTAAACCAAGAAAAGAGTATACTAAATAAATGCACCGTGTGATATTCCTGTCTCTAACCGATTCATATCACGTGACATATCACTAGGAGATAAAGAAACCCGTATGTTGTATACAAAGCAGGAAGACAAAGATGTCGCTATACAACGTTTGGCGCAAGATATTTATGAAGTAAAATTTCCAGTGATATTCAGTTACATTTTAAGAACTAACTGCGATCAGAAGAGTAATACTGTCGTTTTATCAAAACTAATATTCCTATCAACATCATATTTGAAGATTTTAAGGTAAGTGAAAATTATGTATCAACTTTGATATTTGTAATTGCTTTTTAATCTATTTGATTTAATTTCTTACAAACTAGTTTTACTTTCTAAATAATTGTCACCTTAAAATAATGCAACATCGAGGTACAAAAAATGTACATTTTTGATTTCTTTAACTCATACTTGTTTTGTCAATGAAAAACAGAAACAATTGTCTTGTCGACCGCTGGCCTGAAAGCTGGAGGTATATTGGAATGATACAAGTTTGATGACACCATGGCTGTTGTAACTCACAACGAAAAAGGAAATAATTGTTAAATAATTTTGCGAACCCTCTGTCCCTTACACATGTTGACATCGCAAAAGTGTAGTGTAATTTTCCAAAAAGATTACTTATTTCTTATTGGACGTTTTAAGAACTGTTTTCGATTATTTTAATACATTGTTAAACAACCCCCCTAAATTTTGGTTAAGTTGAATTATGGTTAAGGACTATGTTAATGTTAAAACTACAGACTGGTACCTTTAAGTACCGACCCCCAAAAAGTTGGTTGGGGTACACTAAGTGCTAAAAATATCATAATGTATATTTATCCTTCCTGTCTGAAATATTATGGACCGGGCTTATTACGGTAGGTACTTCACATCATCTGTGAATACAGAAATAAAATCATTACCTGTGTCCATTATTGGACACCTTACTTATTGTGTGTAGTACTTCTTTTGTGTAAAGCTGTACATTGGAAAATTATATTTCTTTTCAACAGGGATATTTCATCATATTGATTTCAGACAATGTTTGAATTTATTTGTATATTTAACTGTTAATGCATCTGTAGGGGGGGGGGGGTTACACAATCTGATCGGTATATTTTGTTTTAATTGCTTGCACTGTACTTCATGAAAACTTGAATCAAAGTTTTACATTTTTAAACCTCCTTTTTTAATAAAATAAATATTACTAAACCACTTTTCTGATATTTTTCTGTTTCAACTTTACTTATTTCTTTCATTAGATTAAAATAAAAACTAAAAATTATGAAATTTAGTTTTAAATTTCATTATTGCGACCACTCATATTTTAAAGTCATGAAGGACATGCCTTAAGCCCCAATTCAGGAGAAAAATCGAAAATGTGACAATATTTTCATTTTCTAAAATAGAAACGTGTAGTATAGAAATATGAGAAAATAATTCAGTGCTCAATGTATCGGTCTTGTTATTTCATATCCTGACAAATTTTGTTACGTGGTTGCGTTTCTAATCTATGCATTACTTAACGTGACTGTGAAACCTTTACACGCCTTTTTAAGATTGCCTCACTGTTCTGTTCTCTCAATTATTTTGTTTCAGAGATTAATATAACATTTATCAATGAGTTGATTTCTTACAAAAAGGGTAAAATAATTTATTTGAACTGCATAATGTATATACAGTTGTACTATATTTTTATGACATATTTTCTATGATTACTTATGTGTTTTACATTTAACATATTAAATATTATCAAATGCGACTAATTGCGTCTTTTATCAAATTCTACATGGTAAAAAGAGTAAAAAGTTACGTTTACTTTTACAGAATGGGCCTTACTTCTTACTCCAAGGGCGACTAAAATTCTCTCCTTAACTGAATTTAATCCTTTAAGTAAATAGAACTATTTCTGAAGCAGTATAGCAGCCGTTTGATAAAAACGATGTAAGTGCAAATAGACATACTTCAAAATATTGTGATTTTATGTTACACTGTGTAGTTTGTAACCATATATATTTTAGCGTCTTTAAGAGTTTCTCTTTTTTCACAATTCTCACAATCAATAGATTCGTCTATCTTCCAAGATGAAGAATCTGTAGCCTTAATACAATTTCTAAACACTGGCAAGTGATATTTATATGTAAAAAGAATGCAGTTTGTACATGATTCATGCATGCACATATGAATAAAAAACACAATACAATACATAGCACACTAATGATTAAAAAACCAGTATAACATAAAATATAAATACTGTAAGTGCAATACATTTATTGCTAGGACATATTTTCATTTATTAAGGATATCACAAAAAAGGTGATCTGGATTTCCTTGTTTCCATTGTGGTCTTTTAATAAATGAATACATGTCCTAGCAAGGCACTCATTGTCTACTCCCTCAAACATAGGACTTTTAAAAAGACAGTACTGAAATGAAGTAAGGGGTTAAAGAAGACCAAATTAGGTTTATCGCAGACAAAAGTGACTTATATTACTAAGTAGTATTAGAAATTGGTGCAAAAATGTTTTTGTCTAATTTTCTAAAAGTGTCATAATTAGTGAAATGTTTAATATAATGTGGTTACTGATTTCACAGATAACAGCTATTGTATGCATATGATTTCATTGAAAATCCTTTAACAGATGGTGTCTTAAAACAAGATTCAGAACTAAATCTTGAATTATGGTAATGATCTGAACTGACTAGAATAAAATGTTCATGCAAACAAGAAAGTAATAAATAGATTGTGAGTGTATTTACAAAATTAAACATTTGAATAATCTTTTAATAAATATAGTAGTGTAAATATGGTTTATATCGCATTTTCTTTAATTTCAATACAGAATGTAAAATATATATAAATCTACTGGGGTATTAAATTCTAAAATATGACACGTATTTCATTAATAATTAAAATAAATAGTTTCAATAGTACCTACATGGCTGTAGAATATGGAAGATCTGATGTAAAATTAATAAAAGCAACTTGAAATATGAATTGTAAGGTTAGTGGTTAGATGGGTGACGTTGTAGAAAAATGTAAGATCGATGCGCGTTACACTAAGGATTATTTGGTTTAACGCCGTAGCAACATATTGTATAGGTTATATCACAGCGATTAGTCCACCTACACACTGTTCCTTAGTTCTTCCAACAGTACTTTCAGTACTTTGATTAATATTTTGAAATGCATTTTATTCATATCGTAAATAATATTAGAAATTTAAAATAGGTTCAACAGATATCTGTTTTACCTACAACAAAAAAACTAATGGAAACTTTGTTAAAGCAACTTAAAAATGTAAATAAATGAGAAAATTCAAAAGAACGTATTTATATTTCATAAGACGTTATGTATTTGAGACGAATGAATTATGAAGCTATTATATATAATTGTAATAATTATATTATAATATATATACTTGTTAATAATACCAAATATTGATTTAAACGTTTATTGAAAATCATCCAGCGCAATTTATCTTTTGTATTTTTATTTTCAACTGCATCTGAAGGACAAATTTTAAAACCAATACAAATTTAAATTATAAGGGCGAGAAAAGTATTGCGTAAATTGTTTGAAGGTTACATTAAAATATTATTCAAATGATATAACAAACTCATTATAAGCATTGATTTTTTTATTATTTGAACAGCGTTTAATTATCACTGTCAAAGGTATAGAAATCTAAAATAGTTTCAATAGATATCAGTAGTACCTACATGATTAAACAACAAAGAAGATCTCATTAAATTTTGTTTTAATAACTTAAATATAAAAAAACCCAAATAATAACATTCGAAAGAACACATGTATTTTACAAAAGACCTTTTATAACCAGGGACGAATAAAAATTAAATCTATAGAATTGTAAATAATACAAAATATTGATTTGAACGTAAATTGGAAATCATCTTGCAATATATAGTTTTCGTAATTTATCTCTAAATACAGCTGAAGGACAAACTTCAGAACATATACAAAAAAACCATAAGGGCGATGAAAGAAATGCGTAAAATATAAATGGTGAGTTTACAATGAGCTGCCTCTCTATAGATTTAAATACGAGGTATGTTTGTCATTCATTTATAAACCCTTTGATATTTTTCGTTATGTGAATATTATTATTATTATTATTTTATACCATATTTGTATAGCGCTCTTTCAATATTGAAAATATGTTAAAAAGCGTTTCAAAATTAAATGCATAATTCTAGATAAAAGGATAAAAAATGGTTAAGAGATATATATTAAGAATGCAAAAATAATAGAATAAATATTGATTGATACCGAACAGTAGCGATCGATTAAGTGACCATGGTAATTATTAAACAAATAGGTTTCATTTTGTTCATAATTTGTTTTGAGACTGGGCACAATTGAGAAAGTCCGAAAGTGCATTCCACAGTTTAGTCGCCGCGTAAATGAAACAACTGTATATTATCATTGAAAGATTTCATATTAACTTGTTTTTATTGATTTTACCAATTAGAAACATCTATTGTAATATTTGAGCATACATAAATTGAAAAATATTAAAATAGCAAAAACATTTATTCACGTTCCACTCTTAACCAATTTGTAGACACCCGTCGCTTCTATGAACTGACCACAATATATATCCCATTATTGGTTTTAACATTTACTATTCACATGTGAGCTTTATGTTAGTTTATATCGACGTAAAGTTCCTAATGTGCATAAAATGCCCGTTTTATACATTTCGACTTTAATTGTGACCTTACTAAGTTCGATTTTACAACAATAGATAGGTCATGGATTAAGCGTTTATTTATAAATGTTATATTTAATGACAACACTGGATATCAGATTTGTTAAACAAGAACAGTCTAAGGCAAGCGCGCTCGATATTTCCAGTGTTTTGTTCAGGGCAAGGCGTATCTTTAAACAAAAGTGCTTAAAGACAGGACTTAATTTTTCATAGGATTTAAACCAGCCAAACAATAATTACCAATTTATATTTGTAAAATATAAATAGGCGTAACTCCTAAAAACATACATTAATGATAACGTCCCAGTATAAATGAGTAGACGTTGTATCAATGAATAAGCAGACCAACTTTCATTTTAATATCTTTTTTAAGAACTGAATATATATTTCAATTTGAACAAATTTCACCACAACAATAAAGGGACTCAACTCTAAAAATATCAAGAGTTACATCCCTTTGTAGTCGTGTAGACACGGTTAATGCAGGCAACAGATTGCCCATTACGGTTAACATTTGTTCCAAAAAAAATACATCAATACATGGTGGAGTTATCGCCCTTGGGAAGAACAGGCGAACGGATAGACAGACAGACGGACTGACAAAGTGACTCTCATATAGCCTCACCGACAATATGAATATGTATAATTTATTTAACTGAGTTGAACGCAGTGTCAAAACATTTTACGGCGTCCTGCGCACTTAACCTTGCTTTCCTGGACCTTTGTCTATAACCAGTACTCACCTACCATTCCACAAGGCCGGAAACTTCTCTAAATATCTTATAAATGGAAACAAAATTGCTAATATTGTCAGATTTTTATGGAAGGGTATAACGTCCCAGGGTGATATTCGAGAATCCAAATCCCGATGCGTTACCAAATGCGTTATCGACCAGGGATCCCTTACCGTTTTAGATATATTAATGAGTTTAATGTAAGTTCCTAAATACATACATATTGTAAGTCTAAGAGTTCAGTATAAAACAAATAAAGATGAAAGTAGGTCATATATAATTCACTCTGTGAAACTATACATACTCCTTCATGCATAAAGATGAAGTAACTATGTAACATTGTAGTGGTATATTTTAGATATCTTATTTTGATTACTATGTCATTAATAGAAAATACAAATTAAATCCAGAATTGAAATCAACCAAACACGAATTTGAATAAGCTTCGTGACCTCGCTTTAAGACTAAGTATTTAGTGGAAAATACCCGTAACTAACCGATTTATATCACGTGACTTATCGCTAGGAGATAGAACTACCCGTATGTTGTAAACAATATCGCTATACTATGAAACGAGCAGAACTAAAACTTATCAGTACACGTATATTAGAAATTTTATTTTTTATAGAGTATGTGTGTTTGGAATTTAAAAATGAAGTTAACACATTAGTCCTGTAATTATTACTTATTACGCTTGAAGACATCAAGAATTTTTTTGAATTTATTCAACATTAAGATAGTAAATGTGTCATTCATCAAATTTCATTTCACACCAACAACTTATTTGACTATTTAAAGGTATGTACATTTTTTCTGTAAATAATAGGTTATTTATATTTCTTTGATACTTGCTTTTTAATAATTTTGATTTAATTTCTTACTAACTTGTTAATGTTTCAAAATTGGTAATTCATCCAAAATAAATTTGATATCGAAAGTTCATTATATGAAATTTGATTTTTTTTTCACTAATTGTATCAATACAATTACATAATTCTGTTTTATCGATAATAAACAAATGTCTTGTTAGTTTTTATGACAAAAAGTCACGTAACTTGTTATATACTTGATTTTGAAATCCGCTGAATGCACTGAACTCTTAATTATATACTTTACGCCACTAGTCATTTTACTGTTTCACGTGACAATGTACAATTAGTAAAAAAGACTAACCGCTCGTTTCTTTTGTGTTTTGTAATAAAAATGAAACAAAGCATGTTTTGAATGTTCTTTTAAATTCTATGAGAATAAAGACTTTATTTGTTTGGAAGTGACTGTAGAACTAATTTGTCAAGCAGGTTTAAGCCATAATTTAAAGTGTACATGATTCATGCATCCAATTATATACATAAAAAGTTCAATATACTTAAACTGAAATATAGCCACACATACAATGTGAGAACATTTACAACTTTTAAATATTAACTTGTATGTAAGGTTTTATATTTTATAAAATCTAGATTTAAAATATAATTAATAGAACAAAATCGGCGTTGACATTGAATGTTGAAATATAAGACTCACTCGATTCCAGGGATGGGGTCAATTACTTGCAAAGTAATTAATTATAATTACCATTATTCTCAACCTCAGTAATTATAAGTAATTGTTCATTATCCTGAGTAAGTACAATAATTAATTACAATTACCATTATTTACATAAACAATTAATTATTAATTAATTATTTCAATGACGTATTTAGGCAAAGAAAGAAAATCCAGTTACTGACATGTATTAATTATTGTCCTTACATTTAAAACACTAAACATAAGATAACTCATATTGCAGTATACTTGTACTTGATACTTTATTTTTCTCCAATAATTCTTAGATATGTTTTATATATACAAGCCTTGATGTGATTACAAATTACATAAAATCACTTGTTAATGGTTAGTGAATTCAGTAGTACTTGATTAGTGGATTATCTTATAACCTTAGTCATAAGGTGATAATGCCTCAGCGTATTCAAGATGATCACTTCAATGCTCAACTGTCAGTGATCTGTCAGACAATTCAGTCTTTTACTATAACACCATGCAGGGTTATCAATCAATTAGCTATAGATTTCATGTTACAAACACTATTGTTATGACAGTAAAGAACCCATTCATCAGGTGTGACAGGTGTGAAAAACATAGAAGAGGGGGCCAGTTTGGAAACTAAGTCGCATTTAATGAAACAGAACAGAACAGAACAGAACTTTATTAACATTCTCAAGTTATATACATAACAATATGTGAGAAGTAAATACATATTAATATACATAGAAATATTATACTAATTCATGAGATGGGTGTATACATTAAGAAAAAAAGGTAAAACGAAAGTCAATGTCGATAAAGTGGTACATGATTTTCCATTTAAGAGAGAGGGAAGTGGTTAAGCTTATATCTAAGAAAGATAATATAAAACAGAAAATGAGAAGGGGAGATAACATCAAAATTTATTTAAGATTATCCTGATAAAGAAACAAAGTTTTGTTAACTCAATTTTGGAACATATGCAAATGTATCTTGAAGTAATTGAAAAATAACTGAAATCAATTAATTATTGCCTAAATTTCCTAAGTTATTAATTATAATTACCATTGTTTTCCATTTTTTGATAAAATAATTAATTACAATTACCATTGTTTTTCACACAGTAATTAATTGACAATTAATTGTTCAGAGCAATTAATTGGCCCCATCCCTGCTCGAATCACATAAAATATAGTTTGTATAAATATCGGGTGTACCTACATAATTTAACAATTTAAAAGAGCTGATTGAAATTATGATTATAGATACTACAAAAAAGTCAATACCAAGTTTTAACAAGCGTGAATATTATAAAAGACGTCTGGTAACCTGAGACGAAAAAAATATTAAGTTGTAGAATTATGCACAATACAGAATATGGATTTTCAATGTTAATTTGAAATCATCTGCACAATTTATTATTTGTATTTCATTTCAATCTTCAGCTGCAGAACAAATATTAGAACTTAAGAAATAAATCAAAATAATCATAAATAATCACTGTAATATCTACGCCCGGTTGCTTCAGTATTGAGCTGGAATTATTTTCTTGCTTGATAAAACAACAAGGTATAGTTTCTGGATGTGAATTGAACCACAGGGAAAAATTCAACAATGCATGAAAGTGTATGTTTCCGTACAAGGACTGTCTAATATGTTTGTTTTAATTACACATGTCCTTTTATGTAAGTACGTGTATTACTGGTTTTTGGATGAGACCCTTGGCATTGTAAAATATATATTTATCAACTTACTGCCAAGATAAGTATAATATATCATGTCAAGATCAATGTATTTAACAGAACCATAACCTTTTATATGGTGTTTAAACACATGTATGACTCACGAATATTGTATGAGGGTCTATGCCACAAGTTAACATTGAGGAGTTCAGCAAAAATTTCTGACATTTTGATACATTCTACACACAAAAATACCATATTGTCCGAGTGCACTTTACTTCATATCCAGACGTCGTGGGTTTGATTTCCGGTCAGGAGAAATTTACACATTCGTTGAATGAAGTAAAATGTTTGCTATTGTCTCCCTCTTGACTTTGTATCAAGTAGATTAGTTGTAAGACAATGGAAGTGTATAGTACTTAGATAACGACTAAGAAAGAGGGCTCTTGTTATATGAATGTATGTGAATAATCTGCTGAATACAAATGTTGCAGCAAAAAGCATCACGCATTACAATGAAAATTTACAAATATAATCCGCATACTGGTAAATATCTGTATCAAAGCGTAACTTCTTCTAATGTAGTTATTATTGAGAGTACGAGTGTACATGATACAACACACGTAAGTTGGTATTGAACGATATGAAAATATGATACACCCATACGTTGACATCTCGTAAGTTGGTACTGAACAATATAAATATGTAATACGTTCATACGTTGACATCACGTAAGTTGGTAATGAACGATATAAATATGTAATGTATCAATACGTTGACATCACGAAAGTTGGTACAGAACGATATAAATATGTAATACATCCATACGTTGACATCACGAAGTCTCGAATGAGATCTAGTTACTTGTATATAAAATTCAATATTATGTTTGAATTTTACGTTTTATACTCTAAATGCCTTCGGTCAAAACCAGACAAATTATCATTTGGCTTGAAGGGAGAAAATCATTGAAAATAAACAGCCGTAAAATTCGATTTTTGCCAAACAATTAGTCCAAAGAGAACGTATAGTGAAACGGACTTTAGATGACCTCCATTTTGTTAGATTTCCTCCTGACGCATATTGATTGGTCGAGTGTCTCGTTGACCAATCAAAACGCTTTCAGGATTCGCTGTAGAAATCTAACAAAATGGTGGTCATTTGTCAAAATAGTAGGCAGGTAGAACACTATTCGATGGTTTAATTGTTCCTAAAGACCTGTTTGAAAGTTTTTACGCCGTGAATCCACAGAAAATAGATTAATTTATTGAAAGTATGTAGATTTTATAGTAGCTTTTGTTTGATTTGCTCATAGCGGACGAAATATTCCGTTTTACTATACGTTCTCTTTGGACGACTTGTTTGACATTTGAATTTTAAACTTTTGGGGATATATGGGACCATTTCATCAATTGTTGATCGATTTTCTTCAAGAAAAAAGTATTTTTGTGCATAATAATCCTTTCTCCAGTGGATAGGAAAAAAATTGACGATTGGGCTGTTTTTTAGCTTGGTGATTAGTTGAAAACTACGACCGTAGAACAGGCGTAAGAGACCTTTTCTCTATGTATACTTTAATAATGAAATATTGAGTCGGTCACCTGTGGGATATAAATATAAATGACCTTAAAATTCAAATCAAATATTAAATCATCTATTTATAGAACAAAATTGTCACGTGGTATCACAATCTTCATCAGTCATAGTGGGAGGACGAACAGAAGCACACTCGACATCAAAGCAGTCACTGCACTATCCCAATAAATTGATATTGAATATCTACGTTTATATAAACAACGTACTTGAAGATTCTAAGGTATGTGTAATTTATTGTTAGTATTATATTCATTTTTTTCTGTATTTACATTTATATTTTGATAACACTACGCATCTGTGAGTCAATGATCAAAGATTTCTAATCAATGTTAAATCTCAATTAAAATTAGCTGAGTCCTGCCTCTGAAATGTCTTTTTCTGAGACAAAAAAAACAGCTGACGACGGAAAAAATGGAATTAATTACTGGTGCATGATATAATACATGTTTAAAAATGTCATCATCATGTGTTTAGGGTAAATATTAGCTCCATTTAGTGCAATTTTATATAAGCAGATTGTAAAAAATGTATAAGCATTCTACATTATTACCAGGGCACTAAATAACTATATTTTGGTTTATATTGCTGTCCACTTAAGGCGTAATATAATGTAGCCAAACTTTAGCAAATATATTTCAACACATACTTAATGTAGACGTTTTGTTAACTTTTGAAAGGAAGAAATTATAATAGAAGATGTTAAATATGAATATTAATTAGGTAGGAGTGTCTAGTGTCCTCTCTCATGTGAATGAGTGCCAATTAACTTTGTTTTCATATCATGAGAATGAGCTATGCGTATTATAATTATATTGTTGTTATCTTGTAATATAACAGTAAAACACTGCAGATATTAGTCAATTTTTTTACTACCATTTAAAGTGAACGCTTTAAAACCATTGACGATTAGATACCATTACAAAGATGTTCCAGATAACGTGTTTGCTGTCATTCAATGACTAACGTGTGTCTATTCCATTGTTGCTATTTTTACTCTCATTAATTATATGCTTGTTTTTTAAGTTGTATAGTTTATAATTATTATAGTATTATATACAGACAGAAATATTGTTTGTTTTATCCATGTTGATGAAAAATAAATATTAAAAAATAATAATTTATGTACAAGTATGAATTAATCTCAGTTTTACTTGCTTGGTTGTTATATCGTATAGTATATATCATACAGTTTTATACACAATACAATTCTGTTTGTTTCCCCCCTTATCAATGACAAAAAAGTAACAATTTATATACAATTATACATTATCATATTAAAATTGATTCTACTATCTGGATCCACCCACTCATAATATCAATGACAAATTTATACTGAATAAGGAAGTTAACACTATCTAGAACGTTCCACACTATACATGATAATATAATCAGATATAAACTTAACACTTGTAGATTGTTATCTTGATTTAGGTTGTTTAAAATAACTTGATACAAACTTAAATGATGTTCTATGAAAACAATGTCCGATTTATCCTAAACGAGCTATACTAAAGAAAGTTGCACGGTTACATATCAATACATGGATTATTTGACAGCGTCGATATAACTGAAACAACGTTGTAAAGAAAAATAAAGCAAAACAAACCAAATTAATTAGAAAGTTCAACATTATACATAATGAGATATTTACATTTAAGTAATACATGTTGATAATGTTTGATAATATATTTTATACTGTCATAAACAGAACTATGTATGTATCATGTGTATTATATCATAGACACTACAAAGAACGTTTGACAAAACACATATTATAATCAAACGTAAAAAAACACATGCATATTATACAATAATCACTATATAGAACGTATAGTGTGTAAATATTGACCCCGATCTCACCTTTCACATTTGCATCTAATAATTATCTACACATATCCCGACGAAAATCAGTACCACGCCTATTCTACACTTCGGCAGCGATCGTAAAATTATAGAAGTATGTTTGTGTGTTAAATTTTAGCTTATAATCCTCACGGCCACGGACACGGTGTAATCGAAAATTAATACATTTGTACTACATTCGTATTCAATGTAATGAATATTCTTGCATAAAGGTCAGGTCGGGGTTAATATTTACGCATTATACCACATCACACATATTATAATCAAACGTAAAACACACACTTGTATATTTTATCGTAGACACTATATAGAACGTTCCACATCACACACATTATAATCAAACGTAAAACAAACACTTGTGTATTTTATCGTAGACACTATATAGAACGTTCCACATCACACACATCATAATCAAACGTAAAACAAACACTTGTGTATTTTATCGTAGACACTATATAGAACGTTCCACATCACACACATCATAATCAAACGTAAAACAAACACTTGTGTATTTTATCGTAGACTCTATATAGAACGTTCCACATCACACACATCATAATCAAACGTAAAACAAACACTTGTGTATTTTATTGTAGACACTATATAGAACGTTCCACATCAAACACATTATAACCAAACGTAAACAAACACTTGTATATTATATCATAGACACTATATAGAACTGTTTACATATCAATCATTTTAATCAAACGTAAAAGAAATTCTTCATGATTAATTTTAGAAGTAATTATACAGGTACGCCGTTGTACTAAAGAAAAAAAACTATATATTAGCCATATTTATTGAAATTATTATATACCATCTCAGTTTTGATAATATGAAGATATAAAACAAATCGATACAAACATTATTTTACTTCTTAATTAATTTCAATAAATCGCCTTAGTTATTACACCAGTATCTGACGTATGCATTACATAATGCTCATCAGAATTGGCTGTTAAAGGATTAGCATTATTAATTATTCACATGAAGCTAATGCCAAATAGATAAAGTCATAGTTTGTACACTAATTAAATTCCAAGCAAGTTGCGCATTGATAACAATCTTGACTTTCAATCCGGTAAACTGGATTCGATCTCGACCCATATATATGATAGATGGTACAATATAAAGATAAATAAAGATTTATGCATAAAATATTACACAATACATATAAAAACAGTTTATAAAAGTACATTTACAGTAAGATGAGAATGGTTAAAACAGGTATTAATTGTTGATAGGCATCTTTTAAGACAAAAATATAAGAAGTATTGTTGCCAGTGATTGAATTATTATAGACCATGTCGATTACATTGAAATATAGGGATGGCACAAAAAGGAATCTAATCCGTATTGCATTGTGGTCCCTATTATTAATTAAATTGATGAATACACCAGAATTCACCAGCATGAATATTACATTAAATTATATACATATATCGCAGATAAATATGATACTATCACAGTAGGTACACTAAAAGACAATTATAAAATAATAATAATAAGTTAGAGAATTAAGAGCTTAGTACTTAATATTATATACATTAGTTATCTAATTTTTGTGGCATTTCATTCCACATAAAACACCCATTAAAAGCAAAATACTTTTTGCTAAAACCTTTGACCTTAGGTAGGCTGAACCTGACTGTTGAGAACGTAGTTCCTAAATCGTCACAAAAAAGTCTTTGCCTTGTGGAATAGCGGTGAATAGAACTAGTAAGACTGAAATACTCTTTGAGGTAACCTGGTGCTATCCCACTTTGGATCTTTCATACATGATCTATAATTATTTGTTCCTGCCTTGTTACGGTGACCAGTTAAGTTAAACAAAATGATTTTGGTCAAGATGAGTCCTTGCATCCAGACCTGACACAAATCTTATCATTTTGTTCTGAATGACCTGTAACTTATTCTTAAGTTCCTGAAGCAAACAATTATACCGTACTGCAGAAACATAAACAAGATAAGACTAAATGAGGGATGATGTTAGTATCTTTTTGGTTTGAAAATGTAGAAAGTTGCATTTTTTAAAAAAGAACTTTAGTCTAGAATAAGCTTTCGATATTAATGACCTGGCCATTAAATCAAAAGAAATATTCTGATCAAGAGTAGCACCATTAGCACCAAAGACGGATTATTTGGCTTCAATATGTTGACCATTACAACTTACATTTAGATTTGCTTACGATTTTAACCTGGGTTTGTAACCAAATAATACCGATTCAGTCTTACCTAGATGGAAAGAGAACTTGTTACAAATTAACCATTGACGCAGAGTTTCCATTTCTGAGCTTAGAACTGATTCTAGGTCTGATCGATTTTTCCAGATACCTAAATGGCTGAAACATCAGCATACAGGGATAATTTACTCTTGATCGCACCAGACATTGCATTCGCATATATCAGAAACAACAAAGTGCTTAGTATAGAGCCCTGTGGAACACCACAAGAAATATCTGCTTGAGAGGATTGAATTCCAGTTATATCAACTAACTGGTTCCTGTCAGTAAGATATGAGACTTAAGACCAATAGCCTTAAGTTTCATTATCAGAATAGCATGAAGAACAGTATCAAATGTTTTCAGCAATCCAGTAAAACCATACCTACAAGGTGATTTTTGTCCATTTGAAACCTAATAAGATCTGCAAGATTAAATGTCAGTAGAAAACCCTTACCTAAAACCAGACTGATATTCATACAAAAGATTTTTGCAGATGAGAATATTTTCCAATTGGTCAAAAATAACATTTTCCATGACTTTGGAAAGAACACACAAAATTAAAAACGGGCGGTAGTTTTCCACGGTCTTGGACATAACGAGCAGGGATACCATGTCAAGCACAGTGACTTTTTTCGGATTGGGAAACACCAAATATTTAAATTTCACTTTCCGAAACAAAAAGAAAAGAAAAATAATTTGGTTTGACACCCTTTGATGAGTAAAAACTAAACACAGAACTACTGCCAAAAATATTAGTGCAAGATGGTTATGTTTCAACGAGTTTTGAAGCTACAGTAGTAAAAAAATATTAAATTGTTCTCCAACTCCTAACTTTTCAAAACAAATTTCATTTCCAAATTTCAAGGCAAGATTACCTGCAGTTTGATCCTTTGTTGAAGGCAACCGCAACGATTTTTAAATATTAAGAAGTGACGTGGAATCAGACTTTTAGTCTCACGAGATTCACAAAAATAATTGCTTTTAGCTTTAAAAAAAGCAGCTTGAGCCTTATTTTTACATTCTTTAATAAAATTAAAATTCTCATCAGTTTTGTTATTTTTATAAAGGTTAAAAGCTCGATCTCTCTCTTTAATACAAGTTAATACATCTGAAATTATCTATTTCTCAGTTTTTCAATCTAATTGTTTTAACAGGAGCGAATGTATTGTTGAATTTTAAAAATAATGATTTAAATATATCCTAAGCTTTGTTAACATTATCAGACATCATTACATCAGACCAATCAATACTTAATAAATGCTGCTGAAAACTGTCCTTGTCATAGTTCTTTAAAGATCTAGTTTTAACATATCTATCTTTACCAATAAAAGAATGAGTGATTTTTCTAGTACAATAGTGATTTTCTCAATGGATTAGATCTGTCACGGACATTGGAATGAAGTAACCAAGATAATAGCACTCTCTGATTTAAAAATCTGAACTGCTGGAACATACATTTTCCATAATATTATAAATGTCACTTTGTGAGGGATGCCTGTAGAAAGCTGCGACTACGAATGACGAAGTCTTTAGTAAAACACTTCTGAAGACTGACTCTAGAGTAGGATCGTTCATGTCCATTCTATGGTAAAAAGCGATGTCATTTTTCACATAGACACACAATCCATCCCCGTGTCTATTTCGGTCAAAAGGAGTAATTGTCACTTTTGATCTTATTGTTGAGCCATGTTTTAGTAAGACACAAAATAGCAAGTTTCGCTTCACTCACAATCAAACATATTTCATATATTTTGGGCAGAAAACTTCTGATATTAAGATATAACATATGAAGTCCACGTTGTCTGAACATAGAAAAATCATATTTATGTAGCTTGACGACTGGTGTTTGGCCCAGGGCATAGATGTATGTCTCCACATAGGATAGACTTATCTAAGTCTAATTTGACAAAGAACAAGATGTAGTTGAAGACGAATTCTTTTTACTGACAGAATCGTACAATGAAGTAATGACTGCTTGGCTGACTAGAATTGTAGTATCATTTGATGAATGACCAAACATTGATGAACCAGACTACCATTCCACTTTAATTTTCTGTTTTTTTGCTAAGGACAAGTCCAATGTAACATGAAAAGCAAAGAAATTGTGATGATCTTAACCACATTCATTTTGTCTACTCAGCATGCTATCACTGTGTGCACTGAGGGTGTACATAGCTTTTTCTCATCGCGTCAAATAATAATTCAAATCACCAAACAATGTTCATTTCAAACTCTTATCATTGTTACACAAATTTTACACACGGTTGCTTTAAATACAAGTTTATGGTTATACTCATCTTGAACTTAAATCTCTCTAGATTTGGTGCTCTACACAGTTTCCTCGGCTTCACGGCTGAAAATACCCCGACACACAATGAAAAGCTCACACTCTAGGTTGTAATCTTCACTGAAACTACTTCCGGTATATTGTAATTCTTAATTTGATTTTCTTGATGTTTCGTATAATCCCTTTATTTTCTAAAAATAAAAAGCTGATTATCTGGTAAAAATCATCTAGTTTGAATTTTTTTCCGCATGATTTGCTTGTGGCAAAATTATAAATATTAAAATTGATGAAAATTATAGGAGCCTCGGAAAGTTAGTATGTTCGACCGGACGATGTTAGTTACTCGTTTATATCTTATAAAATTTCGGTAATTACAGATTTTTTCTTTGCAAGTAATTTTCATTGAATATGTACAGAAAACCTCAAATTATTCATAGTCTATTTGAAATTGTTGGTAAACAGTGTTTTACCGAAATAATTTTCACCACAGCAACATTTTAATCATCAACAACAAGTATATAAATAGATAAATAATGATGATAATAACAATAATACTTATTTTGTTTTTCTAGCAATGGCTACTTCCGGCAAGAATCAGAGGAAATCAAGCATTAAAGGTTCAGACTTCTTGTATGATATTGTGTGTAAACCTTGCCATATTGATGCTATAGAAAAACCTGCCTTTGGATATTGTACTGATTGTGATGAACATCTTTGTTCCATGTGCTATGTTAACCACAAGAAATTAAGGCCAAGTAGACATCACAAACTATTGGATTCAAGTTCCATGCCAACTACACAAACACTTGATGACACAGACACAACAGTAGATGAAGGACCATCTGACAGTCTAACTACACCATGTGACAAACATAGCGAGGAATATATCAAGTTTTATTGCAATGATCACAAGATGACACTTTGCAGCGTTTGTGTCACTTTAAATCACAGATCATGTAAAGTCGATTACATTCCTGATGTCTCTCAATCTATCCTGAATAGCGATATTTTACAAAAGATAATTGATAGAGCAGCTTCGGTTGAGAATAAATGTATCTCCGTTAAGCATAATATATCGAGGGATACACAACAGATTATAGATTCTTTAAAACTGTCACTGACTGATTTGAAAAAATACAGAAGTGACATCAATAAAATACTTGATACCCAGGAAAGAGAAATCACAAAGAAGATTACTGATCTAACGGAAGAAAATAACATCAAAATAAAGACCACAGAAACAACATGCGACGTTATGATAACGGATGCTAAATTACAAAATGATACACTGGACAAAATGAATAAATCCAAACAGCAAAATCAGCTTTTCATACAATTTCATCAAGCTAAAAAATATCTAGATGAATATGAGAAAAGCCTTCAGTCAATTGAAAGCCAACATCATCTTGATGAGTATCAGTTTATACCAAACACGGCGATTCAGAGGATTATTAAAGAGGAAATCGAACTTGGTTCGATATCATTTAAACAAAAGATTACACCACCAACTCCCTTAAACTTACCATCACAAATGCCTGAACGTTCGGTTATAAAACCAAAAGTTCAACAAGTTCCTTTACCGTCTACATCAAGTATTGATCATCCAATAAGACAACAACAAACAAACATCAAACCAACCAAGGAGGATGAAATATTGGTGAAGACAAAGGGGGATGAATATTCATGTACTATAACAGGAATGACAGAAGTTACTCCAGGTATGTTAGTACTTGTTGATAATAGAAACATGTCAATTAAACGTGTATATGTTCGAAGTAAATTGGTTACATCAACACTCAGACTAGAAGATGAACCCTGGGATATAACAACAATATCTAAAACAGAAGTTGCTGTCACCATACCTGGTGGACCATATATACAGTTTGTTAAAGTATCTAACAACCTGGAGAGGTCTCTTAGGATAAAACCCAATGGTGAATGTCGTGGTATATGTTATCATCAAGATAAACTTATTGTTACATACTGTTTTCCTGGTAAACTTGAAATACTTGACATGAAAGGTAAAGTGATTAAATCAATAACCACAGATGCACCAGGTAAAGATATATTATCTCTACCATACTATGTACAATGTAACAATCAATACATTTATATCTCTGATTATAAATATAACAGCAACATAACCATGATTGATTATAATTGTAATATAATATCTAGATGTGACGTCATGAATGCTAAAGGAATAGTTTTGTTAAATAATGGGAGTATTTTGATATGTTCCTCGACAGAAGGCAAAATATATTATGTATCAGAAGATGTTAAGAAATGTACAGCTATACTACAGGATGTATTACTTCCTCAAGCTATATGTGTAAATCATCAACAGAATAGAGTATATACTAGTAGTTTTTTTGAACCTGACTTTAACGCTGTCAACATGAACACCATTCTTGTATGGAACATATAGTTATTTGAATTAATATGGACTCAACATTACATATCATCAATTTGAAACAATTTCTGTTTGGAATATATGAATATACATGTGCATTGAAATCAGTAAAGAACTGACCTTATTCAGAATTATTTTATCATAGAACTTAATGTACTGTAAAGTCGAGACAAAATCATTTGACATCTTATGATGAACAATTGTGACATTTGTCTCGTTATATTATGTTGAAATATGGTAGATAGTGAAACAAGTGAAATAACTTCCGGAAACATTACAAGTCATTTATAAAAGTGAAACATTGTAATAAGAATACTGAATGTACTGCATAGATAAAGACATTTCTATTATCATCTTATGATATGCAATTGTATTAATTTATAGAACAATAGAACAGTTATAATATAACATTCAATAATAATGCGCTGATGAAACAAGGAAATAATACATTATTACCTGAATCATTTAAATCAAAGTACTTAATTCACAGTGGAGTAGTGACACATTAAAATTTAATAATGTGTTGATGAAACAAGGAAATAAAAGATTTTTACCTGACCCATGGAAATCAAAGTACTGAATGCACAGTAGAATAGTGAGACAATAAATAATGTTTTGACAAAACAAAGGTGGAACTAAAACATTATTAACTGAATAATAGAAATCAAAGTGCTGAATGCATAGTAGAGTTGTGAGACATTAAGATGTGTTGATGTAACAAAATACTAAAACTTTATTAACTTAACCATTGAAATCAAAGTACTGAATGCATAGTAAAATAGTGAGACATAAAATAATGTTTTGGTGAAACAAGGACCTAAAACTTTATTAACTGAACAATTTACAACATCTATAAAAGTTGTAATTATATTTGTAATCAAAAACTGAATGATCCGAAATTCCATGTCACCATTATGAGCACTCTTAGCTTACGGAAACAACGTTACCACTCGCATTTATTTGTATTGACCATATACATGTATGTTCGTTTTGAAATCAACGCGATATTTCAGAAAAACACTCGTGCTCAACATTTCAAAGTATTGAATAATTGTCAATCAAAATAGCATTAATTATTATTAACTATATAAACTATTATTAACTATATGTATAGTGGAACAAAGAACAATGGATTATATTTAACATCTGCAACAAGCAAAGTTTTTCATAGTTTTTATGGATTGTTATATCTTATTTGAATGTGGACCTTAAACATAGAAAGTCTATCACACGTCTGACATAAATGTATTAATGAAGACTTTCTTTTTCTCATCTTTTGACATCAAAGAAACAGAGGAGATAGCTATCATTTCCTGTTAGTATCGGAAACACGTTACGCAGCATGTGGACCAAAGAAAAATAAGACCACACCATGGCGATCTGTCTGAACCAATTATTTCTTAAGTGCTTATATCCAAAACATGTTTGTGCTGGTTTAATGTTGTCATTTTCTATGCGCAAACATATCATTTATATTTTCGAAACGCACCTTAAAGTTGACGTTTCAACTTTATTTCGACATGCTGACAAAGAATCAAGCTCACATAATTGAATCCTATTATAATGTTGTTTTATATGGAGTTCAACACGTTCACAAGTTCTTCGAAATCTGAAAATTTGTCAAGCCATTTGATGTGTGAAAGGTTGCGCGCTCAGAGAAACCAGAACTCAGATGCACGTAATATAGTGAACTGAACATGACGTTGTGGAATATTCTATCAGTATAATGGAAACTCAACATTTTTCACTTCCTTCTGCGAGCATAACTGTGATATATACCTGCTTGACATTTTGTAGACGTGAACTCTGAACCCACGAGACACTCAACAGGATCATCCAGAAGTGAGACAAGAAGACAAGGAACATCAATTAAAAAACTTCGTGACGAAGCAACATAACTTTGTCAGCCTTGTAATCTTAGACGATTTTGTCAGTTCTATATTTTCAATAGTCAAACATTGTTTTATTCCTAGATTTGTGCAAACAACCAATTACATTCTAAATCCAACACTCAACGATTAACTTCCCTGATTATATCCAAAATAAAGCTAAATCAATGTACACAATTTCTGTTTTGGTGAAAGTCCGACGAGATATTAAAAATATGGACAGACAATTTGACATACTGTAATAAACCGTGAATGATTGAAAAAGCAAAACATTGAATTCAAAATGCAAAAAAATAATTAGCGATGTGAAACGCGTAACTTCAACACTATCGAAGGTTAAAAAGACGGCTAACAACATGAATCCAACACTACGAGTGGATAAAGAATTTAAGTGAAAGCCTTAACTAGACGAGTTTTAACGTCCCTGAAAATGAATTCAAAGTGTAAACCTGACATGCTGAAATAACATATCAGTTGAACAATCATTTAAAGTGACCATTAACTATCTACAGAGCGTACCTTTTATGAACCGAATAAATAAACGCCTAGTCCGATCCTGACGTCTTGTGGAGTTCTCTTTTTACAGAGAGTCGTAGGAGAGGAAAGGCTCCGGGATAGGAAAGTCCCTAGGAAAGGGAAGGTCCCATTTAACATTATCAGAGATATCCCTTGGTGAATTTTAAAGGTCCGCTATAACCTTTTCCTATGGTTTTCTTACGACAGGGGTAAGAGCGCATATTTCAAAAATTAATTTGGCAAATGTAACATTTTTTTAAAGAGAACGAACGCTTTAGACTAGTCAATAAATTTGAAATTGGTTGATGTCTAAAATGCAAAAACTATTACAATAAGTATCATTCGGAGCGCCTCGACCTTTCATGAATAGTATAACTAGCATATAAGACGAGAATTATAATTCATTCGTGACTATCGCCATCGTATAAGTCGTTTGTGATATATTGCAAACAATTGCAGACATGTTTAGAGGTGGTTTTTATTAATTATCGGAGCATTAGCATTTTGATTGTCAAAGGAACACAACGCGTAGAGAATCATACTATCGATGCGTTTATAATTGCTTGCAAACATTTACAGACGAATATGATATAAATCATGTAATCTTGCAGCGTATGACTTTAATGAAATGAAACAAATATTTAAAACACATTAGTATCATAATTCTCTGTGATCTTTGTCGATTTTTAAAACCATTTGAATGGTGATAACGTGTTTAAGAGTCGAATAGACGTCGTATCTTAATTCCATGAAAACGGATAATTGTATAGAAATCAAACTTCAAGATATGTTTATAAAAACGGCATAAATAATTTTTGGAACAATGACTGCGCTGATACGAAATACAAGAGTATAAGGGTATTCAGAATTGCAAACCGTCGCACTGACCTACTTAAATATTTGGAAGCAAAGAGTGTACTTCGTGACATGGGTCGTGCAGAAACGTGTATTCAACCTCAGCACGAAAACGAGCTGGTATAATTGCGAAATAAGACAAGACATTTCTCGAATGTATTTCATCTGCAGAATGTACCCTAGTTAGAGTTGAGGCTGAAAATTTTCCAGTTAAGTTCGGCTATTTGACACATTTAATTCCCTAGTTTAAATAGTAAAATAGTATTAATAATTTTGATATTTTTCTTCAAAAGGAAACATCTAGGACTAAATTAATAATCGTCAAAATTGCAATTTGTTTAACTAATGTGATCTTTATAGCGGACTGATACTGTAATGGCAACCAATGGTACAATATGTTTGAATCTTCACTAACTTTTGACCACGTGCAGCATGATGAGTATGGTAACAATGTCGTTTTTATAAACAAGTAATGGACGAGATACGGACTTGTGTTAAACTTGATTATTTTGTGTCGTGTCGAGTAGCGTAGAGTAGTGTTGTGTGACGTAGCGTAGTACAGTGTATTGTGGCAAAGTGTAGCGTTGCGTATTATAGTGAAACGCAGCGCAGTGTATCGTTGCGTAGTGTAGTACAGTGCAGTGTAGTGAAGTGTCGTGTAGTGTAGTGTAGTGTATTGTTGTGTAGCGTAATATAACAAAGCACATCGTAGTGTAGTTTAATATAATGTAGTATAGATCATTGCATTGTATTCATTACAGTCTAACTTGTATATAAAAAACCATAGGCAGTTTCAATTTAAACTTTATACAGATAGAGGGTTTATGAATAAGGGAAAACATTTGTACTGTTGTAATTAAAGGGAGGGAAAAATTAATGTGTTTTGTACAGACAGCGACTAAATTCAGAAGGACGATATTCAGGTTAGACTGTATTATTCAACATGAATTATATCATTGTTATATAAAATGTATAAGTAGATCCTTTATTTTTTACTTTAAAACAGTACAGTATTTATGTTTTTATTTTTCCTTTAATATTATCTATGCAAATGTTTTTTAATTTGTATATTTATGAAAAGGTCAATGATCTTCCATCAATTTTAATGTTGAGCTACTCGTTCCGAGGTTTAGCCATTTTCATCATTTTAAAATCACTTGTGTGTTTCCTTAATTATGTTTTGAAAGAAAAAAGTCTAAATACGTCATGACAATTTGACATATTGTTTTGAGTAATATACATTTATTCTGACGTAAAAGCTCTAAAATCACCTATACTGTTACTAACGGAATAGACGTTTATAATTATTATAACCATATTTTACAATGCCTGTTTATTTGCACTTAAATGACATTATAAGAACGATATTAACTTCGTTCAAAATGTTTATTTAGAGTTCAAGACAAGTAAAATTTAAGTTTAAATCTGTGAATGAGTAGTTTTAAACTTGAAAACAAAAGAACATACAGAGTACATGTATCTGAACTTCATTTAACAGGTTATCTACAGGTATGATGGAATGTGTGAAATATTACAAGACTTTAAAAAGTACACTTCATAACTTTTCTAAGTACGCCTATATATTTGGGCATGACTGGGTTGATATGTATGCCATTGATATAAGATTTGTATAAAATGTTCATCAAATAGTATATCATTTATTAGCAAAACGAAGAATAATTTGAAAAAATAACTGTCTTCTTTTAAGCAGTAAACATATTGGCACCAACTAAGTACAAATTTACATCAATAACACGTATGGCCACCTTCAGCTCGTATAACTGCAGGACAACTTGCTCGCATTGAGATTATGAAGTTCCGAATAATATCCTGTCGTATCATAGCCAATTATTGCCCTCTTGTTGTCTTACGGCGTCTTCCCTGGCATAGCAGGTCTTTAACACTTCCGTTTTGCTCAAACTGTCTGAATATAACAGTTTAAGGGTTACGCTTTAAATTATGGGCAATCGGAAAGATGGTTTCACCTTGTCACGATTGTTGGAGGTCTATGCACTACAGCTATTCTTAGAATGTCTCAGTGATGAATATGATGCGAGCAAGACACGGGATAGCAATTCAATTGACCTCTCGTACTGACGAGCCACCATGTATCATTCTGATAGCCCGGCCTCTTTCTGCCAAGCTAGTTCGTTTCACACTTACAACTTGTGAAAGTTTAGATGTTCTTTCTAAGTGTAAATTGATATAGATATCGACATGTACAAAATAAACTTGTTAATATAAACCGTTTGGCTCATATTAGTAAAAAGCACGAAATGCACGTGCATATTGGAAGTCGGTAACTACACGGTAGAATATGAAAAAATATAGTATCCAATAATTGACTTACATAGTTTGGTTTTAATATTTTAACAACTGCCGGGAAATGTGTATACTTACAAAAGTTGTTAAGTGTAAAATAGATAACACGAGTTATGCCATTTAAGGTTTCTGTTAAATTTTCCGAGTATTCTTTTGTTACATTAGATATATTTATGTTTCGTTATTTCATGGAAGTTTTTTTTCTTGTTGGGTTATATAGTGACATCCATAATTACCTTCACATTTTTGTAAATGCCCATTTGCTGTTATTTAATATTAATCAAGCATTGAGTTTTTAGTATTTTGATACATGCACATATAACAAAAACAGTTATATAAAGATGTATTACTTCCATTTCAAAGTATATCTATTATATTAGTTCTAATGTATATATACAGCTGAAATAAAATTAAATCGTGTGAAAAAAAACTTTCTTTACAAGTATTAAGGGAATTTTAGACGGCACTGTGTTGATCAAATCTATAAAGACATTTTCATAGATGCTATTATTGCTGTTCATTAATTTCAAATTTGAAACTTGAGATATTTTGTAAAACATTTTAAAGTTATATGTCCGTGTTTATATTTTGCTAAAAGATCAAATACCAAATTCACAAACTTGACAATGTGTAATGTTTATATATGTACTTTTAAACAATGTTAAACAAAGAATGTAACATGATCTTTGAATTCATATCTTACATTTAAAGCATTAGTTGTATCATTGAACGGCCTGAGGGTGAATGGGTAAATAAAACAATGAATGATAATGTGATACATGGATGTGATAAATGGTGAAAGTCAAGATGTAAATAGGATTTTGTGTGTTTGTTTGCATGGTGTTTGTGAATAATTCAATACATGGTAGTTTTCGTTATTTAGTATATTTTATATTTTAGGCCACAACAAGTCGATGACGTGCTCTATTGATCTAATTATTTAATCGCACCTTTATTTTGACGGTTTTCCCAAAAATATTTTTATTTCCTCACTCACTCATAATAAATCAGTTCAAACTACTCTTTAAAGCAACTGAAATAAGATTATTTTTATTCTACCCTCGCTTGCACCATTATCATCTAGAAAAAAAACAATGTAGAACACTTGATTAATTTGTTGTGGCCTTATGTTCAAATATACATTAGTAAATTGTCACCTGTCGTTAAATTTCTTTACACATGCTGTACAATAAATTTTGTATATACTATTTTTAGTTTGTATTTGTTTATATTATTCCAGCTGATTTTACTTCAATTAAAAACGTATTCATACAACTTAAATTAATCACTCTTGAGTACACTTCCTGGTTCACCAAGTAAAGAACAACTAGGATTCTTTCTCAATAAAACAACGAGGTAAAGGTTCGGGGTGTGAACTGAACCATCACAGAGAACTTATTCAAACATGCTTGTAAATGTTTGTTTCTGGACCAAAATGTTTGTTTTAATACAACACACGTCCATTCGTGTAAGTATAACTGGATTCTGGATAAGACTTTTGGTCTAGAAAAATACATATGAAGTAAGAAAAATATAAAAATTCAATGTAAATCACTATAGAGAGAATAGTTTTTAAAAGTAAATTGCATACATATGAAGGTCTGTTTGTTACCTGCCACAACTTGATAATTACACGGTCATTTAATCTGTTATTTCTATTTCCTTTCGAACTTCTTAGTTCTCGATATTTAAAATCGTCGCATATATACAATTAGTTCGATAAAAAATTAGTATTAACCAGGGGCTCAATGACTAAAAAGAAGCTGAATAATAACACGTTCAGTGACCGTATAATTATTCAAGTTGTGACAGGTTAATAAAACAGAACTATAAGTGGCTGTTACAGCTCAAAGAGGAGTTACGTCGTTATTGATTATGAATGTTCACAAGATACATCACAATTTATTACGTGCAAAACGATAGATCTACATGTATGTATTACGTCTATCGGTTGACAACACTACGTCTTGAAGGAGATAGAATTACGTGAATATAAAATACAGTATTATATTGTTTCTGTTAGTTCGATTGTTTATTTGTTAAGGTGGGACACTGTTTACAAACACAAGAATGTTTGTATATATTAGTGAATACGTAAGGAATTTATCAGTTTCGATTGACTGAAACAATATGTCAGGATTAGGAATAGATAACTTATTTGATATTAGAGTGTATAATGTTAAGAAGATATCTGCATCTATGTCTAAAACATTAAGTCTAAGTAGTACAGTTGGTAGCGTGCAGGTCTTCAAACCAAGTGTCCCGAAAGGGGTAAGGGTTCAAACCCCACACGGGGAGGTTATACACCTCCATGAAAATTTGACAATGATGTCAATTTTTCTCCATTAATAGGGTTAATGGAGATGTTTCTGGTGTTGTTGGAGGGTATGTGATTACTGGTTATAGATAAGGGTCCAGGAAGGCTAGGCCAGGTGCGCTGGACGTCGAAAATATCCCTAAATTGTGATGACACGGCGTTAAACCCAATGTGGATAAATGACGTAAGTTTGAACGAACAATCTATGTGCAAAGTATGTTAAAGGGAGAAAATCATTTGAAATAAACTGAAATAACATCAAAATCGCTATATTACTCGCCCTTTGAATATAAACATTTTTATGAATTAACTGTTTATGGATTAGACTAATGATGATAATATACGTAAACCATATGTGCATTGTGATGTTTTCTCTTATTCTGTGGTTGATATTTTTACACATACAATGCTCAAAATATTGTATGAAATCAACCGTTTATGGGGCGAAATATTAGTGATGCTTTATATACAATATACAAGTATGTGGTTTGTGATGCTACTCCATTGATAATAATACATATATTATTCTCACAATAATGATCGAGATTTTACAGTTGACTATTCTTAAATATCGACAATGTAGGGGACTATATCTCATTTTCAAAAGTTTAAGACATGTTTTATCATTCTGCTTTATTGTTTAGAATTAGAACATTTTAAGAGAGACTATTATGCAGTCATTGTGATTGATTTAACACGTCATGTTTCTCTCCCTTTAAATACCTCTAAAATAATTCTAAATGACTTTAAACAACTATCTTAGGTTCACAAAATACTTTTAAAATTGAGAAATAAAATAACCATACACGGTTATTTACAATTACTGTCAAAATACATGATGTTTATATACATAGTACCATTCAGAATTACCTTAAATTTTAAACTGATTTTCATTAATACAATTAAATTTTGTTTTAGTTTTAATCACGTATTTTAAGAGTTATGATATATTATAATATTTGAAAGGGATTTAATGGTAATACACGGTCATGTATCAGATGATGCGTTGGACAGGTATCAAAAAAGCAAGGAAATGTAAGGTTAGTGGTTGAATGCTGGCCGCTGTGGATTACATAAAGCGTGAAGCTCATTTCATTAATGATTTTTAAGACCACAACAAATTGATCATACGTTCGTTGGATTCCTCGAACCTTAAAATCCGAAAATGAAAAAAAACATCCCTCCCACACTTTGAAATTTGTAAATCATCATAAATTTCGGAAAAGTCAAAATGTTTGGCACTCGGTCAATTAGAATTACCCTGAAAATTAATAATTTGAGTTCTAGATATCAATATAAATCAGCATATGTTTATTATTACGATAAAGAAGTAATGCATTCTTGTTAATATACGACATTAGAGATTATAATGACACGATCCTATGTTCAGAAAAATGATAACTGCACTCAATCTTAGACCATAAAAATAATATTTAATATATTTTCACATTTCTTAAATATGTCAATGCATACTTTTATTAACTTTTTTTACTTTGCTACCTTTGATTTGACATTAGTGTTAATGCGACGCAGACTCAAGTCTACACTCTCTACACAGCTAATTTTGATGTGTGACGTCATACGTGTCTTGGTAGTATAACGATATGAAGGTCGATACATTACTTAGAGAGCAGATAGGACAGGGAGAAATTTTTTTTCTTACAATTTTTACCTTTGATAAAACTTTGAATTATGACCATGTCATAACCAATCACGTTCTACATATACATGATAAAATATTTGACATATATATCTTCATATTAATGAATACAGTCAAGAATTTAGTTTACTTGTTTAATAATTTTAAATGTTCCACTTTATTTTCGCTACAGTTGGTCTGACGGATTTTTCCATCGATGATCACACTCAGTTTAACTTTGAATATAATGCAATGACGTTACACATTAATATCCGTATACAGATCGACACTCAAAATTATATAAATGCTACCCTCACGTATACGATGTCTTCTTCCAAGTCTGTAGCGGGAGAATACAAATACATAGGCAATAGGTTCGATTCCAAATCAAAATCTATCCTAATTAAGTTTGTGGTATTTTGTCATGAAATACTAGCTCTGTATCAAATAGAGAAGCTGTCAGTCTCTAACTTATATTTTGCAATAAATATGGACACTAAAATACAAAACCGGCAGTCTGAGGTATGATACTGTCAGAACTTTGTTCCATGGTAACCGGTATACCGGTACACTACACACATCTCTATTGAAGGTGTTTCTATAAGATGATGATCGTACGATCATTAATTGACTTATTGTAGTGATATGATCGGATAAGCTATCAACTTTGTAATCAGTATTACGGTGAAAATGTTAAAGTTAAACATGTATAAACATTACACATAAGATATCCTAACTACTTATTTATAGAATAAATTCATCACGTGATATCACTGTCGTCATCAGTCAAAGTGGGAGGACGATCAGATACTCAACAAACATCAAGGCAGTAAGTGTTCTATGTCATCAAATCGTCAATAAAGAGCTACATTTATATAAGCATCATTTTGTAGATTATACGGTATGTTAAAATTTATGTACATGCATTTACATTTCCAATGGTAATTTTGTCTATCACTTTGCATTGTTTTTGTGTTAATACACCATAGGTCAATATCGTTGACTTTATACATCTGTTCACTCTCGTTGACAATGTGTCGAGCCAGTATCCTAAAACGGCTCAATATACGTAAAGGATGTCTATTTATGACAGAAAACGAAGTTCCGGAGAAATTAATGATCAGAATGAGATTACATTATTTGTTTTCGTCCTCACTGTGATCATAAAGAATAAATCTCAAAACAGAATTAAAAAAGCATATTTTCAGTGTAATTTCCTTAATCTTCACTGTATTTTCTAACCGACTATTTTGCTATAGATATACATAATTCACGTGTCTTGGTCATATGTGCATTGTATTTATCATTAGATAATTTAATACATGATTTTCAGAAAACTTGTTCTTAGCAATACATTTTCCAAAAATGTTTTGTACGCCATAAATAGAAGTACTTGTGGTTTATTAACAGTGTCAATGAGCGAGCCCCCGGCTAACTCAGTTGGTAGCAAGTAAGTCTACTGATCGAGATGTGGTGGGTTTGATTCCCGGGCGAGGCATTCTTTCGTGGAGCTTGGTCATGAATTTTTTCTACGATTATTCTACCAATGTTTTTAATAATGTGGGGCAGTTGTCATTAACTGACGAAAGTATGCGCTTTGCAGTTGGTTAATAGTTAAATCCATAGATTTAGCCTTTCCAGGAGGAGTGAGTAAGTTGACTGACCGCCTTTAAATGACCTATACAATGTGTTGCAAAGGCGTTAAACCAACCAAACATACAATCAAACAACTGTGTCAATGTCTTTATAAAACTTGTAAACACAAAATCAAATCCAAGTTTTATGATTTAATATCAAATTTCTTTCGCCCACAATCTTCAGATCCGTCCGGTCATACCAATGACAATTTTTTATATATAATAACCTTGACGATATCTAGAACGTTCCACACTATCATACATGATAATATTATCATATTTAAAACAAACACTTGTATATAGTTAATGTTGATAATAAAGATAATTTACAATAATTAAATGTATCCATTATATCTACACTCACAGTACTTTTCAACTTGCTTTGTAAAAATCAGAGTTGTATTACAGTATTACAATATATGTCTAAAATGGATGAGACGGCCGCTAAGATCAATTTGAAATTCCTCTGATTTAGAACAAGGCAGTGGGCAGCTACGGTCGAAATAATAATTTATCAAAAATAAACATGCAATATGATACAACCATTCATTATTAAACGGCAATATTTCAACTTTCTAATTAGTCTGTATATAATTGGTTGAATTGTTTTTTTGAGATGATGATCATAAGGAAATTAAATGAAGTATACGGTTTATAATATTGAAATCAATTTCATTAATAATAATGTACATATCATTTTATATAACTTGACAGATTTTGGTCATATGATCTGATAAGTTATCAACAATGAGTTCATTATTACGGATACAAATATGAATGACCTTAACATTTAAATCAGATATTAAATCATCTATTTATAGAACAAAATTGTCACGTGGTATAACAATCTTCATCAGTCAAAGTGGGAGGACGAACAGACGCACAACTTACATCAAGGCAATAACTTCCCTATCCCATCAATTTAACTTTGAAGATCTACGTTTCTACAAACAACGGTATGTGTAATTTATTGCTTGTATTATATTCATTTTAATTCTATTATTGTCTGTATTTATATTTTAATATCACTACGCCTCTGTGTGTTAATAGTCAAATATTTATTATCACTGTTGAATATCAAATACAATTGGCTGAGTCCTGCTTTCTGACATGGATTTTTGAGACAAAAAGACATCTGACGACGGAGAAATGGAATTAATTCATGGTGTATGATATAATCCATGGTTAAAAATGACATCATCATGAGACTTGGGTACAAATAAGCTCCATTTAGTGCCATTTTGTATAAGCATATTGTACAAATATATAAGCATTCTCCGTTATAACCAGGGCACTAAACAACTCTTTTTTGGTTCATATTGTTGTCCACTTAAGGCGTAATATAAAGAGACCAAACTTGTGCAAACATTTTTGATATAAAGCTGGCCAAGTATGCGTGTTTGGGTGTGGTTGTGACATACAAGATTGTGCTAATCCTGTTTTGTCATTTTGGAAACTATATGTTTAGGATTTACATCATTTAGATTGTGATACATTTTACAAACATTACATAGAAATCAAAATATGTTCTTAACTCAATTTTTGTCATGTTAGGGTTGATTTATAATGTATTTACCCGTTGTGTTGGGTCCAACGCCATTGCAGCACATCGTTATGGTCATATCACTGCCGTCCTAGAAAAGCTTAATCTCTGGATTAAGCTCTCTACCAGTTACTAGGCTCGTACTTTTGTTAGTGACTGACATAATTAAGAATCAGTGATGGGTGGGAGAATTTCCATAGAAATCATTTCATGAACTCCATGAACGTATGCTTTGCCAAGGAAAAGAAAAAAAACACTCGCGATCAGCAGACTAGCGTGCTACCTACTGAGTTAGCTGGAAGCTGTTTTTTACCTATTTACGCGACAAACATTACATAAAGGGACGTAATCATGTAACCAAGCGCATCAAACAATCTTTTGAACAATTTGAAAGTAATTATAAAGTTTTCTATTATAAATTTACTTTTTACAAGTAATACACTGTACAATGGTCACATAGCTTTTATAATAAGAAAATGCACTTTGTTGACCTTTGACCTAAATAACACATTTTTATCACAAAATAGGTTTAAAAAATATTCTCTATGTGGCTCAGTAAATCATCCAGCAACATGAATTAAATACTAAACTGCCTTTTCAAAAGTTTTCCACATTTGTGAAAAAAATCTTTAACAACAGTTATACCACTCGTCTTTAATTTTACACTACTGTGACATTATTTTAACCATATCGAGTATTAAATTTCTCTTACAAACGTCACGAAGCATCAATAAACACAGTTCAAGTAGATTTAAACTTTAAACACTAACTGTAGTTCTACTAGTTGAACTATTGTAAATTATTTTTATTGTCATTTATTTTCGCGACAAAAAGGCTAAACAAGGAAGTAATTATGTAATCAAACACTCATTTATCATAAAAATAATGTTTAATCATAATACATTAGTTTCCAACAAAGAAATTCTCCACTTTACCGATAGAATTCTTGAAATATCAGTATATAGAGCATAGGGTCTAATTAAAAATAAATGGAACTAGTTGACATTTGGCCTGGATTACGGACTTAAACGCGACTTAGATTTTATACATCCCCAGTACGATTTCAGGGAGGCATCCAGCTACATGAATCAACCATTAGATTTACATTAATAAAAATGTCCTACGGTGGTCAAAATTTCACAAAAAGATAGATAGATTAATAGTAAATTATGATATGAACGTTATTTTCATAACATCAGGATGTGCAATGCCCATTATAACTATCGTGTTGTGACCATGTGACATCACAGTAAAAACACTGCAGATATTGGTCAAATTTATTTACTCTCATTTTAAATGTACACAATATAACACACTGATCTGTGCAAGGGCGGATCCAAATATTTTTTTCTATAGGGGGGTCCAAACTTTTTCTAGGGGGTTCAAAACTATCGAACCACTACAACTTTACACACTATTTGCAGAATTACGCTTAGACCTATGTTAGGCAAAGAGAAAAATTGCTTCATGCTGCTTAAAATGAATTTTAGTTAAAAAGTATACTCATGCTTGGGTACATTTTGAAAATTTCAGGGGGGTATTCACCATTCTAACCCCGCCAGATTCTCCCATGCAATGATTCCATAACAAAGAGTTTCTAGATAAACGGTTTGCTGTCATTCAGTGAGTAATGTTTGTTTATCCCAGTTTTTACTCTCATTTTTTACATGCTTGTTTGATACATTGTACAATAAAAGCAATGAAATTCTGTTATTTTTATTATCATTATTGACATAAAAATGAAATAAGTATCAGTTTATATACAAGTATGTATTATCGTATTAAAGTTGATTTTAATATCTGGATCCACCGCTCATATAATTTTTATATTCTGTAAAATGTTTACAATATCTAGAACGTTCGACTCTATACATGATATTATAATCAGATATAAAACAAACACTTAATAATTGTAATCTTGATTGAGATCGTTTAGAATAACACTTGATACAAAATTAAATGATATTCTATGTAAATAATGTCTCATCTTATCATTAACAAGCTATAAGTAAAATAGGTTCATGGTTATTACTCAATATATTTGTCGTTTGACCGCCACAATATAAATGAAACAACGTTTTAAAGCAAATAAAAACAAAATAAACTAACATATTAAGAACGTTCATCAAATTATATATATAATTTATTTAGATATAAAGTAATCTCGTTGAAATTGCCTGATGATAAAGTTATACACTCTAAAAATCATACTATATGTAAAGCATATGTATTCAAATACTACTTTTCGAAAACTATAAATGTATTTTATGAATATCTTATTTAGAGATCTCTCACAAAAACATATACTTTGACGATAAGGTAATTAACTTATATATATTGCCTTAGTTATATGATATGTCTAACTTATTCATTACATAACGGTTATCACCACAATTACCCTTCGTTCCCAATTAAAGGCTATTAGCCCAGCATATAAAGAACAAACTGTAGAGTGGTGAAGAAATCCTTTTACTTATAGAATAGTTCATGTAATCAAATAAACTGATTGATTTCACTAAGCTGGGAACAAATACAAATTTTGATGTTCAAATATTCGTTTTTAATTTTGGAATATATTCGAATGTTCGTTTTTATGAAGCCAAAAAAGATTCTAAGTATGTCAGTGCTTTATATTGCGATGTCCATGTCTAATTTTGTTTATTTGAATACAATGCTACTTCAGTTCATATTGAATAAACATTATCTGGAGTTTTAATGCATCTTGAATATATCCTTCATGATCTGTATATAACCAAGGTTTTGTACAGTAAATTGGGAGTCATAACAATAACGTAATTGACATGTGTAATCACACGTGCCAACTATAAACTTGCTTCTTTAACTACGATTTTAATTGCAACTTGGTGTGGCAAGAATTGAAAAGCTTTTCTAGTGCTGAGAATTTCGAATATTCGTATTCGTTTTTCAATATTCGATTACTCAGTGACGATCCAAATATTCGAATATTTTCCCGACCCTAATTATTACCTTAAATTATGACCTTGTCATAAATTAGGACGTCCTACATTACACTTGATAAAATATTTAGTATTAGAGTAAATACCTTTGATATTAATCTTAATATTAACTAGTACAGTGTCATTTAAAACCTACTTTACTTTTTTGATATTATAAAACGCTTCACTTTACTATTGCTACTGTTGCTCTAACGGACATTTACTTCTTTTGAAATTTTGTAAAACGCCAATCTCGTATATGCATGAATAATACATGGACCGTGGGTTCGATTCCAAAAGCAAAATATATTCTTAATAAGTTTGTGGTGCTTGGTCATGAAATACTAGCTTTGTATCAAATGCTGAAGCTCTCAGTCTCTAACTAATATTTGCAGTAAATGAGGCCACTCTGACACAAAACCGGTAGTCTGCGATGATACTGTGGTATGGTACTGTCAGTTTTTTTATTCCACGGTAACTTGTATACCAGTATACTACACAAATCTCTTTTTGAATGTGTTTCTATAAGATGATGATCGTATGATCATTAATTGACTTAATTTAGTGATATGATCTGATAAGCTATCAACTTTGTAATCAGTATTATGGTAAAAATGTTAAATGTCAACATATAAACATTACAAATACCATATCCTTATTATCTATTTATAGAACAAATTCATCACGTGATATCACTATCGTCATCAGTCAAAGTGGGAAGACGAACTGAAGCACGACAAACATCGATCCATCAATAAAGAGCTACATTTATATAAACATCAGTTTTGAAGATTATACGGTATGTTTAAAATTTATGTACACATATTTACATTTTCAATGCTTTTTGTCCAACGTTTTTATTGTTTTTTGCGTTAATACAACAGAGATCAATATCGTTGACTTATTACCACTGTTCACTCTCGTTGTCAATGTGTCGAGCCAGTATCCCAAAATAGCAAATTATATGTGGTGGATAAAAGAACAGAGGAGGGTTAGTTCTAGGAAGACTGATTAGAATATCATTATATGGTTTACTTTTGTCTTCACTGTGATCAAAATGAAGTATTCTAAAAACTGTAACTCACGAGGTTTTTCATTGTACGATTTTCAAAAAGTGTAGTTAGCAATACATTTACCGAAAGTATTTTGTATCCCATATTTAATTATTGTAGTTCATTTCAACTACAATCTCTGGATCCGCCCGCTCATTATATTGAATTGTTTTCATATAATAACCATGACAATATCTAGAACGTTCCACATTATACTAGATAATATTATCAAATATAAAACAAACAAATGTAGATAGTAATCTTGATAATAAAAATATATTACACTTATTAATCCAAATATTTTTATGTACAGTATTGATATTTGGTTATTTGTCTGGTTAAAGTCATAGTAGTGTAACTTATTCTTGTAATATTGTGTCTTATTTGATGTCACAGCTGGTTAGCGTAGTCGGAGGTTGGTCTGATGACGAATTGGGCTGTTATCAGCTACTGATGAAAGGAAAGTAAACTTTCAACTAAGAAATAAATATACTGAGCAAAAATGAAAACTTTACATGGAATTTGAAACAGAATAGTTTTACTTTTGTTGAATGCACCATAAAACTACTAACAGCATGTTTTACCTTGATCAATTATCCGACAGTTTTGTGGATTTCATTACTATTCCCCCGAGAGTAATTTGAAATATGAAGTCAACTATGGTAGGGGTCAATTTAAAAACATATCGAAAGTGGTAAAACTTTGACCTTGTGAGATTTTAGGTATTGAATTTGAGATTTTAAATACAATGTCGACAGGAGCTTGTCAGTAGCGTGTATGGCTACCAATGCTGTTGATGCAAGCCAATATTCTCCTTCTCATGGAGTTGACATAATGTCTAATGACGTCATTTGGAATTGCCTGCCATTCTAACAGCAAAGCATGTCTCAGGTCATGAATGTTGTTGATTTGGTGATGGTTTCGTGCCCTGCGTCCGAGTTCATCCCATATCTGCTCAATGGGGTTAAGGTCCGGGGAGAGTGCTGGCCAGAGTAAGACGTTCACATTATTGTTTGCCAAGAAAGCTGTGGTTACTCGGGCTGTATAGGGTCTAGTATTATCATGTTAAAAGGTTGCCTGAGGTCCATGGTTTGGCATAAATGGGAGCAGATGATTGCGGAGAATATCGATATACATGTAGCATTTAAGTGTCTCTGGAGAAAATCACATTGATCCATTGGGCTCACTTTCAAAGGCGATACCGTATACACCAGGCCAGTCTTTGAGCCCTATGTCGTGCCCTTATTAGCGGTCCAGTTTAAGGTCTGCGAGCCCGAAGTGGAAATGTGATTTCCTTAGACGGTTTCGGATAGTCTGAGCAGAGACCCTAGCTGCCGGGCAGTTACTGTAGCTGGCAAAAAGAAACGATTACGTAAGTGAGCTAACGTAATCGCGCGGTCGTCTTTACGCGACGTCGATGCCAATCAATATATGTAGTGAAAGTAAATCTATGAGAAGAATAACCTGTCAAAATGGGAAGTTTAGTGTGTAAAGTTTTCATTTTTGCTGAATATATTTCAATATTATACCGTCATATATTGTTAAGACCACAATATGGTAACTTCGGACTATTTACCGCTATACGCATGTAGTAGTTATTCAAATGTTTTGTTTGAAAATTGTTCTATAAGATGTTGACCGTACGGCAGTTAAGTAAAATATAAAGTCATTGTATAAATTGAATATGATTTTTTTAAGAGTGATTTTGACTTATTATGGTCATACATGATCTGATATGTTATCAACAATGTGTTCACTATAACGGATACAAATATGAATGACCTGAACATTCAAATCAGATATAAATCATCTATTTATAGAACGAAATTGTGACGTGTTATCACACTTTTCACAGATCATTGTGGGAGGACGAACAGAAGCAAAACCAACACCAAGGCAGTAACTGAACTATCTCATCAATTTGATATTGAATATCTACGTTGATAAAAACAATATATTTGAAGATTTTACGGTATGTTCCCTTTATGTATCTTATAATATCAATTTTCATTTTTATAACCATCCTTTGTTATGTTTTTATGTTTATATCACGACGTCGCTGAGGGTCAATAATTAAGATTAATAATATTGTTAACTCACATTCAATTTGTGTTGAGCCCTGCAATCTAACATATTGTTGGAGAAGAAGGCTGATTGAGACGGATTATTGGAATTAGATCCATTGTAACTTTGAAATGGTCTCCCATACAACATTTATTTACGCCTACGCTGTGCAAGTTCATGGAAGGATCTTTAAATGACATATACAAAATTCTACTCAATTGCTTTTATCAGTTTTCACACTTTTTTTATTACCATTGTTTTCATCCCTACATACATGTAGGTGTACCAGAACAATTGTTTTATCGATATTCCCTATACTTAATTGTAAGTGTATTGATCGTAAATTCTCTTTTTACATTTTTATGTAATCCCTGCACTAATTGTACCAACATATCAACATAGCTTATCACCTTATTCATGTGTTCATTTCCTGGTTCATAATCAGGGCTGTATACATATATTATTTTATTTAATGTTTTTACTATCATCTTTGTGCACAATCAAGCATATAACCCTCGTCTGAGTTGTTGACAGTAACAAGAGATAGAGAGAAAGAAAGGTTATCCTCAAGTGATTTTGTGTGAAATTGGCGCCATTTTGTATGAGTAAATAGAACAAATATATATATACTGACATTAAAAACCAGGCACTACTTAACTGGACTTTGGTTAGTATTGCTGCCCTTAGAAATATGATGTGAAAATTCTGGGATTAGAACTCACGAACCCCAATATTAAAGTCCGACACTTTATCCAAAACAATGTCGCTTAGGTGATAAAGATGGCCATGACTAATATTGAATTTCTTTCGCCATCCATATCTGGATCCGCGCGCTCATTCCAATACCAACTTTTTTAATTAACATTGAAAATCCCAGAAATTTAGTCCGACAAAGTAATCTCCCCTGATTACTCTGCCATTAAGATACTGAAGAAAAATCAATATGAAATGCAGACGTAAAAATATTTTGTTGATAATTATCACTGAGTGTCCCTTAATTGGACTCCTAGTGTTATACTGATGTATTTAACAGATAAGATCACACAGGTCCTACATCACAGAATATGGCATCATATACATTTAAGTTAATTATGTCCAATAATGTTACTTTAACTTTAAGTACTAATTGTAGAAAAAATATTCTGCAAAACTAGTGATGTAGGTCTGTTTTCATATACATTAACTGAACATTTGTATGACAATATTTTCCGTCTGATCCTAAATACATCAGGTGTCTTATTAAAATGAAAATAGATGACAATTCTAACGTAAGTTTGACGATTTTTGATTTCGAAGGAATTGTCTTATTAATTTTATTGACATAGACATAGTTTTAGTTGAAATAGGATTTATAATAATATACACACTCTGAAGAAAAAAATCAGAATTAATTACAAAATGCTCAAAATACTATGTGCAACTGTCAACTACACCATTCGAAGGATTGTACAAAGAGATATCTGGTTGAATTTCTTAATCTAATATCCTATAAAAGTTGATGATTTTGCGACCACAGACAGCTTAAAATAGCTTCTCAATTTTAAGTTATGATTTCATAAAAAATGATTTTTGTCGATGTTCCGGTTTTGATTAAGCAGAAAATGAATACATAGCTTTTTGAGCGTCATTTAGTTATTTATCAAATTAGCTTTTTGAGAGATGAGACAAATATCACGAATATTTTTTCAGCTAATATTTAACTCTTTTAAAAATGAATTAAGTAAGTTTTTTTTTTTGTTTATCTGATGTTATTTCACTGAAATACATTAAGTTCTGCCGAATATTTCGATTAGTTTGGAAAATAGCAATTTTAAACAAGAGGTCGGACATTACAAAACTTTTCCTTTTTGCTATATTTCTTTTATTTTTTTTAATGTTTTTGTTAATTTACTATATTGCCACATAAATTCATTGACCAATATGCCTAGGTTTTATATTTTCCGAATTTATAGCAATTTTTGGAGGCGGGAGGCGAACAAGACACTTTTTTCGACTCACTCATTCTTTTGAAAATTATGGAATTAACAAAATTTACATCATTTCAATACCACAAGAAGTCATGAAAACTTGTACTTGTGCCATAACTGAATGATATTAACATTCATTTACACAAATTTTACGTTTTATCATGAAAAATTTAGCTGCTAATGTACAAGATGTTTTCTAAAATTAATAAGACCGTTACACTCGCACCATTTTCATTTTCTTTAAATTGAAAAAAACCTCTTGACTGCAAATTGTTATAAGCAATGTTTTAAAACATGAACTTTTCTATAAAAATGTTGATATAAGATTTTAATTAAAGTTTTCTTGCTCTGAAAAATAGCATTTTTAAAAATAGGTTAAAACTGATTCTTACGCGTTACACACATAAATGGCCATTTTCGACACTAGAAATTACCATAACTCTTAAACCTCTCGTGATATTTGAACATTTGTTTGCTCACATCCGTAACATTAAGTATTTATAATACAAAAGTTTGTTTTCACCATTTTATTTTTTTATTTTTTTCAATTTATGCCGTAAAATCGGACAAATACTATGCAACAGGTCTTATCTATTATAGCTGCAAAAAGAATCGTCAGTACCTTAATTGCGGACGGATCACGTGACCACTGTATGACGGCGGTCTTATTTTTATTTCTGGGATTGTCTATCTATAGAACGTGTCACAATATACATGATGGTATGACACGATTATTTTGAAGAGAGTTATATCAATAATAAACATAATTTTACAGGTCTTTATTAAAATTTATGTATATCTCTTCCCTCTAGTTAAAAATAGGATACTATTCCTGTGGTCTTTCTCGTAGCAAATATTATTACGATTCTATGAACCTATGGTTCGATTTTTGGGTAGAAACTACATACATCAAATTGTTCTTAAAATTCTACGATTGTTTCCCTTCATTTCATTGTATTAAGTATGGCAATTGCAATTGTATATGTTTAGTATAGATTACAAACTTATGTTTATATAAAACATTGTGAATCTATAAAGTCATGTCAGCCGTGACCGTAGCGTAGTGGTTAGCATGTCTCTCTTTAAATCCGGAGATCGCGGGTTCGAGCCCGGTCGCGGTAGGTCATACCCTATACATGAGTTGTCGGCCTCGTGGTTGGGTAAGTTAATACTGACGATATTAAAGTGACCAAGAAACCTATAGTAGAAAGAGCTCGCCCTCGTATATATGACCTAAATATGCGTGGAATACGACGTTACAAATATAGTAATGTCAAAAGATAGAGAGTAGGTTGAGTGTTACTGAACGAATGTACAGGATAAATTACAGAGACAAATAATATCTGTTGAAGCTTGTTTGAAATTATGTTTGGTTTAATAACTAAATAATGAATTTCTTCTGCAAATAATATTTTAAACTCGACTGCTTAAATCAAGGACAATTTTTCATATATATCATATAACTATAACATTAACATTATCTAGGACGTTCTACGTTATACATATGATAAACAAATGTAAAACTAACACTTGTTGATAAATTTATGATAATCTACTATATAAGTACACAGTCGTGCGATCACACTTTGTATGTGATATATCATATCTAGTCAATTTGATTTAATTAAAACTAACCATCTAAGTTTTGATAATACGAAAATCTAATACAGTGATCGTTACAATTATGTTTATTATTTTTACTTTTTTACCGCTCGGATAATTCGTATAGGTATTGGCTTAGTTATTACATCAAACTCTGATATTTGCATTACCAATACTTATTATAACAGACAGTTAAAATTATCCCTTATTATAACTATTAATTCATAAAAGATTGAAATTATCTAATTTATGTCACTGTTTGTTCTCATTTACCCTTCAAAGATAATAAGCTACATTAAAAATGTAATAACAGAGTAGTTGTATATTGATAACAAGCTTGCCTTTCAACACGGTTAACTCGATTCGATTCTCGGAATACTTGTATATATCTTATAATATGTTCTTAAATAGTGACATTTACCTCCACAGGTACGTTTAATTGAAAGTGTCCAAAACATCCACGATTAATTATGTTCTACTTTAAACACTATCACCACCACCACAACAACAATAATAAAGATAATAACAATAATAATAATTTTGTATTTCTAGTAATGGCTACTTCAAGCAAGAATCAAATGAAATCAAGTATAAAGGGATCAGACTTCTTGTATGATCTTGTGTGTAAACCTTGTCATCATGATGATATAGCAAAACCTGCCTTTGGATATTGTACTGATTGCGATGAACATCTTTGTTCCATGTGCTATGTTAACCACAAGAAATCGAGACCAAGTAGACATCACAAACTATTGGATTCAAGTTCCATGCCAACAACACAAACACTTGATGACACAGACACAACAGTAGATGAAGGTTCATCTGATAGTCTTAATACACCATGTGAGAAACATAGTCAGAAGTACATTGAGTTTTACTGCCATGATCACAAGTTGACACTTTGCAGTGTTTGTGTCACTTTAAATCACACTAAGCCTTGTAAAGTTGATTATATTCCTGATATCTCGAAACCTGTCCTGAATAGCGATATATTACGGGAGATAATTGCAAGAACACAATCAATTAAGATTAAGTGTGACTCAGTTAAGTATGGAATATCTCAAGATACACAACAGACAATCGATTCTTTAAACAGAGCACTGTCGGATTTAAAGAAATACAGAAATGACATGAACAGAAAGCTTGATACCCAGGAAGAAGAAATTACCAAGAAGATAACTGATTTAACGGAACAACTTAACCACAAAGTAAAAACCACAGGAACAAAGTGTGAAGTTATGAAAACAGATGCTAAATTGAAAAAAGATACATTAGATCAAATGAACAAATCAAATCAGCCAAATCAACTATTTATAGAATTACAACAGACCACAACAGTTCTAGCCAAATATGAGGACAGTCTACAGTCAATGGAAAGCCAACATAACCCTGATGAATACCAGTTTTTACCAAATACAACGATACAGCAGATTCTTGAAGCGGAAAACGCACTTGGTACGATATCAACAAAACGAAAGGTAGAACCACCAACCCCCTTAAACATACAATCACAAAGTCCTAACCATACAGTTATCAAACCTACAAGTCAACAAGTTCATTTACCGTCTACATCAAGTAACGATTATCAACCAAGACAACCACAAACAACCATTGAACCAAAAATTGAGGATGAAATATTGGTGGAGACAAGTGGAGATGAAACTTATTGTTGGATCACAGGAATGACCGAAATAACTCCTAGTAGATTAGGACTCACTGACCGTCGCAACGAGTCCATTAAACTACTAGATATTCAAAGTAAATTGGTTACATCAACACTCAGACTAGAATATTATCCCTGGGATATAACAACAATATCTACATCAGAAGTTGCTGTCACCATACCTGGTGGACAATATATACAGTTTGTTACAGTATCTAACAACCTGAAGAAGTCTCGTAGGATAAATACCAATGGTAAATGTTATGGTATATGTTATCATCAAGATAAACTTATTGTTACATACTGTTTACCTGGTAAACTTGAAATACTTGATATGAAAGGTAAAGTGATCAGATCAATAACCACAGATACAACAGGTGAAGGTATATTCTCTCTGCCATACTATGTACAGTGTAACAACCAATACATTTATGTATCTGATCAAAGTAAAAACAACATTACCATGATTGATTATAATTGTAATATAATATCTAGATATAATGTCAAGTGTGCTAGTGGAATGGCTTCCTTAAATAATGGGAGTAGTTTGATATGTTCCTCCATAGAAGACAAGATATATCAAGTATCAGAAGATGTTAAGACATGTACAACTATATTACAAGATGTAGTATGTCCTCAAGCTATAAATGTAAATCATCAACAGAATAGAGTATATATTAGTAGGTATCATTTTAGTAACAGCAAGATAAACAACACTATACTTGTATGGAACATATGATTCTCCATATCAATTTGGAATCTACATTATATATCATCAATTTGACAACATCATTCTTGTTTGGAATATATGAATATACAAGTTAATTGACATTAATAATGACCAGACTAACTTTCAATTCTTTTTATCAAAGCACTGAATGCACAGTAACATTATCATTGACATATAATGTTAGATATTTGTGACATTTGTCCTGGTATATGATGTTGAATTTCTTTGGATTAAACAAGTGAAAATTCATTACCTGAAACATTGAAAATCGTTATTAAAAGTAACACAATAAATTTGAAATCACAGTTCTGAATGTACTTCATAGTTAAAAGCATTACTGCTGTCAGCTTATTGCATTATTAATCAAAGTACTGAATGCACAGTAGTTTAGTGAGACATTTAATAATGTGTTGATGAAACAAAGAACTTAAGCGTTATCATTATCTAAACCATTGAAATCAAAGTACTGAATGCACAGTAGTATAGTGAGTTATTAAAAAAATGTTGATGAATCAAGGAATTAAATTATTTTCAACTGTATTATTTAAATTATTTTTTAAATCAAAGTACTGTATGTACAGTAGAGTAGTGAGACATTTAATATTGTGTTGATGAAACTTGAACCATTGAAATCATCTATAAGTTTAAAGTTATATTTGAAATCAAAGCTTGAATTGATCTGAAAAACCATTACTGACACTTATGGCTTGAAGGAGCAACGCTTCTACTTGCACTTAATTATATAGACAATACGGCTATATATATTCTGAATCAGCGTAATAATTCATAACATAACATAAGCTCAACATTCCGAACTTTTGAATAATAATCAAACCATGTATAGACTCAATTATTGGAACAATTTGCTATTCGTCAACTATCTTTTACTATAATATAATAGAGAACAATGGATTAGATTTAACTTTATCAACAAGCAAAGTTTACAATACTTCATGTGAATTATTATATAGTATGTTTACGTGGACGATAAACTCAGGAGAGTCAACCACATGTCTGATTTAAATAAAACAATTAATCGTTTCTTTATTTCTCATTTTCTGACATGAAAGAAACAATTAAGACAACTCTCATTTCATGCTGATATCGGAGACGCGTTACGCAGCATGTGGACAAAAGACAATAGTTATTTCTGGGTGCTAGGGATCCAAGACGTTTTAAGTTGCATTCTATCTTCTGCACGCTAACATATCATTTACAATTATAAATCCCATTTTACAGTTGCTGTTTTGACATTATATTGACAAGCTGACAACGTATCAAGCTCACATTGGTTTCATCCTATAAAATGATGTACATGCTATGGAGTTCAACACGTTTATGAGTTCTTCACTTGTCTCGCATTTTCATATGTGTGCGTACGCAAGCAACTCAGAACTCAAATGGACATGAGAGTGTTATCTGAACATGTCGTTGCAGAATATTTTAGTGATAAACGTTGATATGAGGTCTTGACTCAAAGTCAAGCAACAATATCATCCAAGTTTGGAACTAGAAGTCAGAAAACATCAACTAACAAACCACGTGATGAAGCATCGGAACTTCATTAATCTAGGGAACTTAGATCTTCGTGACAATCGTATATCACAAACAGTCAAGTCAAGTGTCGCTTAATTCCTGGATATGTACTTATAACCAATCACATCCTATATCCAACACTCAACGATCTTGCACGAACTAACTTTCCTGATTCTGTCTAATAGACAGAATGAATTGAAATTTGTACTTATTTGAACAAACACTGACTGATGATAAAGAAAAACATTGAATTCAAAATGCAAAAGTTACTTGCGATGTGAGACCTGTAAGATTATCCACGATGGAAAAGACGATTATAAACAACAATCGAAAAACAGAAGTGACGCTTAACAAAAGCCTTAACTAGGAGAGTCTCAAAGTCCCAATAACCAAAGACACAATGTGACCCTCGAAAGATGCTGAAATAAGAGAAAAGTTGACAAATCATCTAACGTTATCATCGTTGAATCGTGAAATCTATCTTATTTAAAACCAGTAATGCAGGACAAACAATTTATGCAAATTCAGCACATACACGGGCTAGTTAAATCGCGGAAAATCCAAGACATTTCTGGAAATGTATCTAATCTGCAGCAAGTACAAGAGTCGAGACTGAAAGTTAGAATTATTCAAGACCATACATTTGTTTGCTTGTTCGATTGTTGGGTTTAACGCCGTAGCAACACATTGTATATGTCATATAACGGCAGTCAGTCAACCTACTCACTCCTCATGGATAAGCTAAATCCGGATTTAGCTGTTAACCAACTACTAAGCGCACACTTTCTTCAGTGACTGAAATCTGCCCAACACAATTAAACATCATTGGAAGGAGGGAGAATAGCCGTATAAATAATTTCATGCCAAAGCTGCACGAAAGTAGGCCCCGCCCGGGAATCGAATCCACGACCCCTCGATCAGTAGACTTTTCGTGCAACCAACTGAGCAATCTGATTAAAACCCGATCTAAAATTTTACCGCACGCATACTCGCTAATTTAGACCTGACCTTTTCCAAACGAAGGTCACGTTAAGGTGACCTTTTCTCAACATAATATTCATGACGAAATTGTTATGATACGTAACTTGTTTATATCGTCTACGTCACGCGATTTGAAATGAGCCACCCAATCGCAGACTGTGAGTAATACCGCTGTTAAATGAGCATGCAAACCTTGGTCTAAAAATAGAAATTACGAAATCAAAATGTGATTAATAGTGTTTTCGTCTAGATGAAAGCTACGCATTGATTGGTCGACACAAAGTTCATCTCGACGTGACCTTGCATTGACTGAGTAGAGATCCAGTACGACAACGCGAGTAGAACAGGATCTCTGTTTACCGAGATTGCCAACTGAGCTAACCGGGCGGCTCTATATATTACGCAGCGTTTTAGTCTCTATGTAGCAACATTTCTCTTCTCAAACAAAGCATTTTGAACAGTGTAAACAAGTCATTGAACATACTGAATGCGGATCCGCGGCAGTGGCGTAGTGGTTAGCATGTCTGACTTCGAATCCGTAGATCACGTGTTTGAAACTCGGTCGCGGCAGGTCATACCCTATATATGAGTTCTCGGACTCGTGATTGGGTAAGTTAGTACTGGTGAAAGAAAAGCGTCCAGGAAACCTACAGTAAGAAAAGCTGGTCGTCGTATATATGAACTATATATGTGTTGAATATGACGTTAAAAACTGAATGCGACATGAGTATTATTAAAGCAAATGTGAGCTTAACGTCACACGCATTGTAGAGTTGTCGGATCAAACATTCGCGAGTGTGCGTGCGGAAAAAAAAGATCGAGTTTTAATTAGATTGACTGTTACAGCGATCAATGTAACACATACTTTCAATCTTTATTTACTTAAGATCACGCGCACACTGTACGAATAGTAACAATACTTTCGGAAATGCAAGCCAAGCACATAAATAAAGTTGCTAGGCGTTATTATCAAAAATTCTGAAGAAAAAATATATCGCGTCGTGTAGTCTAGCGTATTATAACGTAACGTAGTGTAGTGTAGTGTAGTGTAGTGTAGTGTAGTGTAGTGTAGTGTAGTGTAGTGTAGTGTAGTGTAGTGTAGTGTAGTGTAGTGTAGTGTAGCGTATCGCGTCGTAGTGTAACGTATTATAACGTAACGTAGTGTAGTGTAGCGTAGTGTAGTGTAGTGTAGCGTATTATAACGTAACGTGTTGTGTATTGTAGTGTAGCGTATCGCGTCGTAGTGTAACGTATTATAACGTAACGTAGTGTAGTGTATTGTAGTGAAGTGTATCGCAGCGTAGTGTAACGATGTGCAATCTAGTGTAATTTAGTGCACTGCACTAAAATTTACTGTAGTGCAGTTTTATGTATTCATTACAGTCTAACTTGTATATAAAGATTATTATATGGGAACTACTGATAAAGTTCTATATACATGTAGATAGAGAGTTTATAAATTATTGTAAATTATCGCAAAGTTGATAGTAAAGGGAGAGTTGACTTTAGGTCATTTAGTACAGACAATTACTTAATTCAAAAGGACTATATTGCCCTGTATTGACTGTATCATTATTTATGATTTATTTTTTTTATTTATGCGATCACGGGCACTGCAACAAGCTATTCATGAGATTATTTTGCACAGCCAGATATAGAGGTCGCTATATACAGTGTACGTTTATCTTGAAGAGACAAAACTTTGTTATTCCAATGCGGCCAAACAAAATGGCGGTTGTTGTTTCAAAGTGTTGAAACGATTTTTCCTTGCTTTGACAACAGTCCAGTTTTAGATCAAGAATTAAAACATATTTATTCATTTTATTTCATGAATAGGCAGTGAACTGATAAAAGCGCAAAATGATATTCTACAATATTTTTTGTTATAAGTGACATGTATTTGTATTTAATGTAGGAGCTTAAATGCAGCAGTAGGGCACGCGCTTAGGAATCGAGATATCCCAGGTTAGAACCAACCTAGGAGCACTGCTAATTTTATTGAGTCAGAATTTTAACTACAACTGTTCCTTTCCACCAAGGTGTTAATAGGTAATGTGAGGGGTCACCTGCCTGAAGGATATTCCAATGATCATAAGTTATCGTACAAACATTGTTAAGGCGGCTGAATATGTATAAAGAAGCAAACTTTAAGCCGCACTTCAGTTGTTTTAGCTTAAACTGTTTGTATTTATCATCATGTATAATGAATAATCAGCACATTCTGTACTTTGTTCATTATAAGCAGTATAATAATTATATTTTATTGTCCTGCATTATTGTTTATTTCAATGCTTTTAAATCTGTATTTATATAAACAGATCAGTGGTCTTCCATTATTATAATTTTAAGCTTCTAGTTCACAGGTTCCGTTAATTTTATATTTCAGTACATGTTTAAATTGTTATCGTCTGTAGCGATATAAAAAAATAAGTTTCAATATTGTATGGCAAATTGACTCATCGATAATGAGAAATGTACGATAAACTTCACATAAATGCTTAAGAATTGTTTACACCGAGTTCTAGTAAAGCTTATGTTAAAGTTAAAGACCGTGGACGAGTAACATTAAACTCTGAAAACAAACGAACATACTATGTACATGTATCTGAACTTCATTTTACAGGTTATCAACAATTGTACATTTACTTGTTGTAAACTTAGTTATACTGGTATGATGGAATTGTGAGAAATGTTACAAGACTTTGAAATCTAAAATAAATACCATAAATTATGCCTGTTAATATTGCTAATAAGATTTTTAGTCATGTTTGTGTTGCATAAGTATATTGTGTTTACACTATTTTATATATGTTTCTTATGTTTAGTTATACAGTGTCACCCATAATTACCAGCAAATCTTTAAATGTGGGATTTGTTTTTAAATCTTTTCAAACTCTTGGGAGATTGAAATACTTTTGGATACATGAACATGTTAAACAATTTCAATTGTATATAGTATCATTAATTCCTTTCCGAATGAAACATATACAGCTGAATTAGCATTTATCCTTGTGAAGTGAAAAGTTCCAGCTTTCTTTACGAACCGAAAGTTAATTTTTGATTGCACTGTATTCGTTATTTTTTATAGAAATTCACAAATATGTCATTATTGCTGTTAATTAATTTGAATTTTGTTAGAAACTGGAAATATTTTGTAATACAAGACGTCATTGTTTATATTTTGCAAATTGAGTATGATAAAGGTTAATATGTACGCCTGTTCACGTATGCATTGGTTATGGTAAGAATGAATTACTTGGTACAAGAGAATGAACAAATATCTTAAATTTATCCAGTGAAGTGTAAGATTGAACTTTATAATGAAAGGGTCTAAGAGTGAGTGAATAAATAAGACAATACTGTAGACGAGTATATAAATGTGATGAATGATGACAGTCTGGACGTATAGGGATTTGTGTGTTTGTTGGCGTGTGTTGTGTGAGTGTGAATATTTCTGAATATCGTTCTTTTGTAGGTAGAATTCAATTGTCAAATTGTTATGTTCGTTTATACATTTGTGAAATGTTTGAATTGTGATTATATTACTTTGACTATGATGTAACAAACATTGATTATATATTATACTTTGTTTGTACTTTTATTGCTATAGTTTATTTTAGTTTTAGAATATATGTTTACAACTTTATTTAAACACTCTTGGGTACACTTCCTGGTGCGCCAAGTGCGCCGGTAAAATTGATGGACAGATAGAACAACACGATGTATAGTGTCTGAATATGATTTTCACCGTCACTAAGAACGAATTGAGCCTGCTTGCAATTGTGTGAATAGTTTTGTATGCCGTTTTATAGTTATTTTACTTTGCTCATGCTGTAAAATAAACACAATAATAACATAATAACATAATATTGTTCTTTTTGTTTTTGTATCGTTCTAGTTAATTTTATTTCAATAGAATAACATATTGCTACTTAGATTATTCACTCTTGAGTACACTTCCTGGTTCAACAAGTATTGAGTTGGTAGGGTTGGTTGGTAGATAAAACAACGATGTTTAGTTTCTGAATATAAATTGAGCCATCACAATGAACTATTTGGAACATGCTTCTAATCGTATGTTTCTGGACCAAGGCTACGTAATATGTTTGTTTTGAATGATCATGATTTGTGTTCATTTAATGTAAGTATTATTGTGCGTAAATTTTGACCCCGGCCTGACCTTTATGCAAGTATATTCACTACATTTAGTACGAATGCAGTATTAATGCTCGATTACACCGTGGCCGAGAGGATTATGTGTTGAAATTTAACACATAAACATACCTTTATAATTTTACAATCGCTGCCGAAGTGTAGAGTAGGCTTGGTACTGATTTTCGTCGGGATATGTGTGGATAATTATTAAATGCAAATTTGAAAGGTCAAATCGGGGTCAAACTATACGCACTATACTAAGACTCTTATTGCTCTAAATAAAACAAGTAAATCAACTTGCTGTCATGATAAGTATGAGATATACACGATCAATGTTTTCAACAAATCCATATCCTCTGAAATGGTGTATAAACATTCATATTATTATCGTATATGAGGGTTTATGTCACAAGTGGACCAATTTGAACCTTTCTTTATTTAAACATACTGTATAGTGCAAGTATGTTACAGAGGTCTTTGGTTTGGTTCCTAGACGGATGTACATACAGTCGTAGAATGGAATGATTTTTATGTTTATTCTCCGCCATGACTTTGTGTTAAATAGTGCAATCATCAGCCACTGTTGAACGAAGGTATGGTGCTAGTGCTAGGTCAAAGGCTTAGATCTAGAACTCTAGGCCTACCCAGGAATTATGTATGGCAATTGTCAGTCTCTGACGAAAATATGGCTAAGTAGTTGATTAACAGCTAAATCCAGAGATTAAGATTAAGAGATTAAGAGGAGTGAGTAGGTTGACTGACCGCCGTAATATGACCTATACAATGTGTTGCTACGGCGTTAAACCCATCAAAAACAAACAAACTATAACCAATACTCGCCTACCTTTTCACAATGCCGGAAACTTCTCCATATTATTTAATCAATGGAAGATAATTGGCATTAGTGTCAGAGTTTCATGGAAGGATATTACCTCCCCGGGTGGGATTCGAACCCGTGCCCCCTTCGGGACACGAGACTCAAAATCCTGGCACACTACCAACTGCGCTTTTGACCCGTGTTAAAAACGTATATGAAGCTTTATATCATATTGTATGAATAAAGGGAGAAAATCAATGAAATAGAAAGTGATATAAAATTAGAATAGCTATATTACTCTTCTTTTGTATTAACTTTATCCAAGATAATCTTTATATAACCAGAAAGATTGCAAAATTTCGAAGAACTTAGCAGTTCGTGGGGGGGCGAGCTATTAGTGACAAAAAATATGTACACAGTGATTCTTCCTCTTTACGGTTTTTTGTAGCCTTAGAGTAATCTATATAAGTTAACTGCTAATAACAAAGACATTAAATTTAGTATACGGTAAAAGTATTTTCAAAATCGTAAAAGGGAGACAAAACGTCATTTTCAATAGTTCGGTAGAATTGTCTTGTTTTCTCGTAACTGTTACAATGAAGAAGCAAATTCAGTTGATTATTTTAAAGGGAGACAAGTATGTATTGATTCAAGATTTATAAAGCGTGCAATGATTATCTTCTTTTTTTTATCGCTGAATTAATATCTACAGAATTCAGCGCAACTTTTCATTACAACCGTCCGCAAACAAATTGAAACAGCGTATTTAAATCAAAGAAAATTGTTTGTTTTTGTTGAATTTAACGCCGTATCAACACAGATTATATCCAGATGCGAAGAAGTTGAACCTATCGTAGGAATTACTTTGTTAAAAGGCAGAAGTAGATTAATTGCCTGCTCACAGGTTAGTGATTGTTTATATGAATTAGACAATAATAACATGAAAATGAAAGTTATATTACAAGATGTAGAATGTCCTTATCATGTATGTGTAAATCATCAAAACAACAAGTTATTTATCAGTAGATTCAGTTTAAATGAGACTTTGGACAACAACATTCTTGTGTATGATAAAATACATGTACACATTAATATCAATAATAGCCAGACCAAATGCTACCGTTTAAATCAAAATACTAAATGCACTTACTATAAAGTCAAGGTACTTGTCATCCAATGATTTATTTATGTGACCTATTTCTGAAGATATGATGTTGAAGTAACTTGGATAAAACATGGAACAAAAACATGTTTAACCTGAAACATTGAAATAATATACGAGTATATATAATTATTTTATTTAATCAAAGAACACTATGTTCTATACTATATGACGTAAGTGTTGTTTGAAATTAATGGAACAACTTCTTTTGAATAATAGTCAACATTTGAAAGAAAAAAATCTGATATATTTGATAATTGAAACTTTGTACTTTTCTATATACATGTAGTAACATTATAATACAATACGAGGGTCGAATTATTTTAATTTAATTTTGTTTCAACGCCCATTGTTGAGATTGTCGTGTAGATAGTGTCAGTTTGGTTTCTTTTAAATTGACTCACTATAACAAACAGTGAACAATTACAAAAGCTTAATCATTGAATGCAAGACATCTAAATACTGTAATAAATTTGAAAAAAAAATACTATCAAACTACAAGTCGAGAAGGAAAATAATAAATTAATTGCAAATTTCAATTTAGTTTATATCAATTATTTTATGCACATTGTATGAGTCTTTTATTGCATTATATTGTATAATTATAAGTACAAATAACGTAGCTGTTAATGTTACTATTGTTTTCTTTAAAAAAATGGAACTCTTGTGTTAAACATATTGCTTTTATTGTTTAAATATGTGCGTTCGAAGACCTTACCATAAAGTTCATTTTTTTCTGAGACTCTTTGAAACAATCAAATAGTGTTCTTTTAGTGACTAATTCATTGCATATTGACATACATCTATAAAATATGCTACTTTATAGCTTTCAAATTAAAAAATCTGTTTGTGACATGTATTTTATATATTTAGTGAAATTCTTAAACCAGTTTGCCTTAAAATATTAAGATGTATTAATCTAAGCATTGTAATAGACACTGGCTTATACCTTATCTGTGAGCGGGTAGCTTAAAAAATGGTGTCAGTGTTTTATTCTGCTTGAAAATTACGTAAGGAACTTACCACTTATGTTTTAAATTCCTGATGTGTTATTTCATTTAGGTTGGTATGAGTACGAACAAAAAACTAGTGAGCAATCGGGCATGTAAAAATGTTTGAATTGAAACATTACAATTTATAACGAAAGGGTATGTGAGTTATTGACTAAATGATACATTGAGTGATAGGGTTGGATTGAAAAAATGGTGTAAGTCATTGTGTATAGTAAATACGACATAAATGATAATGTGGTTTGATAGATGTGACATTAAAAGAATAGTGAAGTCATGGTGTATAGTAAATAAAGCAATAAATGATAGTGTGGTTTGATAGATGTGGGATTGAATGAATGATGAAAGCCATGGTGTATAATAAATAAAACAATGAATGATAGTGTGGTTTGATAGATGAGGGATTGAATGAATGGTGTAAGTCCTGAAGTATAGTAAATAAGACAATACATGATAGTGTGGTTTGATAGATGTAGGGTTCAATGAATGGTGAAAGTCATAGTGTATAGTAAATAAGGATTTGTGAGTTTTCTGTATGGTTTAATGAATTATTTGCTACATTGTTGCGCTTTATATACAATTCACTTTTCAAGTTTGTATGTTCAACTAATCATTTAGCGTTGTTTGAGTATTAGTTATGCTGTAAAATAAATCGTATATATATGGCATACTTTGTTTTTTATTTGTTTTATATATTTTGTTTTATCGTGATAGTTAAGCAAGTACTTATATCGTAAATAATCAATTAATGTTAGGCTTCCTGGTTCCTAAAGTAACAGTCAAATACTTACCGGGGAGATTGATATATAGATACCAGTAGCCAAATGACTAGGGATAAAAGCTGTAAAGTCTGTGAACGGGTGTAAATATGAAACTTAGTACTAATGCATAATTGCATACATTCATCGCACTCTTTGCTAACTACAAGTAGTATATGTGCTGGTAACACTACACATTGTCTTAAAATAGATGCGCTATACTAGGACATAGTAAATCTAAATTCAATTGTGAGGACGGAATGAAGTTCTTGACAACAGAAGCTAAAGACTTGGACGCCAGAAAGGTTTTATACGTTTTTGTCAATTTTATATGTAAATACCGATGTTCTTTTACTATTGTGATGATGTCGTTTGCTTGTGACGCGTATGCTCCTGACAGTTACTGGCACAAGTTAATTACATTACTGTTTCTTACGACTTAATCACTCTTACATCTGCTTCCTGTTCCGTCTCCGGTACTTAGCTAGTATGACTAATTTCCTAGCTTTAAGAAATAAAGTGGTGATTTTTTCTGATATTTGAACCAACGTTGATATTTAAATCAAACATACGAGTAAGTGTATGTTTCTTTGTCAAGATTATTGGATATGTGTGCTTTAGATGAACACAGGTCTATTTTATGTCCAGGATTACTGAATATTGGAAAAGAACAACGGTCTAAACAGAATATGCATACATGTATCAACTTACTGTCATTACATAAAGTATGTATAATGTCACGATCAAGGTATTTAACCAATCTGGTCTGCCACTTACTAGCGAACGATAATATGTGATAAATTCTACTTTAAAGGCTTAGATCTAGGCATACTACAGGAACGATGAATGGGACTTACAACAGCGATTTGACTGAACTAAAATTAAAATGTGGCGAAAAGTATCATACATTATATAACTGCATTTGGAAATATAATTACATACTGGTAAATATCTGTAACAAAGTGGAAAAGCTCCTCTATTTTTAATATTGATTATCAGGCTCAACAACGCGAGTGACTTAGGGTATAAATATATATACTAGGCTTTATATCATATAGTACGACTTAAGACGGAAATAAAAAATAAACTGTCATCAAGTCCGCTTTATTACATTCCATTGGTATTATCTTAATTTATTACTCACAGATAAATAAACAGTTTGTAGAGCTTAATTGTTTATGGGGCGAGTTATCAATAACAAAAACATATGTACTGTGTGATTCATCCTGTTTTATGATTATTGACATTCGTTTACATTATACAATGTATTCTAAAAATGATGTATAAAACGTTACAGTTCCCAAAGATTCACTTGGAAGATTGGATTTTTCTTTCATGCTTTACGGTGAAATGCTATGTTATCCGATGAAAATAAACAATGAAAATATCGGTTTATATTTTCACTACGGTGAAAATATAAAAAATGACGCACTACTTTTTTTCAAAGGAGACAGACAAGCTAGAGCTATTTCAAACATCATAAAAGCGAGTTCAATGGTGACAACATGCAGTAGTGGACGCTAAAGCAGGAGATGATATAAACAAATCCAACATATCCTGTTGCTAACTAATTTTTAAAACGAAAGTCTACAAATTTAGTCGACTCAGCTTCAGTCCAGATTACACGGCAATCGCGCGACTGCATAATGGAGATTTTTTCTACATAATTGGGGTCAAATGCGAGAGTTTCGTGCTTTTAATGAATAGTCTAATACAGGTTTTCATGAGAAAATTCATTACAAATCTTAGAATAACTTACGTCACCATTCAAATCCAGCGAGGAAAAACTCAAACATGTCTGAACGTTGACTGTATCAAAGCTGCATCGTGCGCATTGCCATTGGATTCCATTCGTTGATTCATTTGACGAATACCCAGTCATTATACGTAAAATACAAAGGTTGGCTAGTATCAATCCAAGCTAATCTGTGCATAAATTAGATATAATGAACTGGCTTAAAAGGCATCGGCTTTCTTCAGTCTTCGCCATTTTGACAAATCAATGACACATCCCTTCAGCGCGTAGATCTATATGTTTCCTTACATTATCCTTATATCCATATCATAATTGTGAAACATGTACTTTCCAGTCGCTTGATAATATCGTTTAAATCCTTCCGTTTAACCGCGTAATATGACATCACAATAAAAACTGTATTGATTTAAAATTCGAGTAGTCCAACTCAAACTCCCCGCAGCGGTTATCTCCCTTTATCAAATCAATAACCACTGCCACCACAAGTTAAATTCGTCCCTCAGAGAGCCGAAAAACTTTTTTCATCTTTTCTTTTACAATTCAATATTTTCAATAAATTTAGTCTTCCCTTAGTAAAATATGATGTTCAAAGTACATAAAGCGAAAAAATAAATAGTATGAATAAATAACTTGTAAAAAAACAAGATTAATTTTACCCTGACACCGGTTACCTAAAGTGCGTAAAATTGCACAAATAACAAAATGTTACGCAAAGTAAATATTAAATGGATAATTGCACTTATTTTAGTCATTAATTATATAAATGATATATCATTCAGTATCATATACATAAAGTTTAATCATAAATACTGAAGATTACTCAACAAAAGCATCATGTAAGTAGCGTGAGGTGGACTAAGGACCCTATTGGGAGGACAACGCAGCTCAGTCCCGACCTTGCTCACTTTCCGTTGTAATTTATTCATGAATTAAACAGTTTTGGTACATGATGATATATTTCTATTTAATTTATCTTATTTCTTTGTCAGTACTTGTAAATCAACCAATTTTCTTATCATTCAATGTTATTTTTCGCTTCATTCCGCCTAACACATTTTAGGCTTACCGTTATTGCCAGTTTAAATTTAAAACATTGGTCACATGGTACTACTTGCATCACGTGATTCATGTGAAGGCAGTGGTTAAAGTAGCAACGCGTGACGTAACCGCTGTGAGGAGTTTGAGTCCAACTCTGACGTAAACACATTTACCTTGACATTGACTGTTCATTTGCAGTACACATTTGTCTCCTTCCGCGTAAGGAAACTGTTACACGATTTTCGAGTTTAAAATTGTTTTCCGACATACTCCTTTACCGTAACAAACATGGATTAATTAAATTTGGATGGGTAGTGTCTTTAGAAATCAACGATTATATTACAATAAATTATGCACACTGGAACTACTTATTTTTGCTCTATCACATTAATAATGAGTCATACGGTTTGTCCATGAACTGGCACAGGCAGAATCTAGATAGTCTTGCATCATTTTTCAGGTGAACAGCATAAAAGAAACAGAAAATTCTCCGATTTCGGTGTAAGATCAATTTATATTTCACCGTGTGAGCTCAGAAAACGACATTTTCACTCGTGGCTACGCCACTCTTGAAAATATGTTTTCTAAGCTCACTCGGTGAAATATAAATCGATCTTACACCAAAATTGGCGATTATCCTCTATATCTAAATGTGTAGCCTTTTTTAAATAAAGCCTATATTATAAATGTTGAAGTGAAAGACATGTTTATCAAATCTACGAGCAAATTATTTCATAAATCATTAAGGGATTCTACAAGTTAAGTTCAATATGTCAGATTCTGGAGTTGTCAGAGAGTTGTCGTTGTTTTTCTTTACTTTTAGAATAAAGAATCAAATTCAGCCGAACATTTTTGATAGAGAATATTATGTTAAAATTTATTTAACTTGTCATGCTTCTCTCCCGTTAAATATCACTAAATTAGTTCTAAAGATTTTTAAGTAGCTTTGGCATTGGGTTCATTTTTAAATCTAGCATTAAAACATGTTTGAAATGGAATATAGAGAAATTTCATATATAAATTAATGTAAAGACATAAGACAAATTCATACACCCAACTGTAAAGGTAATGAATGACATTGTATAGTTTTTATCTCGACTTGAGCCATTTTTTCATTCATATTTAATCTAGGGGTTGTGATGCAAACAGGCGCTAAGTTTTGTATTTTACTTAACAATTGATTATATCATTAACGCACATGTATTTATGTATTTATTTATAAGAAATTAGAGAATATTTTGCATTGTTTGGTCTATAAATATAATCCACATCAGCGTCAAAGTAGCCTTGTCATAACTATTTATACATACACACGAGATATTATAACTTTTCTCGTTTTATCTACCGACACTGTGACGCGACATGATCTGAACTTAAAAGAGGCTTAAATGGTCATAAAAAGGATTAGATGTGGAATTTTATCATGGATTTTTAATCGTTGTATATACAGTGAACGTCAATATTGCTAAACGGTAAAAGAGGAAGTGAAAAACCAGAGCGATAAAGGAGACGTTCGGTGAAAATTACTAATCTCTCGCGAACCCGGGGTATATAAATATATATCGATGGAGTCCAGTTATCAGTTAAATGTAGGCCAATACATACATGTTATGTGTATTGAAAAGACAAAGATTAAGTATTACCCTATAAAATTAAGTATGGAAAACTGTACACATTCTTTTAAGAATAAGAAACCAACTATTGTACAATGTAAATTTGAGCAAGTATATATTATATACCACATATGACTGGTATTATTTATTTTTTACCACATGAATGTTAAATTATAGAACATAAATAAGAAATTATCGCGTATAAATTTTTTTTTTTACTTTTGCAACATTTCACACACCGCACTTTATCATTATTTTTTTGTTTAATAAAAAGTAGCTACGTATGTAAAAAATAATTATGTTTTATCAATGATTTACGATCACAGATATCTTGTTAATTTTTCAAGAGACTGTAAAATGTTCAAGATTTTACTAACGATAAACTTAACATAACAGAAAAAAATAACGCTCACTTTGCAAGTTTTTTTACTGATAGCCTGCTTTAAGTCAATAATACAATCTGCAGTTTAAGATATCTTTTGTCACAAGGTATTCCTCAACCAGTAGTTTCTTATTAGCTTAAATTTATACGATTAGGTTAAAAATTACTAACAGTGTTAGTTTTTCTATGTTATTTGAAAGACGATAATGTAAGTTCAAAATAATTTTTATCAAAGTTAGTTATTCTACAGCGTTCTATTGTCTTAGTGATTGACCCTTCTACAGTCGGTCAATTTACATATCTCTTTGGTTGCACGATAGTAACAAGAATTTGAGAAATTTTTAAGGTCTTTATGTAAATCTTTTCTTTTCAAGAACGTCATGACACGTCATTTTTTACACTCCTGTAATCTTGATTTCGTTAATTTTACTTTAGGTGCTCTTGTCTCAATAAAGTTATTGAGTATTTGCATTTTGGCGCTCTTGGCGTTTTGTGATTATTATGTTTGTGCATCAACGTTTGTTTAAATGTTAAGTTTTTTCATCAAGACAACGTTTAAGTGGAAATAACATGTACTTATCTCGCGTGAACCTTGGACATACGTATCGATTTAAGTCCTGCTTATCAGTGAAATGTATGTCAATAAAGCACGTGATACAGACGACTACAGGTCGTATTCTAGGTCATGCGTGTTTTTGTACTTTAAACAATAGACTAGCCCACTTAAAAAGGTGAATAAGCTAAAGCATGTTTAAATGGTTTAAAATACCACTTTGATATTTTAACATTTATATTAAATAGTGTTTATGCGCATTATAAACTCTATATAATGATGAGCGTATAGAATAAGTGTTAACTAATAAAACTTTAAATTTGTAAAAATATATCACTCCTAAATATTAGTGTGTAATCAATTAATTAGATTAACCTGTGTATAAAAATGGTATCGTTATATTTGTCTCAAGTTATACTAAATGAGTGCGACAATATTAACCTGAGCTTGATTTACCTAGTTATAATAATTACACACTTCACTTACATTAATTCGTGAATTTCCGTATACACGTATACGGCTATCCACGTGATATAACAACCTATGTGACTATATGTCAATATCGTAGTGGCATGTTATTGTACTTTTAATTTTGGACGCATTAGTTTTGGGGGAACAAGTAAGTCCGCAATACAATGGCAAAGTTTAAAAATAGTTGATCGTATGAAAACAAAATTAATTGTTCAGTGCGTGTATTTTGTGAAACCTTCCGATAAAGCGCGATTTACATACCGAGACCAAAATAGACTGTAAATACTGACTTAAATATATTCTTGCATCAAACAAGATCAAACTTAGGTTAATTCTGCCTGACTATATACATAAAAACACCAACAATTACGCGCCGTTTCATGCGTTATACGCAGATGTATTTTTCATTCCGTTTTTTTTGCAAAAACCTAGCCATATATGACTCATACGAATGATGGTCAAGTCAAAAAATGGTGTGCGCCGCCGACCTCAACCGCGCATGCGTATTCATGTAATATTACGTACAAAACATCGTTTTAATATATAATTTGTATGCAAAACAGTGTTAAATGTTGAAAATACATACTGTGTAATTTTTGTATCAATCAGACGTCGCATTTGCAAGTTATTTAAAAAGTCCCACTTTTTCTGGGACAACCCTCGTACATATATATAAAATCTAAGACAACAAAGAGTTCAGTGTAAAAACACAGTTAAAATGCAACTGTTTAAAATTGAGTCTGACAAGTTATACATACTTAATAAACCATTAGAAACAAAATATATGGCACAATGTATCACTGTAGATGTATATTTCATATATCAATCTTATTAACTTCATCATAGATGGTTGTATATTGAATCTACCAAGGAAAAAAACCAAAGAATCGAACTTCAATAGGCTACATGACCATCGTTTTAACACTCGCGTAGATAATAAATACCCATTGTGATATATCCGCCACTGACTGGTTCATATCACGTGACCTATTGCTAGGCGATAAAACAACCCGTATGTTGTATACAAAACCGTAAAAAGATAAGTTATGCCACTGGACTAAGTAATGCGCAGATGTTTTATAAAAACATTTTCTGAGATAAATTTCGAAAAAATTATGAATTTAATTGATTAATACTGCAATCAAAACTAAAAATCATATTAACAACATAATTATTTCAACAAATAAAGGTATGTGTAAATTTTATATTATTCTTATTTGATATTTTTATTGGCTCATTAATATTATAGATATTATTTAAATATTCGCAATTAAGGTTTCTAAAGTCATTATCATAAAAAATGAATTCAATATTAAAAATAAATGTCCTTTTAATTTGTCTGTTTGACAAAATTGATCTACCCAAAACAAGTTTATCATTAAGTGTAACATTTATAGTTGGCTTTAATGTAATTGATCAATTTTCGAAAGGCGGAATTAATTTATATTTTATATACGATATGTTCTTGCAATTTCGAATCATGTAACGTAGCCTTTGTCTTAACTATGGGATTTATATATTATTTGTCAAAGTGTGTACTCTTATTCAAAGATGTTATGTGTACCATTTGGTTTTCATATAGAAACGATCAATGATTTAATATTAAGAATACGTTTATTATAAAGAATCTCTTTCCCAAATGCGTTTTAGAGTATTCAAATTTTTTATTACATTTTTTGAATCTGTGAGTACATTATATACTATTATTTTGTATTTATTACCAACGCATATTTTGTCACTTTTTTGTTCTGTATTTAAGATTGAAAAATAAACTTTGCTACTTTCATGTTTCTTAAAATGTCTTGAGGCAAAACTTGTTTATGGTTTTGAAAAGTAACGTGGTCATTTTGTAATTAATTTATTGTGTTTGACGGGGATTGAACTCAAGATCGACGTTTCGATTCCCTGTTCACACACTTTAACCAAAACGTCCACTCCTACATCTTCTTCTTCAAATGTTGAGCAGGATCATTATAGATCGTTATTTACTCACCGAAAAAATACTCATGGTTGCGGTGCATGGTGTCTATGTAGAATTACTTGTGAAAAAAGTATTTTAAAACTTTATACATATGTTTAAATATTTCATGATTAGTTGCTCAGGCACCCTGCAAGGAGAGCCCTGAATGCTTTGTACCAAAACATCATAAGAGCAGTAAAGCAGTGTTATGATAATAACAATTTAAGTGCAAATTAAAATGCAAATGTAAAAAGGGTGATTATATGAAATAAGCATACAACGTTGGTATCGGTATAGATGATTTAGTGTTTAAGTCATAACTCGTAAGTTCCTATACTGCACACAATCTAACTCATTTTTCTCTTAGTAATATAGTAAGATTAGATCGGTATTCCATTCATACGGGAGCGCGAAGTGAACGTTTGCGTGAGCGTGAAACTTGAACGTGAGACGTGAGTTTTTACGCCCGCACTATGGCCGGTAATCCATTCATACGGGAGCGCGACGTGAACGTTTAGCGTGAGCGTGAAACTTGAACGCGAGGCGTTAATTTTCACGCTCACACCATTCCATTCATACGGTTAGCGTGAAACCAATGGGTACTTTAATGTATGTCTAGTCATCCGTTATAGCATGATAATTTAATAGTTGAATTGTGTAATTACAACATAGTAGTCATAAGAATGCTAGCAAAAACTACACACACTTACAACAAGTAAATCTGTGAGCTAATGCTCACTGGTGATACCCCCGCTGTGAGAAATATGACTACAAACAGGAAGTAGATGAGCAAGGAGCATGAAATCGCTTTACACCACATGGGGCTATGGGATGAAGCAATATGCAAAGTATTAGGCTGCTGCATGTTATAGTTGCTGAGTAAACTGCGACGGAAATTTTGTAACGGACGGACGCACGCACGCACGGACAAGGGTAAAACAGTATACCCCCCTCTTCTTCGAAGCGGGGGTATAATAACATTGTTTTGCGACTGACATCAATTTATGTTAGGTGTACCTTTTAACTTAAAGCCAAGAATGTTGAGAGTCAGCAATTACCTGCAACGCCCGGTCTTTGATGTCCGTGTCCTTAAGTCCTTTAGGGACTGTTTTAACAGAAAAGGGCAATTTCTAATTGATTCAATAAATTTTTCTGTTGCATCTTGCATTGACGGAGGACCTTTGGTAGCTTCTCGTCCATGAAGGCCGTGCGTGAACGTGAAAAATCACTTCATGTAGCGATCGGTTTCACGCTCACGCTACATGGTCACATGTCAAAAAATTGCGTTTCACGCTCACGCCGCGCTCACGCATAAATGGAATGCATACAACAGAAAATCGTTTATTAGATGTTTCACATTTGCGTTTTATGTTTACGCTACAATTTCCCGTATGAATGGAATACCGGCCTATTTCATTCACCCGGTTAACGTGATACTTAATTTATGTTAGCTGTACCTTTCAAATATGAAATGTTGAGAGAGTCATGAATTTTGTAAAAAAAAACAAAAAAAACCCATAATTATCGTAAGTATGCTTGCAAATGCTTCATTCATGTACACGTAAATTAACATTGTTTTGCAACTGAAATTAATTGATGTTGGGTGAACCTTTTAAACCATATAATAGACAAGTGTTTGTTTGATTTTTCACGTATGCGCTTTACGTTCACGCTATACGTTCCCGTATAGATGGAATACCGGCCTCAAATCTTAATTTCTTTATTAGATGTAGCAACACTATGGTCAACTACGCAATACAACTACCACTATTTACGTGGTTTGAACACGTACGTGACCACCGTTTTAGTGACAACTCGTGAGTTTATTTGCTTTTTGTAAGTGTTCTATGTTTGAATGTTAAGAGATATACATTATTGGAAGTGTAAACAATTCATGCAAGTGCATGTTGATAGCAAAAAATCAGAAGGGGTATTTTAAGATTTAAAAACGATCAACTTGAGCATAACTTAAGATTGTGAGAGAGAATAAGGGACATTGAATATTGAACATACTTTTAGATAAATAATGTAAATACGGTGGTCGATGATTTGATTTGTAAGTTTATAGATAATGGTTGACAAAATCAATTTAAACACAGAGGTTTGAAATATAGATATTTTATATAAAACAAATAGATATCAATATGACTACGTGACTACACAAGAATGTTGATCTGATGGATTATATTTATTTGAAATATATAAATCATCAACAATTTCAACAATTTCTATAAACATTTAGTAAAAAATGACGCTATAAAATTTAACTTGATAAAAGTATTGATTTATACGTATATTGAAACATTGTCTGGTGCCATCTAGTATTTGTATTTTATCTCTTACCACGGCTAAAGCCCTAAGCTTGAACGTTTGACGTTTGAACGTACACAATCTACATGATAAGAACGATAAAGACGTGCATAACATTTTGGAGGTGACTTTTCATTTTTTACTGTAAGCCTGCATTTATATTTACTTGTCATATTTTACATTACACATGCCCTTATATTGTTATTTGTCGAGTATATTTATGACGAGTGTGAGAGTTTTATCATTTTGAATATTGATTTAATAATCCAGTTTATTTTGGAGTGAAGTTGAAGAGTACTAAACTGGCAAACAATTGATTCCTGTTCCAATTGAAACAAATTCGTTTCTTGATTAACAAGTTTGTGTTGTTTTGGATTTAAATTTAGATTCACGTAAAGTACCAACTACACATTGCGTGCCTGTTAAAAACTTTAGGACTGTATTTGCATATCTCTTTGGTTGTACAAAAATGAGAAGGGTTTGAAAATTTATGTGGCTTGCATGTAAATCTTTTCAAAAAAACTCGTCATTACTTTTAGCCGAACGGCTAGCTTAGTTGGTATCACGCAAGTCTACAGATCGAGGGGTCGTTTGTTCGATTCCCGGGTGGGGCATACTTTCGAAAAGATTGGTCATGAAATTATTCCTACGACATTTTCCCTTCTAGCTATGACTTTAGTAATGCAGGACAGTTGCCAGTTACTGACGAAAGTATGTGCTTAGTAGTTGGTCAACATTTAAATTCAAAGATTTAGCTTTTCCAGGAGGAGTGAGTAGGTTGACCGACCGCCGTTAAATGACCTATACAATGTATTTGTATGGAGTTAAAACCAACCAACAAACAAACAAATCATTACTTTTACATTCCCATAGTTTTTTCTTGTTGATTTAACTCCTGGTACGCATGTCTCAATAGAGTTATGGAGTAATTGACATTTATTCCTGGCAGCGCTCGTGGCGATTTTTGATTAATGTGTTTGTGCTGTATGTGTGTACTGAAGTGTGAATTTTTCTAAAAGACAATGTGTTAATGATGGAAATTACTTATCTCGTACAAGCTAGGTGCATACCTATCGATTTAAGACCTGTTCATCAGTTAAATGTACTTCCATATAATTGGGTGTTAATTCAGAGATAAAGTATAAAGTTATAACATTCATTTTGGAAAGATTACATACTTGTTTAAGCATTAGAAACAAACTTTTGTACAATACAATAGTGTAGATGTATATTTAGGATATTTGAATTTATTAACTATATAATAGATGGTTGAATATTGAATATACCAAAAAAAACCAAAGAATCGAACTTCAAATTCAGAGATAAAGTATAAAGTTATAACATTCATTTTGGAAAGATTACATACTTGTTTAAGCATTAGAAACAAACTTTTGTACAATACAATAGTGTAGATGTATATTTAGGATATTTGAATTTATTAACTATATAATAGATAGTTGAATATTGAATATACCAAAAAAAACAAAGAATCGAACTTCAATATGCTACATGACCATCGCTTTAACACTCGCGTAGAAAATAAAAACCCATTGTGATATATCCGCCACTGACTGGTTCATATCACGCGACCTATTGCTAGGCGATAAAACAACCCGTATGTTGTATACAAAACCGTAAAAAGATAAGTTATGCCACTGGACTAAGTAATGCGCAGATGTTTTATAAAGACATTTTCCTTCACAATCACTCAAATTTCGAGAGAAAAAAAATGAATTTAATTGATTAATACTGCAATTAAATCAAAACTAAAATTTATATCAACAACATCTATAACATATAAAGGTATGTGTAAATTTTATATATTCTTATTTGATATTTTTATTGGCTCATTAATATTATAGATATTATTTAAATAATAACAATCAAGGTTTCTAAAGTCATTATCATAAAAATGAATTCAATATTAAAAAGAATGTCCTTTCTATTTGTTTGTTTGTCAAAATTGATCTACCCAAAACAAACTTATCATTGAGTGTAACATTTATAGTTGACTTTAATGTAATTGATCAATTTTCGAAAGGCTGAATTAATTTATATTTTATATACGATATGTTCTTGCAATTTCGTATCAATTAACGTAGCCTATGTCTTAACTATGGGATTTATATATTATTTGCCAAAGTATGTACTCTAATTCAAAGATGTTATGTGTACCATTTGGTTTTCATATAGATATGATCAATGATTTAATATTACGAATACGTTTATTATATGGATTTTTTTACCAAAAGGAGAGAATATTTGTACGAAAACCAAATGCGTTTTAGAGTATTCAAATTTACTATTACATTTGTTGAATCTGTAAGTACATTATATACTATTATTTTGTATTCATTACCAACGCATATTTTGTCACTTTTTGTTCTGTATTTAAGATTGAAAATATAAACCCTGCTTCTTTCATGATTCTTAAAATGTCTTGAGGCAACAACTTATTTATGTTTTTGAAAAATAACGTATTCATTTTGTAATGAATTTATGGTGGTTAACAGAATTGAACTTAAGATCGACGTTTCGATACCCTTGCTACACACTTCAACCAAAATGTCCATCTTCTTCTTCTAATATAGAGCAGGATCTTAATAGATTGTTATTTGCTCACCGAAAAATAAATACTCATGGTGACGGTGCATGGTGTCTATGTAGAATTACTTGTCTTTTAAAACTATATACATATGTTAAAATATTTCATAATTAGTAGCTCAGGCACCCTGCAAGGAGAGCCCTGAATGTTTTGTTCCGAAACATCTTAAGAGCAGTAAAGCAGTGTTATGATAATGACAATTTAAGTGCAAATCGAAATGCAAATGTAATCAAAGCGCTAAAGGCACTGGAGTTGTTCGACATAGAAAACATGTTGTGCTTCGGTTCCTTAATGTGCTCAAAATGTGAAAAAAATATGTAGGAAAAGATTTCGTTTCTTGTAACATAGACTGTAGAGCTTTCCTTGTATGAAATCTTCAAAATGGTGCCATTTGTTCTTGTAAACTGTACATGAAAATCCTATTTTCATTGAATTATCCAAAAAAAGATATTCCAATGTTCAGGTAAAACTAATTTAGAAATTGATTAAAATGCATACTCCTATAATTGCACAGGCATAATAATCATAGATGAGTACAGGGAAATACAATTGAATGTTCATACAAATTAATTGGATATGTTTCTAATATGTAACAGAACCACCTGTATACATTCAATAGTGTCACACACGGCGTAGAAATCTACTTTTTTGCATTTACTGCATTTAACTTATAATAAGTAATTATCAAGTAATGATAAGTGTTTTTAAATTTGCAACAGAACTTTTTACTTCAATTCATTACCATATCAGGGCTATGAGTAAAATACAACGTGGAACAATTTGACCAATAATCTTAATAATCTGTTTAATTTCCCATCCATTGATCTATATTAGAGTTCAACATAAACTAACTGGTCAGTACGATACTATGTTAAGCATCATGGGTAAAAATGTCTAAATACCTGAAACCACGTGACAATTTTTACATGTACTGAATAAATGAAATATGTTTTTGAGATTTCGCAATATGATATTGCAATCCATAAAAGTAATGTGCACGTTAAATAAAACTTTTATACTGGTCATTTAATGTCCATGAGAAAGTGTTTTCATCTTCTGTCAATCATGACACAGACCTTTGAAACCAAATTAGGATAAGCTACGGATAATATACCCATTGAGGTTTGAAAGGACCTTGTATCTATGCATAGGTATTGCTTTAGTTATTAGCAAGGACAATATCATAAATCGACACGTTTTAAGGCAGCGGGTGAATGTAATGTATTCATTGAGCTGCGTGGGGGACGCAAATCAATCCGTACTGGCGAACAGTTAACAATATCAAACGTTATCATGTGTTTCGTAATATATTGCATATATAATTTATGAACATTTAGACAAAACGTATGTAGGTCTTTACAAGTGAAGTATCAATATAACAATATATCTAAACTATCGAAGTTAGATTTAATTTATTCAGAGTCATAAATTAATAGCTGACACGTACCATAGTCTGTCTCCATTTAATCTTTCAGTGATTTACAAGTATGTTTTTCTGGTTTCAAAAGTTTGTTGGCGTCCTTATTTCTATTCTGAATTGATTAATTTATTGGATTTAACGCCGTGTCAACACAATTTAGGTCAATTTACGGCGTCCAGCGCACCTGACCTAGCTTTCCTGAACCATTGTCTATAACCAGCACTCACCTACCCTTCCACAAGGTCGGAAACTTTTTCATATTATATAATCAATGGAGGAAAATCGTCATTATTGTCAAAATTTCATGAAAGGGTATAACCTCCCTGGGTGGGATTCGAACCCGCAACCCCCTCTGGCAAGAGATTCCAAATCCCGGCGCGCTTCCAACTGCGCTATCGACCCGGGGTTTTCTATTCTGATCGGAAAGTATTTCTTTAATCGATATTAAAGATACGTACTCTCATGCACCTCGGTAGAATGTTTCACTCTAACCGTTGAATGTGCAAAATTGAGTTAAAAATAACTATAACTCACTTCAAAATCTAAAAGTTTCTCCTCCCAGTTGTGGTGAATGTACATGATAATGAAGACATTTTTATGACATCATCATGACGTAAATAAGCTAATAATGAATATACGACTGTTCAAAAGTTAAGAGCCATAAGTGATTAAAACAAGATGTAGTCAGTTAATGTATATGTATAATTTAGTTTTGTTTCACAATATTTTCTTTTTGCTATTACATGCTTTAATTTGAGTCTACGTGTACGTAGCTTTAATGAACTCTAGATCTATAACCTACGCAGATCAATATTTATGACAACATTAATTTATGTTTAGACTTTCAATCAAGAATCATGAATGATAAGGACAGATCTATTTAAAACTGTTTCCTTTTTTCTAAATTCTGATTTTCACAACACTCCTCCCAATCTTATTTAACAAAACAATGATGAAAAAAATTAAAGCATAACTACTTTCAAATCTAACAATAAGGTAACCAATTTACTTAAAAATGTGTTAATTATGCATGATTCAATGCTCTAGTTTATATAACGAAAATTTTTTAACCATATTGATGTCGTGTCATACATTTTACGACCCACGCTAGATAATTAATCTTAATTTAGCTAACAATGCCCAAAGAAGCGACTCATCAAAAGTTTTGAACTCGTTTCATTGCGCTTCCATAGTTGAAATAAATCCCCCGAATGACAGAGAATTTCATTTCGTAAACAATGTAAAAACTGGTCCAATTTTAAGCATTTACATCCTTTACTTAGCATGGAAATCGTTGTTTATACATTTTTGCCACCACTGAATGTATCTGTATATTAAGATACAAAAAGATGACGAGCAGCAACCTCCGACGAGTGGCATATTAGAATCCCCCTCCCCCGTTGATTTTGCTCTATGTTAAACTTTTAACGAACGACACCTCAGCAGAGTGGTAAACGGTCGTTATGATAAATCTCCTTTGTTCATAATTTACCTCCTTACAGCGACCATAAGGTTTTTTTATCAATCATCGATGGTTTTCTTAGACCGGAAGATTTTAACAATAAGCGATACCCTAAATCGTATAATACTACCCTAAGGTGTTATGTTATCAAATCATTTGACTGACAGGGGTAAATAAACAAGTGACACATGGTTTCCATGCCGCCATTGAACGAATTAAGATAAAGAGTGCTTTGTTTGGTAGGCTGACGTCATCAAATATCAGTCGTACACACGCCTTGTTGACGATAATAAATGAAAACTTATTTGTTATTGTACTGATAATAAATTATAATAAGCTTGTATTCTGAATTCCACTGGAAAATTTGGGCTGCAGAGATTGGCTGATAGAAAATTGATTGATATAAACAACATAAATATAATACGTACATTTATGAAAGTGTGACATTTTCTTGTGTAGAATTCCCATAATACGCATATCAAGGAAGGAGCTTTTTGTAATTTTTATCACCAGAATTACAGTCTAAATCACTAGCAATTGAATTATTACGAATTTGTTTGTGCACGAATTTTTAGGGAACGAATCTATACCTCCATCGTTTAAATTGAATTTAAAAACTTTCGGTTAAAATTTAAACTCGAATTCTATCAATTATCTCAAATAATTGAGAGAATTAATAATCTTTTTAATTTATATAAAAACGTAATAACAAATTTTGAATAAGGAAGCATTTACATATTAAAATGACCATCCGATCTTTATCAATTTTAATGACAATGACGAGAACTGCTCACGAAATTTGTGGACATGAACCGATGTCGCCCGAAGTTTGACAGCAGTTTTTGAGGAAATTCTACCTTTAGCGGGTAATTGTATCTATGATTTTAAAATTAATTGAATATTTTGGTTGTTGAGGGAACAACGAAAATTATCAGTAAATTGTAATACCCATATAACTATGCATGTATACATATCATTAGTTTTTTTAAAGAACATTATGACGTAGCGTCATTTTATTCATTTTGACATTATTCTGATGAATACCATGGGTACGTAAGATAAGTATAGCGTCAAAAGTAAGCTGTGTTTCCGAAAATGGTTTTCGACTTCAAACACAGCAAACTTTTTTCTATATGAAAATGCAAAAACTTTAAAATCGAAAATGTTGTCATTAATGCAGGTTTTTCCATGACGCGACACATATGTATGTATATATGTATATATAATTTTATTTAATATTTTTGCTATCATCTTTGTGCACAATCAAGCATATAACTTTCGTCTGAGTAGTTGACAGTAACAAGAGATAGAGAGAAACAAAGGTTATCCTGGGTGAAATTAGCGCCATTTTGTATGAGTGAATAGAACAAATATATAAATACTGACATTAAAAATCAGGCACTAATTAACTTGACTTTGGTAAATATTGCTTCCCATAAAAGGAGTGATATAATGTAAAATTCTGAGATTTGAACTCATGAACACAACGGTGGACGTCCAACACTATCCATAACAATTTTACTTAAGTTATAAATTAATAATTTACCATAAATCTATAGTGATGCTTTACTTAAACTGTCAAATGAATAGGTTTACCCGCGTGTGAGAATGGTAGCGTTTAGTTCATCTCAAGTTATCCTAACTGTTTACATCTTTACAATGTACATAAATATCATATTATTTCAATATAATGAAAAAATAACTTGAAAGTACTTTCCAGAAAAAAATTGTATTAAGCTGTAACCCATTTTCACTCTACCCTTTACACCAATACTTAGTTAGTTGATTCAGAAATAGAAAAATATAAATAATTGATTATAATCATCGAATATGTGGACAATGCTGCAATACTAAATTATGAAGTTTCTTGCATACTAGCTCTTTTTACAGTGAGAATGATAAATACATTTTATTTCCAACGTGAATGACGTTATTACTGCAATAGATAGTAATAATAGCATGTTTGATTATTTAATATTGAATTTCTTTCGCCAACCATATCTGGATTCGCCCGCTCATTCAAATACCAACTTTTAAATTTAACATTGAAAATATATAGAACGTGTCACAATATACACGATGATATAACAATATTACGGCAAACATTTGAAGATAGTAATCTTGATAACAAATATAATTTAACTGGTTTTCTTCAAAATACATGTATATATTTTCTATTTCAAATATTGCCTACTATCCTGATAGGCTTAGTCGGTAGCAAATATCATTAAGACTTTAGGAACTTTGGGTTTGACTCGTTGGTAGGAACTGGATACATTAAATTGTTCGCAAAAATCAACAATTGTTTCCCTACATTTCATTTTACCAAGTATGGCAATTGCAATTGTATATGTTTAGTACTGAAAACAACCTTATGCTTATATACAACCTTGTGCGTCTTTATAGTCATGTAAACCGCGGCCGTGGCGTAGGGGTTAGCATGTCTGACTTTGAATCCGGAGATCGCAGGTTCGAGCCCGGTCGCGGTAGGTCATACCCTATACATGCGTTGTCGGCCTCGTCGTAGGGATAGTTAATATTGGTGATAGAAAAGTGAACAGGAAACCTATAGTAGAAAGAGCTGGATGTCGTATATATGACATAAATATGTATTGAATATGACGTTAAAATATAGTCATATCAAAGATAGAGAGTAGGTTGAGTGTTACTGAACGAATGTTAAGCACAATACATTATCTAATCAAATACTTGTTTTACATTGTACATGATAAATCACAGAGATTAAGAATATGTGTTGTTGTTTTTTTGAAATTATATTTGGTTTAATAACTAAATAACGAATTTCTTCTGCAAATAATATTTTAAACTCGACTGCTTAAATCAATGACAATTTTGCATATATATCATATAACTATAACATTAATATTATCTAGGACGTTTTACGTTATACATATGATAATCAAATGTAAAACTAACACTTGTTGATAAATTTATGATAATCTACTATATAAGTACACAGTCGTGCTATCACACTTCGTATGTAATATATCATATCTAGTCAATTTGATTTTATTAAAACTAACCATATAAGCTTTGGTAATACGAAAATCTAATACAGTGATCGTTACAATTATGTTTATTATTTTTACTTTTTTACCGCTCGGATAATTCGTATAGGTATTGGCTTAGTTATTACATCAAACTCTGATATTTGCATTACCAATACTTATTATAACAGACAGTTAAAATTATCCCTTATTATAACTATTAATTCATAAAAGATTGAAATTATCTAATTTATGTCACTGTTTGTTCTCATTTACCCTTCAAAGATAATAAGCTACATTAAAAATGTAATAACAGAGTAGTTGTATATTGATAACAAGCTTGCCTTTCAACACGGTTAACTCGATTCGATTCTCGGAATACTTGTATATATCTTATAATATGTTCTTAAATAGTGACATTTACCTCCACAGGTACGTTTAATTGAAAGTGTCCAAAACATCCACGATTAATTATGTTCTACTTTAAACACTATCACCACCACCACAACAACAATAATAAAGATAATAACAATAATAATAATTTTGTATTTCTAGTAATGGCTACTTCAAGCAAGAATCAAATGAAATCAAGTATAAAGGGATCAGACTTCTTGTATGATCTTGTGTGTAAACCTTGTCATCTTGATGATATAGCAAAACCTGCCTTTGGATATTGTACTGATTGCGATGAACATCTTTGTTCCATGTGCTATGTTAACCACAAGAAATCGAGACCAAGTAGACATCACAAACTATTGGATTCAAGTTCCATGCCAACAACACAAACACTTGATGACACAGACACAACAGTAGATGAAGGTTCATCTGATAGTCTTAATACACCATGTGAGAAACATAGTCAGAAGTACATTGAGTTTTACTGCCATGATCACAAGTTGACACTTTGCAGTGTTTGTGTCACTTTAAATCACACTAAGCCTTGTAAAATTGATTATATTCCTGATATCTCGAAACCTGTCCTGAATAGCGATATATTACGGGAGATAATTGCAAGAACACAATCAATTAAGATTAAGTGTGACTCAGTTAAGTATGGAATATCTCAAGATACACAACAGACAATCGATTCTTTAAACAGAGCACTGTCGGATTTAAAGAAATACAGAAATGACATGAACAGAAAGCTTGATAACCAGGAAGAAGAAATTACCAAGAAGATAACTGATTTAACGGAACAACTTAACCACAAAGTAAAAACCACAGGAACAAAGTGTGAAGTTATGAAAACAGATGCTAAATTGAAAAAAGATACATTAGATCAAATGAACAAATCAAATCAGCCAAATCAACTATTTATAGAATTACAACAGACCACAACAGTTCTAGCCAAATATGAGGACAGTCTACAGTCAATGGAAAGCCAACATGACCCTGATGAATACCAGTTTTTACCAAATACAACGATACAGCAGATTCTTGAAGCGGACAACGCACTTGGTACGATATCATCAAAACAAAAGGTAATACCACCAACTCCCTTAAACATACAATCACAAAGTCCTAACCATACAGTTATCAAACCTACAAGTCAACAAGTTCATTTACCGTCTACATCAAGTAACGATTATCAACCAAGACAACCACAAACAACCATTGAACCAAAAATTGAGGATGAAATATTGGTGGAGACAAGTGGAGATGAAACTTATTGTTGGATCACAGGAATGACCGAAATAACTCCTAGTAGATTAGGACTCACTGACCGTCGCAACGAGTCCATTAAACTACTAGATATTCAAAGTAAATTGGTTACATCAACACTCAGACTAGAATATTATCCCTGGGATATAACAACAATATCTACATCAGAAGTTGCTGTCACCATACCTGGTGGACAATATATACAGTTTGTTACAGTATCTAACAACCTGAAGAAGTCTCGTAGGATAAATACCAATGGTAAATGTTATGGTATATGTTATCATCAAGATAAACTTATTGTTACATACTGTTTACCTGGTAAACTTGAAATACTTGATATGAAAGGTAAAGTGATCAGATCAATAACCACAGATACAACAGGTGAAGGTATATTCTCTCTGCCATACTATGTACAGTGTAACAACCAATACATTTATGTTTCTGATCAAAGTAAAAACAACATTACCATGATTGATTATAATTGTAATATAATATCTAGATGTAATGTCAAGTGTGCTAGTGGAATGGCTTCCTTAAATAATGGGAGTAGTTTGATATGTTCCTCCATAGAAGACAAGATATATCAAGTATCAGAAGATGTTAAGACATGTACAACTATATTACAAGATGTAGTATGTCCTCAAGCTATAAATGTAAATCATCAACAGAATAGAGTATATATTAGTAGGTATCATTTTAGTAACAGCAAGATAAACAACACTATACTTGTATGGAACATATGATTCTTCATATCAATTTGGAATCTACATTATATATCATCAATTTGACAACATCATTCTTGTTTGGAATATATGAATATACAAGTTAATTGACATTAATAATGACCAGACTAACTTTCAATTCTTTTTATCAAAGCACTGAATGCACAGTAACATTATCATTGACATATAATGTTAGATATTTGTGACATTTGTCCTGGTATATGATGTTGAATTTCTTTGGATTAAACAAGTGAAAATTCATTACCTGAAACATTGAAAATCGTTATTAAAAGTAACACAATAAATTTGAAATCACAGTTCTGAATGTACTTCATAGTTAAAAGCATTACTGCTGTCAGCTTATTGCATTATTAATCAAAGTACTGAATGCACAGTAGTTTAGTGAGACATTTAATAATGTGTTGATGAAACAAAGAACTTAAGCATTATCATTATCTAAACCATTGAAATCAAAGTACTGAATGCACAGTAGTATAGTGAGTTATTAAAAAAATGTTGATGAATCAAGGATTAAATTATTTTCAACTGTATTATTTAAATTATTATTTAAATCAAAGTACTGTATGTACAGTAGAGTAGTGAGACATTTAATATTGTGTTGATGAAACTTGAACCATTGAAATCATCTATAAGTTTAAAGTTATATTTGAAATCAAAGCTTGAATTGATCTGAAAAACCCTTACTGACACTTATGGCTTGAAGGAGCAACGCTTCTACTTGCATTTAATTATATAGACAATACGGCTATATATATTCTGAATCAGCGAAATAATTCATAACATAACATAAGCTCAACATTCCGAACTTTTGAATAATAATCAAACCATGTATAGACTCAATTATTGGAACAATTTGCTATTCGTCAACTATCTTTTACTATAATATAATAGAGAACAATGGATTAGATTTAACTTTATCAACAAGCAAAGTTTACAATACTTCATGTGAATTATTATATAGTATGTTTACGTGGACGATAAACTCAGGAGAGTCAACCACATGTCTGATTTAAATAAAACAATTAATCGTTTCTTTATTTCTCATTTTCTGACATGAAAGAAACAATTAAGACAACTCTCATTTCATGCTGATATCGGAGACGCGTTACGCAGCATGTGGACAAAAGACAATAGTTATTTCTGGGTGCTAGGGACCCAAGACGTTTTAAGTTGCATTCTATCTTCTGCACGCTAACATATCATTTACAATTATAAATCCCATTTTACAGTTGCTGTTTTGACATTATATTGACAAGCTGACAACGTATCAAGCTCACATTGGTTTCATCCTATAAAATGATGTACATGCTATGGAGTTCAACAAGTTCTTCACTTGTCTCGCATTTTCATATGTGTGCGTACGCAAGCAACTCAGAACTCAAATGGACATGAGAGTGTTATCTGAACATGTCGTTGCAGAATATTTTAGTGATAAACGTTGATATGAGGTCTTGACTCAAAGTCAAGCAACAATATCATCCAGGTTTGGACCTAGAAGTCAGAAAACATCAACTAACAAACCACGTGATGAAGCATCGGAACTTCATTAATCTAGGGAACTTAGATCTTCGTGACAATCGTATATCACAAACAGTCAAGTCAAGTATCGCTTAATTCCTGGATATGTACTTATAACCAATCACATCCTATATCCAACACTCAACGATCTTGCACGAACTAACTTTCCTGATTCTGTCTAATAGACAGAATGAATTGAAATTTGTACTTATTTGAACAAACACTGACTGATGATAAAGAAAAACATTGAATTCAAAATGCAAAAGTTACTTGCGATGTGAGACCTGTAAGATTATCCACGATGGAAAAGACGATTATAAACAACAATCGAAAAACAGAAGTGACGCTTAACAAAAGCCTTAACTAGGAGAGTCTCAAAGTCCCAATAACCAAAGACACAATGTGACCATCGAAAGATGCTGAAATAAGAGAAAAGTTGACAAATCATCTAACGTTATCATCGTTGAATCGTGAAATCTATCTTATTTAAAACCAGTAATGCAGGACAAACAATTTATGCAAATTCAGCACATACACGGGCTAGTTAAATCGCGGAAAATCCAAGACATTTCTGGAAATGTATCTAATCTGCAGCAAGTACAAGAGTCGAGACTGAAAGTTAGAATTATTCAAGACCATACATTTGTTTGCTTGTTCGATTGTTGGGTTTAACGCCGTAGCAACACATTGTATATGTCATATAACGGCAGTCAGTCAACCTACTCACTCCTCATGGATAAGCTAAATCCGGATTTAGCTGTTAACCAACTACTAAGCGCACACTTTCTTCAGTGACTGAAATCTGCCCAACACAATTAAACATCATTGGAAGGAGGGAGAATAGCCGTATAAATAATTTCATGCCAAAGCTGCACGAAAGTAGGCCCCGCCCGGGAATCGAATCCACGACCCCTCGATCAGTAGACTTTTCGTGCAACCAACTGAGCAATCTGATTAAAACCCGATCTAAAATTTTACCGCACGCATACTCGCTAATTTAGACCTGACCTTTTCCAAACGAAGGTCACGTTAAGGTGACCTTTTCTCAACATAATATTCATGACGAAATTGTTATGATACGTAACTTGTTTATATCGTCTACGTCACGCGATTTGAAATGAGCCACCCAATCGCAGACTGTGAGTAATACCGCTGTTAAATGAGCATGCAAACCTTGGTCTAAAAATAGAAATTACGAAATCAAAATGTGATTAATAGTGTTTTCGTCTAGATGAAAGCTACGCATTGATTGGTCGACACAAAGTTCATCTCGACGTGACCTTGCATTGACTGAGTAGAGATCCAGTACGACAACGCGAGTAGAACAGGATCTCTGTTTACCGAGATTGCCAACTGAGCTAACCGGGCGGCTCTATATATTACGCAGCGTTTTAGTCTCTATGTAGCAACATTTCTCTTCTCAAACAAAGCATTTTGAACAGTGTAAACAAGTCATTGAACATACTGAATGCGGATCCGCGGCAGTGGCGTAGTGGTTAGCATGTCTGACTTCGAATCCGTAGATCACGTGTTTGAAACTCGGTCGCGGCAGGTCATACCCTATATATGAGTTCTCGGACTCGTGATTGGGTAAGTTAGTACTGGTGAAAGAAAAGCGTCCAGGAAACCTACAGTAAGAAAAGCTGGTCGTCGTATATATGAACTATATATGTGTTGAATATGACGTTAAAAACTGAATGCGACATGAGTATTATTAAAGCAAATGTGAGCTTAACGTCACACGCATTGTAGAGTTGTCGGATCAAACATTCGCGAGTGTGCGTGCGGAAAAAAAAGATCGAGTTTTAATTAGTTTGACTGTTACAGCGATCAATGTAACACATACTTTCAATCTTTATTTACTTAAGATCACGCGCACACTGTACGAATAGTAACAATACTTTTGGAAATGCAAGCCAAGCACATAAATAAAGTTGCTAGGCGTTATTATCAAAAATTCTGAAGAAAAAATATATCGCGTCGTGTAGTCTAGCGTATTATAACGTAACGTAGTGTAGTGTAGTGTAGTGTAGTGTAGTGTAGTGTAGCGTATCGCGTCGTAGTGTAACGTATTATAACGTAACGTAGTGTAGTGTAGCGTAGTGTAGTGTAGTGTAGCGTATTATAACGTAACGTGTTGTGTATTGTAGTGTAGCGTATCGCGTCGTAGTGTAACGTATTATAACGTAACGTAGTGTAGTGTATTGTAGTGAAGTGTATCGCAGCGTAGTGTAACGATGTGCAATCTAGTGTAATTTAGTGCACTGCACTAAAATTTACTGTAGTGCAGTTTTATGTATTCATTACAGTCTAACTTGTATATAAAGATTATTATATGGGAACTACTGATAAAGTTCTATATACATGTAGATAGAGAGTTTATAAATTATTGTAAATTATCGCAAAGTTGATAGTAAAGGGAGAGTTGACTTTAGGTCATTTAGTACAGACAATTACTTAATTCAAAAGGACTATATTGCCCTGTATTGACTGTATCATTATTTATGATTTATTTTTTTTATTTATGCGATCACGGGCACTGCAACAAGCTATTCATGAGATTATTTTGCACAGCCAGATATAGAGGTCGCTATATACAGTGTACGTTTATCTTGAAGAGACAAAACTTTGTTATTCCAATGCGGCCAAACAAAATGGCGGTTGTTGTTTCAAAGTGTTGAAACGATTTTTCCTTGCTTTGACAACAGTCCAGTTTTAGATCAAGAATTAAAACATATTTATTCATTTTATTTCATGAATAGGGAGTGAACTGATAAAAGCGCAAAATGATATTCTACAATATTTTTTGTTATAAGTGACATGTATTTGTGTTTAATGTAGGAGCTTAAATGCAGCAGTAGGGCACGAGCTTAGGAATCGAGATATCCCAGGTTAGAACCAACCTAGGAGCACTGCTAATTTTATTGAGTCAGAATTTTAACTACAACTGTTCCTTTCCACCAAGGTGTTAATAGGTAATGTGAGGGGTCACCTGCCTGAAGGATATTCCAATGATCATAAGTTATCGTACGAACATTGTTAATGCGGCTGAATATGTATAAAGAAGCAAACTTTAAGCCGCACTTCAGTTGTTTTAGCTTAAACTGTTTGTATTTATCATCATGTATAATGAATATTCAGCACATTCTGTACTTTGTTCATTATAAACAGTATAATAATTATATTATATTGTCCTGCAGTATTATTTTTTTCAATGCTTTTAAATATGTATTTATGTGAACAGATCAATGGTCTTCCACTATGGTAATTTGAAGCCTCTAGTTCACAGGTTCCGTTTATTTTGTATTCAGTACTTGTTTTACTTGTTATCGTCTGTAGCTATATAAACAAGATAAAGCTTCTATATTTTATGGCAAATTGATTAATCGGTTATGAGAAATATACGATAAACTTCACATAATTTTATTTATTTATTGGAGTTAACGCCGTATCAACACAATTTTAGGTCATTTCACGGTGTCCAGCGCACCTAACTTAGCTATCCTGGACCATTGTCTATAACTAGCACTCACCTACCCTTCCACAAGTTCACATAAAAGGTTTAGAATTATTTACTCCGAGTTCTAGTAAGCTTTTGTTAAAGTTAAAGTCCGTGGACGAGTACCTTTAAAATCTGAAAACAAAAAAAAAACATACTAAGTACATATATCTGAACTTCATTTTGCAGGTTATCAACAATTGTACATTACTTGTTGTAAACTTAGTTATATGATGGACTTGTGTGAGAAATGTTACAAGACTTAGAAATCTAATTTTGGATTGCACTGTATTTTTTTTTTTTATAGATTTTCTTTTACAAATATGTCACTATTACTGTTAATTCATTTCAAATTTGTTAGAAATTGGAAATATTTTGAAATGCGAGAAGTCAGTGTTTATATTTTGCAAATTGAGTATGATCAAGGTTCACATGCATGCCTGTTCACGTATGCTCTGGTATTGGTAAGAATGAATAACTTGGTACAAGAGATTGAACAAATATCTTAATTTTATCCAGTGAAGTGTAACATTGGACATTATAATTAAAGAGTCTGAGAGTGAGTGAATAAATAAGACAATACTGTGGTTAGACGAGTATATAAATGTGATAAATGATGACAGTCAGGAAGTATAGGGATTTGTGTGTTTGTTGGCGTGTGTTGTGTGAGTGTGAATATTTCTGTATATCGTTCTTTTATAGGTAGAATGCAATTGTTAAACCGTTATGTTCATTTATACATTTGTTAAATGTTTGAATGTGATTATATTACTTTGATTATGATGTAAAAACATTGATTATATATTATACTGTGTTTGTACTTGATGCTCTAGTTTATTATATCTTAGTTTTAGAATATATGTTTACAACTTCAATTTATCACTCTTGAGTACACGTCCTGGCTCGCCCTGAATTGTGTCGGTAGGATTGGTTGACAGATAACATAACACGATGTATAGTGTCTGAATATGATTTCCACCATCACTAAGAACGAATTGAGCCTGCTTGCAATTGTGTGAATAGTATGCCGTTTTATAGTTATATTACTTTGCTCATGCTGTAAAATAAACATTGTATTTAATATTGTTCTTTGTGTTTTTGTATCGTTCTAGTTAATTTTATTTCAATAGAATAACATATTGCAACTTAAATTAATCACTCTTGAGTACACCTCCTGGTTCAACAAGTATTGAGTTGGTAGTGTTGGTTGGTAGATAAAACAACGATGTTTAGTTTCTGAATATAAATTGAGCCATCACAATGAACTATTTGGAACATGCTTCCAATCGTATGTTTCTGGACCAAGGCTACGTAATATGTTTGTTTTGAATATACATGATTTGTGTTCATTTTATGTAAGTATTATTGTGCGTAAATTTTGACCCCGACTTGACCTTTATGCAAGAATATTTACTACATTAAATACGAATACAGTATTAATGCTCGATTACACCGTGGCCGTGAAGATTATGTGTTGAAATTTAACACATAAACATACCTTTATAATTTTACAATCGCTGCCAAAGTGTAGAGTAGGCGTGGTACTGATTTTCGTCGGGATATGTGTAGAAAATTATAAGATGCAAATTTGAAAGGTCAAATCGGGGTCAAACTTTACGCACTATACTAAGACTCTTTTAGCTCTAAATAAAACAAGTAAATTAACTCGCTGTCATGATAAGTATGAGATATAATGACACGATCAATGTTTTCAACAAATCCATATCCTCTTAAATGGTGTATAAACATTCATATTATTATCGTATATGAGGGTTTATGTCACTAGTGGACCTATTTGAACCTTTCTTCATTTAAACATACTGTATAGTCCAAGTATGTTACAGAGGTCGTTGGTTTGGTTCCCAGACGGATGTACAGACAGTCGTAGAATGGAATGCTTTTTATGTTTATTCTCCGCCATGACTTTGTGTTAAATAGTGCAATCATCAGCCACTGATGAACGAAGTTATGGTGCTAGTGCTAGGTCAAAGGCTTAGATCTAGAACTCTAGGCCTACCCAGGAATTATGTATGGCAATTGCCAGTCTCTGACGAAAATATGGCTAAGTAGTTGATTAACAGCTAAATCCAGAGATTAAGCTTTTCAGGAGGAGTGAGTAGGTTGACTGACCGCCGTTATATGACCTATACAATGTGTTGCTACGGCGTTAAACCCATCAAAAACAAACAAACTATAACCAATACTCGCCTACCTTTCCACAATGCCGGAAACGTCTCCATATTATTTAATCAATTGAATATAATTGACATTAGTGTCAGAGTTTCATGGAAGGATATTACCTCCGCGGGTGGGATTCGAACCCGTGCCCTCTTCGGGACACGAGACTCAAAATCCTGGCACACTACCAACTGCGCTTTTGACCCGTGTTAAAAACGTATATGAAGCTTTATATCATATTTAATGATTAAAGGGAGAAAATCAATGAAATAGAAAGTGATATAAAATTAGAATAGCTATATTACTCTCCTTTTGTGTTATCTTTGTTTAAGATTATCTTTATATAACCAGAAAGATTGCAAAATTTCGTAGAACTTAGCAGTTCGTGGGGGGCGAGCTATTAGTTACAAAAAATATGTACACAGTGATTCTTCCTCTTTACGGTTTTTTTCAGCCTTAGAGTAGTCTATATAAGTTAACTGCTAATAACAAAGACATTAAATTTAGTATACGGTAAAAGTATTTTGAAAATCGTAAAGGGGAGACAAAACGTCATTTTCAATAATTCGGTAGAATTGTCATGTTTTCTCGTAACTGTTACAATGAAGAAGCAAATTCAGTTGAAAATTTAAAGAAAGACTAGTATGTATTGATTTTAAATCTATTAAACATGCCATGTTTATCTCTCTTTGTATATCGCTGAATTAATATCCATAGAATTCAGAGCAACTTGTCATTACAGCCGCCCGGCTAGCTCAGTCGGTAGCACGCAAGCCTACCGATCGAGGGATCGTAGGTTCGATTCACGGCCATATTTTCGTAGAGCTTATTAATAAAATTATTTCTACCGCCATTCTCCCTCCTACTAATTATTCTTAATTATTTAGGACAGTTGTCAGTAACTAATTTGATATTCACAATTGCACAGACTTAGCTCCGTTCCAGAAAAAAACCGTTAAATTCATAGTGGTAAAGGGATCTGAACCCTTTTTTCAAGAATGAGTTTAAATTTGATCCTTCCTAAATTTCAATTTTAATCACGTTAACTATCAACTTTTTAGAATTCGCAACATTCTATAGGAACATTTCAGAAGCAGTAAGGAAGAATTTCAATGATGAAAATGTATGTCAAAATGACATACAACTGTAAAACCGTAAAACAGTACAGATGATTTTAATGCTTGTTTGTGCCTTAATTTGCATATTTTACAATATTAAGGTCTGTTTGCCTGAAAATATTGGCACATTGTTTTCTAAACTTTATTTCAGACATTAACAAGTCTTATTTAATATATATAATGTTATCAATTCTGGAGTGAGTAGCTTAAAGTCATAATTCAAGTGATTTATGTGTTCTATGTTGTACCTCGTGTAGGTTGTTGTAGTGGTGTCTACTTAGAACATATATTATAAGTATGTAAATGTTGTACATGTGGTTAGACATGGTAACATTAAAGTTGTTCCAAGCTATAACTATCACATATATAAACATGTGCGAGACAATTGCTTAAGTCATAAATGAGTCCATTAGGTTTTTCGTTTGTCTTCTGTATTTAAATGTTTTGATATATGGATTATGTAATATCGCACATGCAGGTCTACAGAATAAATATCAATAAAATTGTATCGATATTCGAAATTATGAATTGATAATAGATCGTTTGACAAGAATCGGTGATACATCGATTGTAAAAACAATGGGATAACAAGTTGAGTCCTGCTACGATTTTTAATACGATTATGTTTGTTGTGTGAATCAAAACTACGGCTTTACATATCAATGGGCCAGCTGGTGTTATACAACCTAGGAAAGAGAATTACAAGCCCTTTCAGAAGATACTAAAGTCAACATAAAATGCGAGATGTGAATGGAGATATCAATAAGTAACTAAGTACTCTACATTTCGTCAGTTGACGCGTCCACCATATTGGGATACGTTTCTTTTCTAACGTACACTGTTACCATACAGAAAATAATCACTCACTGTAACTCTCCCTTGTTCCACATGTACACAAACATTGCGTATCTTTCATTGAAATCCGTGGTAACAACGGGCAATATATGAACAGATTTATTCCACACATTATCGTTGAATGCAACCTGGACATAGTGGAAGCAAATTTTATAAAAGAATTTATTTCTTGACTTCAGAATATAATAGAAATGTCTTTTATCCTTTTTTCTACATGACAATGGTCTTTTTTATATTATTATACATCACGTGATTGTTTACTATACAGTCTAATCTAATGTCACCGGGTGACAAACCGTAATGTTACCCTCTTGACATCACCTATCAGCCCGCTTAAAATCACCTATCGGCCCGTTTAAACCGATGGGAGACTACTGCGTTGAAATGTGCTAATACCTGGACCCGAGTTTTTAGCCATTCAATTTGGGTTACCTCTCTTGTGCAGACGCTTTCTTTTTACGAAACAACAAATCTAACGGTGTAAAAATGTCTTTAAGTTCAGAAGCAAATAATGCAAATAAAATTAAATAGTTTTTGCCTATTAAATTTACAACAATTTCTGATTTTTGTTGTTTGGTGTAATAAAATAAATATCACATCCTACTGATATAGCCTCGGTTGACATAACTTATCGCGCGTGAACATTCCGTTCTATCACCCTTGCAGGATGGGATATTTATATAATATATTGATATAACAGTATATAGATACATGTAATACTAATCTGATTTTCAACACTATACTACTCTTACATCTGCTTCTGTCCCCCAATGCTAATATAGTAATAAAAAAAATCCTATCTCAATTATACGCACTGAACAGCAATATCGATTAACAAACTGGTCTATTGTTAGGCCTGCATTTCATATGATGAAGGTTCATATGAAAACAGAACTACATTCTAAGCATGCATTGTGTTCTCAAGTTTTATAACCTTGGACCAAAACTTGTATCAAATGATGAATAAACCTTATAGGCTATTGCCTCGACCCTACATATTCACCATGTATAAAAGAAAGGAATTTTATAACCTGTTAAAGTCTAGAGTAATTTTCACAATTACCTAATCGTCATCATACAGTATATAACTAAGTTTACGTGCATACATTCATTCATTTTTATGCTGACACATTTAGTTTAGATTTAAACCTAGAAAAAAGTATACTAAATAAATGCACCGTGTGATATTCCCGTCACTAACTGATTCATATCACGTGACATATCACTAGGAGATTTAACAACCCGTATATTGTTAACAAAACAGGAAGATATAGATGTCACTATTCTACGTATGGCGCAAGACATTTATGAAGTAAATTTGTCCGGTAATCCATTTTAAGAACTAAAGATATTTAAACACGATCAGGAGAGTAATACTGCCATTTTATCAAAACTAATATTCCTATCAACATCATATTTGAAGATTTAAAGGTAAGTGAAAATTATGTATCAACTTGATATTTATAATTGCTTTTTAATCTATTTGATTTAATTTCTTTCATTTTAGTTTTACTTTCTAAATAATTGTCACCTTAAAATAATGCAATATCGAGATACAAAAAATGTACTTTCGATTTCATCGTTTTACAAACTTTATCTATCAATTATACATACTTTTGTGTCAATAATAAACAGAAACGATTGTCTTATTAATCGCTGGTCTGAAGACCGATGGTATATTAGAATGACACAAGCTTGATGACCATAGTTGCTGTAGCGTACCACAATAGAGCGATAATTAAATTAAAATAATGAAATTATATATACTGGGGAATCCTTTATTTCTTACACATATTGACATTGCTACAGTAATTATTTTCCGAAAAGATAACGGAATTCTTAGGCACGTTTAAATACTGTTTTCTTCATGTATCGTTTTAAAGACATTGTTCAATGTTTAAAGTCCCAATTCAGGAGAAAAGTCGAACATTTTACAAAATGACAATACACATGATTTTTGCATTTAGAATAATGAATAAGGTTTTTAACTACAAAAATTATTTTCCGATGTGTATTATAATGATGTTATATAATAAGTTATATTTAACTTAACTCATTTATTCCAATATTTAAGGTTGAAACTGAAAAATGGACAATTTATACAGTACCCACCAAAAGTTTGGGGACAAAAGATATTTTCAACAATTCTTGAAATGAGGGTTATTTTGATGAATTATTGTTGTTTATACATTTAAGTTTGGTTTGTGATTAAACGAAATCAAATTACGTGAATGCAGCAACAAAACTTACAATGTTCAGCATCTGACATCATAAAGCCTACAAAACCATGTTTATTGTCAATATTTTCTATAATATAGCTTTTACGCTATTTTTGTAGTCCCATTTAAAATTATGATACATGTACTAAATAATGCAAAACTACGAAGCGTTTCATTTTAAACAATAACCAAACTTTATATAAAAGCTATTCAGTAGGCATACAGTCTGAAAAGGTTTCACAAATTAAGGTGGGTACTGTATGTTCTATGTTATACCTGATTATATGACACAATATTGTAGAATGATTCTTTCATCCACATATAGCATTGGTTTCTATTGTACTATATGTGCACATAATGTTAGCCATATTCAGCGGGTTTTTAGCGTCTAATAATTAAATTATAATTAACATTAAATGTTACTGACATTGTTTTATCACTTTGCCTGATTAAAAAAACTGATTTACCGAAAACGATACTTGCTGTTAATAGTTGAGAAAATTGTTGTCCGAATCTATCGTATTCAGTGCTTAATGCATTCGTACTTGTAATTTAATATCATTACAACTCATGCTACGTGGCTGCCATCCTAAATACGTATTTTTGCCCTATTTTACCCGACTGTTCTTTTTGCACGTCTATCTTAAGGTTGCCCCACTCTTTCACGTTAACAAAATTAGAAATAATGGTATTTGTAAACTTATGAACTTCACAATATGTTCAGAGATTTTATATAACATTTATTATAAAGTATATTTCTTTCATAAAGGGTAAAATAGTTTATTTGCACTGAATATTGCATATACGGCTGTTAATAATGATCAATATTCGTAATTTTGTGAGTATAATATATTTTATTTATTCATGACGTACATTCTAGGATTACTTTTGTGTTTTGTATTTAGATATTATAAAGTCAAACTATTTACATAATATTTTTCAATTTCTTAAGGTTATAAGAGCAAACACTTATGTTTTGATTGTAACGTATTCATTTTATAAAAAGCACGTTTTCTTTCATACTTTACGTTGAAATGCTGTGTTATTCGATAAAAAATAGGCGATAGATATATCGGTTTATATTTTCACTACGTTGAAAAAATAAAAAAAGACGGATCACTTTTTTTCAAAAAGACATACAAGCTATTTCCAACATCATGCAAGCAAGTTCAATAGTGACAAAATGCATCTGTTGATGCTAAACCAGGAAATGATATATATAAATCCATCTTATACTGTTTCTAACTGATATCTAAAACAAAAGTCTACAAGTTTAGTCTATACAGCTTCAGTCCAGATTACACGACAATCACGCGACTGCATAACGGAGTTTTTCTACATAACTGGGGTCTAAATAGTCTAATACAGGCTTTCACAAGAAAATTAATTACAAATCTTTGAACAACTTATGTCACCATTCAAATCCAGCGAGGAAAAACTTTAAGATGAACGTTGACTGTATCAAAACTGCATTGAATTCTATTCTGTAATTACTTTGATGAATATCCAGTCATTATACGGTAAAAACAAAAATTGACTAGTATTAATCCAAGCCAATCTGTGCAAAAATTAGATATAATTAAATGGCTTCAAAAACCATCGACGTTCCTGAGTCTTCGCCATTTGGGCAAATCAAGGACACATCCATTCAGCGCGGATGTGTTTCCTTACATTATCCTTTTATTCATATCGTCATTTATAAATCAGTGTTAAAAAGTGAAGCATGTACTTTCCAGTCGCCTGGTAATATCGTTTAAATCCTGCCGTTTAACCGCATAATATGACATAACAATAAAAACTTCTGTGTTGATTTAAAATTCGCGTAGTCCAACTGCGACGTAAACGCATTTACCTTGACATTGACTGCTTATCTGCAGCAAACGTTTTGTCTCCTTCCACGTTAGGAAACTGTTACATGATTGCCGAATTTAAATTTGTTTTGCCACATACTTCTTTACCGTAACAAACATGGGTTAATTAGATTTAGATGGGTACTGTCTTTAGAAATTTACGATTCTGTTACAATAAATTGTGCACACTGGAACTAAATATTTTCGCTATATCACATTTATAATGTGTTATACGGTCAGTCCATGAACTGGCACAGGTAGAATATACAGTCTTGCATCATTTTCCAGATAAAAAGTATGAAAAAAAAAATCGCCGATATCAGTGTAAGATCGATTTATATTTCACCTTGTGACCTAAGAAAATTAAAAATTTACTCGTGGCTGCGCTACTCGTGAAAATATGTTTTATAAGATAACTCGGTAAAATATAAATCTGTCTTATACCGAAATCGGCGAGTATCCTCTATCACTTTGAAGTGGTAAAGTGATTGTTAACTCTATTCAAGTGTTTTTTTTTTCAATTTAAGCTTTTAATAGAAATATTCTTAGTAGTTAAGTAGTGTTTTGACAACTTCAGTGCAAACGGAAAAACAAGTGTATACGCTAGTGATTATATCTTTAATGGCATACTTGTTTCCTGGATATATAATGTTAGCGTCTTATAGACTTTAATTATTTATTTTCACAATCGTAATTGTTATTTTTTCTTAAAATATTAATTTTTGTTTTTACTCTTATCTTACAGAAACTGGCAAGTCATAAAATATAAAAACACTAAATATGCGAGCTTTAATTCTTAAAGCTTATCCTCTACATGTTTCATGCATGCAAGCATAAATGGAGTAAACAACAGAATAAACAAAATTCAAATTATACAGGCAAGCCTCTGGAGAGCATTTATCTAATCAAATATTGACATTACAGAGTTTTGTCATAAATATAGTAATGTATTTGGTATGGTTGATAATTTTTATTCACTTCATTTTAAAATAAGATGAATTACAAATTTGATTTTTATATTAAATTTTAAAATATGAAACGTATTTCATTCACATTACATAACAGTTTTAATAAATATTTGTGTACCCATAGGATATACAACAAAGAACATCTAATGCAAAATTGATTTTTCCAACTTAAATGCATTAATAAATAAGAACATTGTATAGAAAGTACCAATATTATATAAGACATTAGAGACGAATGAATAATAAAGCTATAGAATTGTACACAATACCATATATTGCTTTCAACGTAAATTAAAAATAATCTTATATAGCAGTATATAAATTATGGGTTTCTATTAAATTTATTTTAGTTTGAAAATATAATGTTAAATACATAAAATCTATTTTGGTATTACATTATAAAATACGTATTTCATTCATATTAAACATAACAGTTTCAATATATATCACGGTTTCTACATGACTGTACAATAAATGACATGATTCAAAATTGATTAAAGCAACTTAAAATATATTTACCGTTTGTGCAATAAAATATGAATTTAAGCGTATGTTGAAAATAATTTTGCACAATTTATATGTTTGTATTTTAATTCCGACAACAAATGAAGGACACACTCTACATACAAAACTGAATTAGAAAATGGAGAAAAGACATACGTAAATTATTTAAAGATTCAATTAAAAATGATTTAAATGATACAACAACGTCGATATTAACATTAAAATTTGAAATATGAAACGATTTTAACTCACGTCGTGAAAATATGTTGAGATCTAAAATAGCTTCGATAGATACTTGTACCTACCAACAAAGATGATCTCATAAAAAATTTGTTTAAGCAACTTAAACATACAAACAAATAAGACCATTCAAATGAAAGTATCAATAGGACATAAGACGCTTGGTAACCTTAGACAAATAAAATAAACTATAGAAATGTTTACACTATCAAATATATAATTTTTTATCAACAGCAGAAGAACAAATCTTGGAACATATAAAAAATAATCATTAGATGGTTAGAAGAACTGCGTAAAATATTTGATGATGACTTTACAATTTGACTGACTTTCTACTGATAAAATTGCGAGTTTTTTGTTAAACATTATACGAGGGGTGTCCCAGTAAATCGTGTACTTTGTCCATAACTTTTTTCCTTACGTCTCATGATGATCATAATTTACAAGACTGTTTGCTAGCCTTATTTTTATACAAATTAAGCATTTGACCTATAAGTATTTGCATCAAAGGCGTCATTTTAATGTTCAGCTAATACAAGGTATGTGCATGCGGTGCGACCACTTTCACACTTGTATATTCGTTCATACTGAGTTCAAGTGTGCAGCAAAATTTAAACTTAAACTTTTTAATTGCATTTTATTTTTACATAGACATTCGCAGAAATTATCTATATATTATCACACCAAATCTCAAATCATAAAATATATATACAAGAGTGCCATACGCGTTTGCACCGAAACACAAAAATGTGACATCAGCGAGATAAGGTGACGTCAGGACAAGATTGAGTCTATGTAATAGCAACTCAGTTTCATAATCAGCCAGGCACAACATGGATGGGTATAAACTTGAATTTAAACACATAGACAGACAAAATGAATCATTAAGTATACGTTGTGCATACTATATATGGTAGAGTAGTTATTCATTGTGTAATATATCCACTGAATTTATCGTACCAAAACTGCTGAATATATCCACTGAATTTAGCGTACGAAAAAGTGCTGAAAGTGTTATTCAAAATTAAGTTAGATACTTAACCCGTAGACCATTATATCATTGACCATACTAATATTTTGAGACTGATGTCACAAATTTGTAACAAAAGTAAGAAATTTGTTAAAGTAAATATGAAGTAAATCCATTGCCAGTATTTGTCACTGTTCACAACAATGCGAACTTAAAGAGTAAATAAAATGATTTCATAGACCTGACGTCTTAATATGACGTTGGCTTGCGCCGCGTTGTCATACCTAGTGTCTTATAAATTGAAGCAAAACTTTTATTTTTTAATTAACAGTCCAAAAAATTTAGCATACTTACAACACATGCATTTAATGGCAGTGTTGGTGCTAAAGTTGCGCGTAATTTTTCCGCCATAAACAGAGTCCACGATTTACTGGACACCCCTCATATATACCCTTTACAGTTTTTCGTATGTGGGAATATATCTTTTTGGAGAGATTTTACAATAATTTGTTTAATGATGTTATCAATTTGAAATAATCATTATTATCTTTGAGCATACAGTTGTTGAAAAGTATAAAATTGACAATTAAACTATTCTTGTTCTATTCTTAGCAAGTATATTAACACCAATGGTATATATGAACTGACCATGAGATCGGATTTAATACTTACACGTTTCACAAAGTAAAATTATATTGGCACTAAGTAATATTAATTGATCTATTTAACTATAAACATCAGTATAAATTTACATGATGTTTCATTCTCAAGCTTTATACATTTCAATGAAGTAAATAATAAGTACACATCTCAAATTAAATCAGGGTACAACGTGAACACATTTGCTTTCTGTTTTAGAAATGGCTTCTTCAGGCAATCATCAGATAGGATCAAGTATAAAGGGATCAGACTTCTTGTATGATCTTGTGTGTAAACCTTGCCATCTTGATGATATAGCTAAACCTGCCTATGGATATTGTACTGATTGTGATGAACATCTTTGTTCTATGTGCTATGTTAACCATGCGAAATTGAGGCCAAGTAGACATCATAAACTATTGGATTCAAGTTCAATGCCTCAAACACAAACAATTGATGACACAGATACAGCAGTAGATGAAGGTCCATCTGATAGTCTAACTACGCCATGTAAGAAACATAAGAAGTATACCAAGCTTTACTGCAATGATCACAAGATGACACTTTGCAGTGTCTGTGTCACTTTGAACCATACTAAGCTTTGTAACGTTGACGTTGATTATATCCCTGATGTCTTAAAAGTTGACCTCGATAGCGACATCTTACGAGAGATAATTGCAAGAACAAAATCAATTGAGATCAAGTGTGATTCCGTGAAGACTAGAATATCTCGGGATTCACAACAGACCGTGGGTTCTTTAAACAAATCACTTTCTGATTTGATGAAGTACAGACGTAACATTAACAGAATACTTGATACAAAGGAAAATGAAATCACGAAGAAGATTACTGATTGGATGGAACAAAATAGGGATGAAGTAAAGACCATAGAAACAAAATGCGATGCTATGAAAACGGATGCTACATTGCTAAAGGATAAACTGAATCAAATGAACAAATCAAAACAGTCAAATCAGCTTTTTATTCAGTTACATCAAGCTAGAAAACTTCTGGACGAATACAATGACAGTCTACACTCAATTGAAAGCAAACATCATTTTGATAAGTATCATTTTATACCAAATACAGCAATACAGCAGATTCTTAAAACAGAAAACGCTCTTGGGACGATATCAACACGACAAGGAGTCATGACACCACTTTGCTCCTTAAATGTATCGCCACAAAGACCTCAAAGTACTGATAAAGAACTGACACATGAACAAGTTTATCTGCCCTCATCTTCAAGAAATAATCCCTCAGAAAGTCATCAAGATACAAATATCAAACCGACACATGAGGATGAAATATTTGTAAAGATAATTGGAGATATTTCAGATTGCTGGATCACAGGATTGATAGAAGTATGTCCTAGTGTTTTAGTCCTCGCTGATCATGGAAACCAATCCATTAAACTTGTTGATGGTCGAAGTAAATCTGTAACATCAACAATTTCACTTATGTATAAACCCTGGGATATAACATCAATATCTACTACAGAAGTAGCTGTAACCGTACCTGAAGGAAGATATATACAATTTGTTAGAGTATCTAATAAATTGAAAAAGTCTCGTAGGATCAATACAAATGGTGAATGTCATGGTATATGTTATCATGAAAATAAACTTATTGTTACATGTTGTTTTCCTGGTAAATTTGAAATACTTGACCTGAAAGGTAAAGTGATCAAATCAATAACGACAGATACAACAGGTAAAGATATATTCTCTTTACCATACTATGTACAATGTAACAATCAATACATTTATGTAGCTGATGAAGATAACAATAACATAATCATGTTAGATAATAACTGCAATATTGTATCTAGATGTTACATTACTTGTCCTAAAGGATTGGCTTTGCTATACAATGGAAGTAGTTTGGTTGTCTGTTCCTGGAGTGGCAACAAACTATGTAAAGTAATTGAGGGCGAGAACAATTGCACTATTATATTACAAGGTGTGGAAAGTCCTCAGGCTGTTTGCTTAAATTGTCAACAAAATAAGATTTATATTAGTAGTTATGTACCTGGTTTGTTTTGTGGCAACAGTATAAACAACACTATTCTTGAATGGAAAATATAATTTTTCAAATGAATGTGCAAAACTTTAACAAAAAATGTTAGTAGATGTACATGAAGTCATATCGACATCACCATTCTAGTATAGAATATATGAATATACATGTAAATTGACATGAATAATAATCAGACCTAACTTTATGAAGTACATACATTGGAAAGTCAAGAGACTTTTATGATGATATATGTTTACTTCCTTTTAAGTAAAAAAAAACAAAAGCAGTATTGCATTTAACATTATTCAGAAAGTAAAACATTTTCTGTAAGCACGCTAAAACGCCAGTGTTAAGATTAATATAATTTCGTTTGATGTGTAAATATTTGAGCATGAAGAGAACTGAGATGAATTTTGTAATTAATTGTCTTATTCTTACTTTATAATGGTACATAGTATGTTATGTTGAACGTTATGGAGTTCAGTGCCCTAAAGAAATTTAGTGTGTGGTATCCTGTCTTGTCTTACCATTTGATGTGTAGAACAGACGTAAGGAAAAATATTGAATATCGAGACAAGTAAGTAATATTGTCATTTCATCAAAATAAATATTCATATCAACAACGTATTTGGAATTCTAAATGGTATGTGTAAATTATATTTCATTATGTTTTCATTTTTCTCAAGATTGATTTTTCCTCATCAACTTGCTTAATTTTCTAAATCATTTTCATACACAATAAACTAAATACCACGAAAACAATTTATGCATAATGTACTGAGTTTTTTTTTCAATGTTCCTTTTTTATAAAAAGTTTAATCTTGTTTTATTGCTGAATGATACAATTAACTGTCTTGTGATTTTCAAATTTTTTTAGCCAATAATGTGTATAGCTGTAAAACCAGCCAATTCAGTCACTTCCCCTTACTGATCTCTTATTGCAGATTATATTGTATTTATATACATAAACACACATTTAAACGTATCAATTGTCATGTTTATAAACAAAAATGAAATGTTTCACATAATTTTGGTAACAAAACCTAGCTATTGCCTTTTGCAAACATAGATTTATGACCTTGTCTTAATTAAAACGTCCTACATTTTACATGATAAATTGTTAGTGTAAATACTGATATTTGATATTTTGATATTTGATAGTACAGTCTAGGGGTGTAACGGTTAACCAATATACCGGTTAATATTGCAATACGACTTCTGGCGGTTTTTAACTGGTTCATTTTCTCTGAGCCGGTTTTTCTAGTAATGTTCCATACTGATTGTTTTTATCACAATCTGAATTTAAATGTTTGAATAAATGTTGAAATGCGTTCGGAAACTTGCAATATTTTTCGTAAAGTGAGAGAATATCTATCTTTGAAAGTCCATCCAAAACCTTTTTTCTAACATATTCAAACATAATACGTATAGATCATTTAAAAATACAAATATCTATGTACAATGTTGATCAAATTAAGACGATGCACATGCATTAATTCATGCTATGCATGTATGCACAAAAGAACAATATGTATCGCAATACGGTTTTTACTGTATTGTTACACCCCTAGTACAGTCTCATTTAAATCTACTTGACTTATATAAGAGTATTTATAGTATACACTTGTTTTACTACTGTTGGTTCTAACTTACTTGTTTTTCATTCGAAATGTTTTAAAACACCGCCATCTTTGTCTATTTGTACGACGAATCAACTTTTCCGATCATATTTTTATAACAACATATTTTTGATGGATGTCTCCCGTGGATAAAATGTCTGTACATAGTGAATTTTTACCAATAGGTCGCTGTGCGATTTTCAAGCATGTTCTATCCTTAATAAGTTTGTGGTACTTGCTCATGAAATACTAGCTCTGTATGACGAAATTGCTCGTTTCTAACTCGTATTTTGAAAGCCTGGCGACACTATGATAGAAATGATACAAAACCGGAAATCTAAAATGTACTGTGGTATGATACAGTCAGAATTTTGTTTCACGGTAACCGGTATACCGATATACTACACAAAACTCTATTTGACAGTCATTCTATAATATGATGATCGTACGATCATTAATTGACCCATTTGAGTGATTAGAACAAGCTATCAACCATGTAATCAGTATTATGGTTAAATTATTAAATGTAAACATGATAATATTAAATCGAATGTCCGTATTATCTATATATAGAACAATATCACGTGATATCACACTCGTCATTATAATCAGAGGACAAACAGAAGCACAACTAACATCAAGGCAGTACCTGTACTATGCCTCGATTCAACATTGAATATCTACGTTTATATCAATATCATAATTGAAGATTATAAGGTATGTGTAATTTATGTATTTACATTTTTGTTGCAATTATGGCTTACGTTTTGTATTGTTTGTGTTAATACACCGAATGTCAATATCATTGACCCTAAATCAATGTATACTCTCATTGACAATGTGTTGTGCCGATTTCCCAAAATGGCTCTTTATTAGCGAATGATGACAGTTTCTAGCAGAGGAGGGTGCATCCTAGCAACAATGATTAAGATAGTACTTGTTTTATCCATACTGCAATCAAGATCAGATATTTTAAAAGTTTCTTCGTGCAATTTCTTTATCTTGTTGACTAACCGGCTATGTAGCCATACATATTACATAATTTCCGAGTTTTTTTATCACCTTTTGCATGGTGTTTAACACTATATTATGTATTGTATGATAAAATGTACTTTGCATGTCAAGAAAATTGAGAAATACATTTTCTGAAAATACTTAAGTACTCTAGCTATTCAAATGTTTGATTTACCTTTAAAGAAAGTATGTGTTGATAATTCCTACATTATAGAGTGTTTCTGCAACACATGAGAGTTAAAACTGTTGAATGCAATTCACTACGAAAATTCCTTTTATCACAAAACTACGCTATTAAAGGTCATTTTTCATTTCGAAAAGTTTATACATACATACTTTTTATTGTACTCATGGTGATGGAGACTGGCAATGCTAGTATGTTGGATCAGAAAAAACAGACACAGTTATAGAATTGAAATATGGGCTTTTATTTACAAAGCCATAACATATAACAAAGTGAAAATTTAAACTGAACATAATAAAATAAATGTTTAAAACCAACATATCAGGGCAGGCAAAGCGCCAAGGTCAAGTTCTACTTGATAACGCCCTGACAAGCCAACTTTTTATAAGTTTCCTACAATAGATTAGAAACAAAATGAGAAAATTGAAATGCAAAATAATTTAAAAATGATAAAAGTCATAAAGAAAATGTTCATACTAGAAAATGCAATATTTACCCATGTATAATAATAAGGTAGTACTTTCATATGAATACTATTCTGTTCAAAGATTTGGAATATTAGTACCAATTAAATGAAAACTTTTAACAATTTTCATTGAACATTTCATACTTTACAAGATATATACTCAGCAAAAATAAAAACCTGACACTTTATTTCTGTCAATTACATTTTTTATATGTGTGTTAAATAAAATGTTGTGTAGTATGTATACATGTACTATCGTTACACTACATACCTGTTTTGTCTTGTCCGACTATTGTCAATAATACTCAGCCAAGCGTAAATTTTCAATTTTCGCACGTAAACCTCGTGCAGGCTGAACTGTGTCAGATAGACAGTTATGAAAGGCACTATACATGTGTTCAGTATCAGTGTAGTGTAATTCACACCTAAAGTTGATTGCTTTCATGATGGCACATTTGTCAGAAAGAGAACGAAATCAAGCACTAGGAATGCTGCGGGGTGGGGTATCCGTGAGTAGAATGTTTAACTGCAACTTTAAAAGTTAAGTAACTAAATACATCATTTAATGCAATTGATACATTTTACCACAATATTACGACATGAATGAATACAAGTGTTATAAACAGATGAAGGAACTTGCATCCAATAAGTTATAAAGATATTACAATATTCTTTCAACGACATTTCTTTTTTTCTAATATTTTTTGTTACACTAGTTTTAGTTTCCTTTGTAAAAGCTCGTTTTGTTACATGATATGCTAAATGTTTATTTGACACGCAATAAATAAATTATTTTTGTTTTTTGTGTAAATGACGTTATAAATATAGGATGGATAAAAGTTTAAACCAAATGTTTCATTTCGCTATAATTTTCAGGCTCCGCCCACGTCTGTCAAGCAAAACTAATCAAATACGCTTAACAATGTCAAAAACTTGTCCCCTCATGTCAAATAGAATTTTCATATATTAACATTGACAAAAACTAGAACGTTCATAATATAATAATATAATCAGCTTTTAAGCAAAGTCCAATGATACTAATCTTAATCATAAAGATAGTGTGACAGTTGTTTATCATAGCATTTCTATCATACGTTCTTAATTAATATTGGTTCACTGGCGTTGTAAAAGTCATAGCAGGCATTCATAGTTTATAATTAAAGGTTATTATAAATTTTACTGTACGATACAGAACTATATTTGGACTCGTACACAGCTAAAATAGTCATATTGAACGAGCCAATAGACGAGTCCAATATGACTTTTCGAGCTGTATACGAGTTCAAATATATACAATATTGTACAGTAAAATGTAAAATAACCTTTTTTATTATATATCTTTCGTTCATTTTGAAATAATCATAGTCTTCAATTCGTTAAAGATTAAAATCGAAAACCAGCCTAGTATTGTTTAGTGCAAATGTACTCAACCGTCCAATACGAAAATGACATATATTTTTTGGATGCAATACGGGAATATATTGGACAGTCACGTGGTACAAATGCAAATTGTCGATTGGTTAGATATTTTAGATATATAATAATATTGTGTATTAATGAACTCAGTCTTACTCCATTGTTATCTCTGCTGATTACAAAACAGTAGAGCTGCCAGCTACACCAACATATATCAATTCTGAATGACGTTATGAATAAAAATATATAATAAATAATAGACCTTGAGCCAGTATATGACATTGCTCCCCCCCAGGGGGAATTTTCAATGGTATGATTTTCTTAACCCATATGGTGGTAGGCATTCACTGATGAAAGTTTGCAAAGTTCTGTTGGGGCTTTACAGAGTTATGGGACTTTGAAATATCACCCATTCTCATTTTCTGGTCAAATCCATAACAGACCTTGAGCCAGTATATACCCACACGGGGAATTTTCAAGGGAATGATTTTCTTAACCCATATAGTGGTAGGCATTCACTGATTAAAGTTTACAAAGATCTGTTTGGGCTTTACAGAGTTATGGGACTTTGAAATATCGCCCATGCTCATTTTCCAGTCAAATTCATCATATCTTTGAGCCAGTATATGACATTGCTCCCCACATGGGGAATTTTCAAGGATATGATTTTCTTAACCAATGTAGTGGTAGGCATTCACTGATAAAAGTTAACAAAGTTCTGTTGGGGCAATACAGAGTTATGGGACTTTGAATTATCCCTCATTCTCATTTTCCAGTCAAATCCATAATAGACCATGAGCCAGTATATGACATTGCTCCCCACATGGGGAATTTTTAAGGTTATGATTTTCTTAACCCATATAATGTTAGGCATTCACTGATTTATGTTTACAAAGTTGTGTTGGGGCTTTACAGAGTTATGGGACTTTGAAAGATCGCCCATTCTCATTTTCTGGTCAAATCTTTAATAGACCTTGAGCCAGTATATAACATTGCTCCCCACATGGGGAATTTTCAAATGTATGATTTGCTTAACCAATGTAGTGGTAGGCATTCATTGATAAAAGTTTATAAAGTTCTGTTTAGGCCTTACAGAGTTATGTGACTTTGAAATATCGCTCATTCTCATTTTCCGGTAAAAACCATAAGTGCTTTTAAAGCCAGTATATGACATCGCTCCTCCTGGAAGTAATTATCTATGGTATGATTATTAAACCCACATGGTAGTTGCAATTCACTTATAAAAGTTTGCAAAGTTTTGTAGGGGCTTTACAGAGTTCTGGGACTTAGAACTTCATGACCCCCTATGGCCATTTTCTATGCCAAAATGTTCTTATTACTGTCCTCCGGTATTCTATTTCGACGCATCTTAATTATGAAGCCATTTTGTTTTTGACAACGATTTGGATTTTGGGTTACCCTGTAACGTCATTCCTGTGCATTTCCGATAGTAAGCAGTGTGGTGATTTCTTAACACCAATATGTGAGGAGGCAGGGATTTTGAGGGACTCTTTTCATACCTCTTTTCAACACAAAAAATGGTGCTTTTTCCTATTACGTTCTTAGTTTAGTTTTGAACATGCCATTTTTTCTAAAACAATAAATATAATAGACAGATTGGCGTCCCTTATTTCTTGCTATTTCAAGAGAGTCACTTGACAGGTAGAGTACTTTCGTTTTGGCAAGACTAAAAATAGAAACAAATCAAATGCATCGTTTCTCTGTTCTCTTATGTCAGCCATATAGGAAATCTCCACTTTACATATTTTTATTTCTTGATTTTAATGATAACTTTCAGTTATTAATAAAAGTTTTACAAGATGAACAAATGAATAAAGTATTTACAGGAAGGGTCATTCGTTAGTCAGATTAAATAAATTTTACACATATTTGAATAAAAGCACCTATTTTCTATGGTAACGTATGTTTCTATACGGACCACACTAATAAAACTTTATTTTTTTCGTCTGTATTTGTTTGTTTGTCTATGATTTAAGCACTTTAGGAAGGCAAAGGGTTGATACTGGAAATACATATACCACAAAATGATAAATTCAGAACGCCCCTTCGCTCAAATATGACTTAAATTTTAGATCAACTTAAGGAAAATTAAAGAAATACATTTATAAACCTTGAAACAATGACTTTCAAACTTGGAAAAATCGAAAGAAACTTAAGTACCATAGCCGTGAACAGTCAAAATCAATGAATACATTTTAAAAGTTTATATACTTAACTCACCGTAAAGTTCATAATTATGAATGCCTAAAGAAAGAAATAGGTAGTAACGTATGTTACAACAACACTGTTTAAACTATCACATCCCAATTTTATCTGTCACGCCCAGTACAACAGTTTAAATAATTTAATGGTAGCACAAACTATTTTCTATGTACTATGTCATATCTAAATACTGTTAATTACATCAATAAGGATTGCCTTCAAAATTAAGGGAAACATGTTAAAATTAAGAGTTTAAAAGGTTACAAATTAGTCTCAGAAAAGCATAACAGATCAATCGTGTTCAAAGTTCATGTAGTAATTCACTTTGAAGTAAAAATCAAAACGTTCTCCTAGATATTCCATTAGGTATTGGCACACTTATTTCATATAAAAAGTCATTTGTCACCCAAAATTACATCCCCAAGGGTTTGCCATTGGATAAGAGATCGGCGTTTGTTGCATGAACGATGTGTTTGCTTCCTTATGAGTTATCAATTTGTTGTACCATGCTTATGTACCATGTTCCCTTAAATATTTCTGCAACAAAATCTTCCGCGATGTATTATAGTTCATCTACGACAAAAAATAAATTCCGACATAAATTGTGCTGTTTTTGTTGTAAGGAATTACCTGTGGTTACGTGTGTTTATAAAAGTCAAACTACATTATTTCGCTGCTATTAAATTCAACAGACATTTTGTGTTCCTTTACACTCAAAGACATGGTATAAAAGAAACATTCAGAACTTAAACGTTTCAAGTTTCCAAAAAAGCGAAACATTGTGAAACAAGCAAACAAACAAGCATCAACTATGATACATTTCATATGAAACATACCTTACCAAACGTAACGTATGTTTCAATTCATAAAACCATGTTTTATTGAATAAGAAGCGAACAAAGGACGCTTTGGTTACATTTGAGATTTGGTTACATCTAGTAAGAATTGCAGTAACAAATGAATTGCAAATATATCGATTTGAGTATTGCTATGAAGGATTCTATGCTTATATTGCATGCAATGGTTAAAAAATCTTCATAGTTTAATTTATCAAAGCCATTGAGATGCACACAGTTTCGTGTTTTTTTAGTCTGGTTGAAGATGTCATATTTTTTTCAATGAGATAATAACGACTTTATTCATTGTGGATAACATTTTTGGTGTAAACCAATTTTCAATATGTCATCGTTTAACCCTTCTCCGCATTGTAAGATCGGTATATCATTTTAACGGTAACGTATGTTACATCACGTATGTTACATTTGATACTTTAGACAGCATTATCTCTAGACGATCTGAGGAATGGCAAAAGTAGTAATCATAAAATGAAGAGTTCATTAGAGAGACTAATTAGTAAACGTGAATTCAACTAAGATATTTAACATTAGTTGAAAAACCATGGTCACGTATGTTTCATGTTTAAATGTCTACCCGAAAATTTTGCTAAAATGTGAAATTTAATGAAATGTCATTGAATACTTAATGACAATCGTTTTTTTTTTCATATATATACATATCTGATCTTATGTTTTAAAATATTTTACAAATATGATATCTTTTCCAATTTGAAAAAAAAATGGATTTTTATGGTTATGTATGTTTCAACACTCTTGGCGACAAAGTTTAAGAGCTGTGTGTAAGTTAATATTTCTGAGGAACAAGATAAAAATCGTATTCTTACATGCAACAACATTGTATATCTTAAAAAGCAAGAGTATTATGACTACTTTATGTGGCTATGTTTCATAGTCTGCGCGCAAAGGCACAGTAACGTATGTTACATTTTAAGGTACTTATGAGCTCAGTATCAACAGCAATTTCCTTTATTAAACACAAAAGACACATTTTCTTTTTAATTGACAAACAATATCAAAAGAACTTGGTGTTGCAAACATGATTTAATGGTTTTTGCAAAAATAAATCGATAAAAATGGAACAAAAATTGCTATTTACCTATACAATTAAAAGTTGATTTTCTCAGCAATGCCCCACTGGAAACTTGCAAACTTTGTACTGTTGTACTCAGGACAAATAGGGGAATAAAAAAATATAGGTCTTGAAAATTCCCCCGGGGGGGGGGAAGCAAAAGTGTATCTGGCTCACGGCCTATAATAGTAAGTTCATGATTTAATTTATAGGTATTACCGGGTACAAATAATTTTCATATATTTTAGTTTTCATTTTAATCCTAATGAAAAAAATAAGTTTAATTGTTACCATTGTCTAAAATCAGTACTCACCTACCCTTCCACAAGGCCGGACACTTCTCCATATTGCCTAATCAATGGAGGAATCTAACCCGAGAAGGTTATACCGTTTCATGACAATTTGACAATAATGCCAATTTTCCTCCATTGATTAGATAATATGGAGAAGTTTCCAGCCTTGTGGAAGGGTAGGTGAGTACTGGTTATAGACAAGGATCCTGGAAAGCTAGGTTAGGTGCGATGGACGCCGTAAAATGACCTTACTTGATTTGACGAGGCGTCAAACCCCACATGAATAAATCAATCAATCACTCTCGTTGACAAAGTGTCGGGCCAGTATCCTAAAATGGCTCAATATAAGAAAACGATGCCTGTTTATGGCAAAGAAGTAAGTACCGGAGGTCTGAATGATCAGGATGTAATTAAATTATTTGTTTTGACCTCACTGTGATTAAGAATTAAAAATTTTAAAGAAACCTTATTTTCAATGTAATTTTCTTTATCTTCACTGTGTTGTCTAACCGACTATGTTGCTATAGATATACATAATTCACTTGTCTTGGTCAATTGTACATTGTTTTTATCACTAGAAACTTGTACAAAGCAATTCATTTTCCAAAAATAGTTTTTATCCCATATATAAGTATTGTGGTTTATAAACAGTGTCAATGACTTTATTAAATTTTGGATACATCAAATCCAAGTTTTATGATTTAATACCAAATTTTTTTCGCTAACAATTTCTGGATATGTCTGCTCATACAAATGACTTAGTTTCATATGATAACCTTGACAATATTTAGAACGTTCAACATTACACACGATGATATTATTCTCAGATTGAAAGATAGAAAACAAACAATTGTAGATAGTTTCATATAATAACCTTGACAATATTTAGAACGTTCAACATTACACACGATGATATTATCATTTTTAAAACAAACCCGTTTAGATAGTTATCTTGATAATCTTGATAAAAATATAACATATATTAATCCTAATTATTTTATGTATAGTATCAATATATGTTAATTTGCCCAGTAAAGGCATAGCAGTGTACCCCAGTCTTATTTTATTTTGTCTTAATGGATGTCGAAGTCGCTTAGCTCATTCGGATACTCGTCTGATTTAGAATATAATAATTGTCAGCTCCTGTCGAAGGCAATTTTGTTATAATACGGGAATTTTAAATAACCACAGTTTCCGCGGTAACCGGTAAACATGTCATTCTAAATGTTGTTGTTAGAATGTTTCTCTATAGGATGTTGATCGCACAGTAATAAAGTGAAATATAAGGTTAAGGTACAAATTGAATTAAACTGATAGGTAAAAGTTAACATATTATTTACAAACTTGACTTAATTTTGTCATACGATCTGATATGCTATCAACAATTAGTTCACTATCACAGATATAAATATAAATGACATTGAAATTCAGGCCAAATACCAAATTATCTAATTATAGAACAATTGTCACGTGATATCACGATCTTCATCAGTCAAAAAGGGAGGACACACAGACGCACAACTTACATCAAGGCATTAATTGTACTGTCCCATCAATTTAACTTTGAAGATCTACGTCGATACAAACAACGTATTTTAATATACTACGGTATGTGTAATTTATTATTTGTATTATATTCATTTAATTTTCATAACTGTCTGTATTAACATTTATCTTTGATAACACTACACCTCTGTGAGTCAATGATCAAAGATTTCTTATCACTGTTACATCTTGAATAAAATTGGCTGAGTCCTGTCTTTTGAAATGGCAATTTTTGGAACAGAGAGTTAGCTTACTTCAGAATAATGGAATTAATTACCGGTGCATGCTAGAATTCATGGTTTAAAAACCGCATGAGCCTTGGGTATAAACAGGCTTCATTCAGTGACATTTTGTATAAAAGGAAGGTACAAAAATATATAAGCATTATCCGTTATAATCAGAACACTGAACAACTATAGTTTGGGTCATATTGCTGTCCACTTATGGCGTTATATAATGTGACCAAAATTTAGCAAACATATTTGATAACATACTTATTGTAGAAGAATTTTTAAAACTTTTGAAAGGAATATATTATGATAGAAAATACAATATTCATACATGATAATATTATCATATATACATAAACACTTGTAGATACAGTATAAGTTCATTCACCCGAACACCACGGGGTCGAATTAATTGGCCGAGTCGAACACATTGTCTGGCACCGATCAATTTCCCTTCTATATCTATATTAGTCAACCTCTCTTGTGTCGAACAGGACTGAGTCGAACTCTCGAACCAATATCTTGGCCCCGTGGTTTACAAATACACTTAAATACAATTGTCTCTCTCGAACAATAGAATTTCACACATCGGCCGTAAAATCTTGACCGCAGTCATTGTTTGTGACACGTGATAATAACAGGGCGTGAAAATTGCTTAACAATAGATTTGTTAATTGATTTTAATTGCTTAACAATAGATTTGTTAATTGATGTTAATTTGCCCAACACATTGTGATTAGTAAATATATTGTTTATAATATTGCATAAAAATTGCTTAACAATAGAATTGTTTGTTGACTGCAACTTTTAGACAGGCACATATTATAAAATGTCATGGTATGATTAAAAAAATGACAAAACAAGTAAATAAGGTCTCGCTAAAAAATTAATTAGAGCATATACAGCGTGTATGTTAGTTTTAATTAATAAAAACTGATAAAAAAGTTCGTGCAATTTCGGTAAAAAATAAGTCCAAATTAAGGATCGAAATGTTAGAACAGAATATACACACATATACAACGGCGGAAAAAAACTTACTGAAGGACCCGGTCACATCGAACCTTTCTCACTTACATGTAACCACATTAAAAATTTATCAATTCATCTACTACTACTAACCTATATCGTAATCATGTTCTTAAATGTAAAAATAACGCACAACAAATATGAAGTTGGCATTTTTTTGCAGTAATTACCAACTACGTATACATGACACATGAATGAACCGTGTGTTCGGGGTATATACTAAACCAAGGGAGATAACAAATTTAAAAAACATTGATCTATATTAATAACGTCGTACTTGGACGAAAGTCGGCCGGGTCGAACACTTGGCTTTCTCGAATCATTTTTCATGTCCCCTCGAGTTCGAGCCAGCGAACTTTTACTGTAGTAATTTTGATAATGAAGCTTTTATACATTTATCAAACAAGATGTATCCATTATATCTACACTCACAGTACTTTTCAACTCATCGGAGTATTAAAATATTTCAATATTTGTCTTAAATGGATGGGTCGGCCGCTTAAATCATTTTGAAATTCGATTTAGAACAGGGCAGTGGGCAGCTACGGTCGAAATTATAATTTATCAAAAAAATAAACTTGCGGTATAATACAAATATTCATTGTTGTAACTCCAGTATTTTAACTTTCTAATTATTTTGAACAAACTTTGTTTGAAAGCTTTTTCTATAGGATGATGATCATATGGAAATTAAATGAAGTAAAAGGTATATAAAATTAAAATCAATTTTCATTAATAATAGTTTACATATCATTTTAAAAAAATTGACAGATTATGGTCATATGATCTGACATGTTATCAACAATGTGTTTATTATTACGGATACAAATATGAAAGACTTTAAGATTTAAATCAGATTTAAATCATCTATTTTTAGAATAAAATTGTCACGTGGTATCACAATCTTCATCAGTCAGAGTGGGAGGACGAACAGACGCACAACCAATATAAAGACACTAACTGTATTATCCCATCAATTCAACATTGAATATCTATGTTTATATAAACAACACAATTGAAGAGCTCACGGTAAGTGCAGTTTATGTATCTAATTATATACATTATCAGTTTTATTGTTTTCTTTTGCTATTTGTTTTTCATTTTCTAACAGCACGACGTATCTGTGATTCAAAAATTGAGAGTTATATCATTGCTAACTTTTCATTTTAAAATACGTTTAAACCGGGCTGTATGAAATGGCAATTTGTGGGAAAGAATACATTTGACAATGGGGAACAGTAATAAATTACTGGCACTTGTTAGAATTAATAGTTATAAAACATGTCATCCTCATGTGACTTTGTTTATTTAGTGCCATTTTGTACAGGTGAATTATACAAATATATAAACATTCGTCGTTATAATTAGAACAGTTAGCAACTCTATTTTGGTTCATATTGCTGTCCACTTAAGGCGTAATATAATGTGGCCAAACTTTAGCAAACGTATTTCAATACATACTTTATGCAGAAGATGTCTTTAAAACGTTCAATTTATGTATATTATAATAGAAGATGCGATGTTAAACATGAAAATTAATAAGATGGGCGCGTCGAGTGTCTACTATTATATGAATGAGTACCAATGAAGTAAGAAAGTAAATTATCATATAAACATTGTTTTCATATCACGAGGGTGGACGATGCGTATCATAATTATCTTGTTGTGCCTTGTGATATCACAGTAAAACACTGCAGATATAGGTCAAACTAATTTACTATCATTAAAATGTACACAATACAAACAGGGGCGGATTCAAAATAAAAATTCTAGAGGGGTCAAAATATTTTCTAGTGGGGGAAATCTCATAGAGGTGGGGTCCTGACCTTCCTTCCCCCGCCAGACCCGCCCATGCAATAATCCTATTACAAAGAGATTATAGATAACAGTCTGCTGTCATTCAATGATTAATGTTTGTTTACCCCAGTTTTTACTGTTTTTACTTTCATTTTTACATGCTTGTTTGATACATTGTACAACAAATATTTCTTTTATACGCAGTGAAATTCTGTTAGTTTTATTATTATTAATGACAAAAAATTGAAATAAGTAACAATTTATATACAAGTGTAAATATCATATAAAAGTTGATTTTAATATCTGGATCCACACGCGCATATCATTTTTATACTCTATAAAAAAGTTTACAATATCTAGAACGTTCGACTCTATACATGATATTATAATCAGATATAAAACAAACACTTAATAATTGTTATCTTGATTGAGGTCGTTTAGAATAACACTTGATACAAAATTAAATGATATTCTATGTAAATAATGTCTCATCTTGTCATTAACAAGCTTTAATTAAAATAGTTTCATGGTTATTATTCAATATATTTGTCGTTTGACCGCCACAATATAAATGAGACAACGTTTTAATGCAAATAAAAACAAAATAAACTAACATATTAAGAACGTTCATCAATTTATTTAATTATTTTTTTAGTTTAAAGTAACACTCGTTGAAAATGTTTGATGATAAAGTTATACACTCTAAAATCTAACTATATGTATAACATTTATATCTTCAAATATTCCTTTTCGAAAACTATAAATGTATCTTATTAATATCTAATTTAGTGATCTCTAACAAAAACATATACTTTGACGGTAAGGTAATTAACATATATATATATATATATTGCCTTAGTTATATGATATGTCTAACTTATTCATTACCTAACGTTTATCATCACAAACACCCTTTTGTTCCCAATTAAATTTCAATTATGATAACTTACTTTGAAAAGAAAATAAACAGCAGTGGCCTTGCATTGTCTGCACACTTTTATTCAAATATTGCTATTTTGGACTCAATTCACAACTGATGCAGGTATTGGCATGAAATTCAACACATATATCAGTTTTCTTCCTATTAGTCCGGCCAACAACAAGAATGACATTGAACGAAATGATGTAGGATAGTTATTCAATTAATTGGTAGACATGGTCTAACTGGTTCCAGATCCGGTTGATGCCTCTTTGTCTTCCTTGGACAACTTCCAAAATCCAATATGGCGACCAAGATGGCTGCTATAGGCTAAATTATACATGCAAAATGAATTTTACACATTTATTCTTAAAATGAGGGACAAATGTAGTTTCAACATCTGCAGATCCAGTTGGTTAAATTTTGTTATACATATACAAAATCTTTAATTCAAAATGAGGGTCAAAATGTCGGAAGAAACGGCGTCAAAATGGCTTATAAATGCTATTAGCCCAGTATATAAAGAACAAACTGGCAGAAAGAGACTGAGTGGTGAAGAAATTTTATTTACTTATAGAATAGTTCATGTATTTAAAGAAACTGATTGATTTCACTAAGCTCGAAACGAATACAAATTTTGATGAGCGAATATTCGTTTTTGATTTTTGAATATATTCGAATATTCGTTTTTATGAAACCATAAAAGATTATAAGTATGTCAGTGCCTTATATTGCGATGTCCATGTCTAATTTTGTTTATTTGAATACTAGGCCACTTCAGTTTATATTGAATTAACATTATCTGGAGTTTCAATGCATCTTGAATAGATCCTTCATGATCTGTATATAACCAAGGTTTTGTACAGATAATTGGGAGTCATAACAATGACGTAATTGACATGTGTTATCACACGTGCCAACTATAAACTTGCTCCTCAAACTACGATTTTAATTGCAACTTGGTGTGGCAAGAATTGAAAAACATTTTAATGCTAAGAATTTCAAATATTCGTATTCGTTTTTCAATATTCGATTATTCGGTGACGATCCAAATACCTTCGAAAAACTTTAAATTATGACCTTGTCATAAATTAGAACGTCCTACATTACACTTGATAAAATGTTTAGAGTAAGTACCTTAGATATTAATCTTAATGTTAACTAGTACAGTGTCATTTAAAATCTACGTTACTTATTTAATATTATTAAACGCTCCACTTTATTTTGGCTACTGTTGTTCTAACGAACATTTGCTTCTTTTGAAATTTATAAAACGCCAACCCATTGTTACGATCAGTTTTATATCATAACATATTTTGACTGATGTCTTTCATGGTTCAATTAGTTATAGAGTTTAAATACAAAAACATGGACCGTGGGTTCGTATTCAAATCAAAATCTATTCTGATAAGCTTGTGATACTTGGTCATGAAATACCAGCTTTGTATCAAATAGAGAAGCTGTCAGTCTCTAACTAATATTTGCAGTAAATGAGGTCACTATGATACAAAACAGGTAATCTGCGAAGATACTGTAGTATGGTACTGTCAGGTTTTTATTCCACGGTAACTGGTATACCAGTATATTACACAAATCTCTTTTTGAGGGTGTTTCTATAAGATGATGATCGTATGATCATTACTTGACTTACTTTAGTGATATGATCTGATAATCTATCAACTTTGTTATCAGTATTATGGTAAAAATGTTAAATGTCAACATAAAAACATTACAAATAAGATATTTTTATTATCTATTTATAGAACAAAATCATCACGTGATATCACTATCGTCATCAGTCAAAGTGGGAGAACAAACTAAAGCACAACAAACATCGATCCGTCAATAAAGAGCCACATTTATATAAAAATCATTTTTTAAGATTATACGGTATGTTGAAAATATTTGTACATGTATCTAAATTTATATAGATATTATTTTTGTCTAACACTTTGCATTGCTTTTGTGGTAATACAACAGATGTCAATATCGTTGACTTATTACCACTGTTCACTCTCGTTGTCAATGTGTCGAGCCAGTATCCCAAAATAGCAAATTATATGTGGCAGATAAAAGGGCAGAGGAGGGTTAGTTATAAGAAGACTGATTAGAATATTATTATATGGTTTATTTTTGTCTTCATTGTGATCAAGATGAATAATTTTAAAAACTGTAATTCACTAGATTATTCAATGTACGATTTTCAAAAGAGTGTAGTTAGCAATACATTTACTGAAAATATGTTGTATCCCATATTTAATTAATGTAGTTCATTTCAACTACAATCTCTGGATCCGCCCGATCATTAAGATTGAATTATTTACATATAATAGCCTTGACAATATCTAGAACGTTCCACATTACACTTGATAATATTAACAATTGTAGATAGTACTCTAGATAATAAACATATATATTACACTTATTAATCCAAATTTTTTTATGTACAGTATAGATATTTGTTAATTTGACTAGTTAAAGTCGTAGCAGTGTAGCATAGTCTTGTAATATTATGTCTTAATTGATGTCACAGCTGGTTAGCGTAGTCGGAGTTTGGTCGGATGACGAATTGGGCAGTTATTTGGTACTAGTGAAAGTAAACTTTCAACTAAAATATAATATTTCAATTATATACTGTCATAAATTGTTAATACCACAGAATGGTAACTTTGGACCATTTGGCGATTAACATTATACGCGTGAAGTAGTTACTTCAAATGTTTTGTTTGAAAACTGTTCTATAAGATGTTGATCGTACGACAACTAAATAAGATATTAGGTCATTGTATAAATTGAATTTGAATAGTTTTTTAAGAGTGACCATATCATTTTATAAACTTGACTTAATATGGCATATGATCTGATATGTTATCACCAATGTGTTCACTATAGCGGATACACATTATGAATGACCTTATCATTCAAATCAGATATTAATCATCTATTTATAGAACAAAATTGTGACGTGGTATCACCATCTTCACAGATCATTGTGGGAAGACGAACAGAAGCAAAACCAACCATAAATCAGTAACTGAACTATCTCATCAATATAATATCGAACGTTGATCAAACAATATATTTGAAGATTTTACGGTATGTGCCATTTTATGTATCAAATTATACCAATTTTCATTTTTATAATCTTCCTTTGTTATGTTTTATGTTTATATCACGACGTTTCTGAGAGTCAATGATTAAGATTAATATTATTGTTAACTCTCATTTCAATTTGTGTTGAGCCCAGCTTTCTAACATATTGTTGGGATTAAGGCAGATGGAGACGGAAAATTGGAATTAGATCCATGGTTAATTTGGAAGGGTCTCCCATACAACATTTTTCTACGCCTACACAGGACCGGTTCATGGCAGGATCTTTAATGGTCATGTACTTAATTCTACTCCATTGTTTTATCAGTTTTCACTCTTTTTTCTTATCATTGTTTTCATTCCTAAAAATATGTAGGTGTACCAGAATACTTGTTTTATCGATATTCCCTGTACCTATTTGTAAGTGTATTTATGATGTATTGATCGTGAATGATCTTTCAACATTTTTTTCATCTCATCTCCGCACTAATCGTACCAACATAATAGCATAGCTTACCCCATTATTCATGTGTTCATTTCCTGGTACTTAATCAGCGCTGTATATGATTATAATTATTATTTTATTAAATATTTCTACTAACACTTTGGTACACAATCCAACCTATAACCCTCGTCTGAGTTGTTGACAGTAAAACAAGATAGAAATGCAAACAGTTCTCTAGTGACTTTTAGGGATTTTTTTCAAAACAAATATATAAATACTGACATTTAAAATCAGGCACTAATTAACATTGCTGCCCTTTAAAAGGAGTAATGTATTGTAATATTCTAAGATTTGAACTCACGAACTTCCCTTTTGAAGTCCGACACTAAATCCATAACAATTTTGCTTAAGTGATAAAGATGATCATGGTTATAATATACCATTAATCTATAGTGATACTGCACTTGAATTATCATATAAACAGATAAAGTTTATCTCAAGTTATCCTATACATGTTTACAATGAACATGTATAGTATGTTTTCAATATGATGAACAGTAAACTTGAAAGTACTTATCAGAAATGAACAGTATTAGTTTGTAACCCATTTCCACCCGAACCTTTACACCAGTACATAATGAGTTAGTTAATTTAGAAATGGATGATTTAAACAATTGTTAATAATCATTGAATCTAAGGACAATGCTGTAGTAATAAATTTCTAAGTTTCTTTAATACTAGCTCTATTTACAGCTAGTGAGGATAATATACCATGGTAATGAAGTTAATATTAAAATAAATGATAATAATATCATGTTAAATAATGTTATTTTAAACAAGGAAATTCATATTTCCTTTTCTGTAATATCCTTAATAAATGAAAATATGTCCTAGTACAATAAATGTATTACATTTGCAGTATTTGTATTTTATGTGAAGCTGTATTTTAATGATTCAAAACTTGTGCTGTGTGTGTAATAATTTCATTTTTTAAATAAAATCTATCTTAACTCTATCTAAATATTAAGTTTCTTTAATACTAGCTCTATTCACAGCTAGTGGGGATACTATAGATTTTATACCATGGTATTGAAGTTAATATTAAAATAAATGATACAAATATCATGTTTAATAATTATTATTCAATTGCTTTTGCATTTACATTTCGATCCACCCACTTATTCAAACACCAACTTTTAGATTTAACATTGAAAATATCTAGAACGTTTCATAATATACATGATGAAATAAAAATATAAAGCAAACACTAGACAATAGTAATCCTGGTAACAAAAATAATTTAACAGGTCTTTATCAATATACATATATAACTTTTCTGTCTATTTCAAATATTGCGTACTATTCCTGCAAATATTAAACAGATTATATGAACCTTGGGTTCGATTTGTGGGTAAAAACTACATACATTGGATTATTTGTAAATAAAATACTATCATTTCCTTACATTTCTTTTTCAAGTATGACAATTGCAATTGTTTATGCTTAGTACTGATTACAACCATATGCTTATATGCAACCTTTTGTATCTATACAGTAATGTCAGCTGCGACCGTGGCGTTGTGGTTAGCATATCTGACTTTGAATCCGGAGATCGCGGGTTCGCCCGGTCGCGGCAGGTCATACCCTTTACATGAGTTGTCGGCCTCGTGGTAGGGTAAGTTAATACTGATGAGCACAATAAATTATCTAATCAAATATAGTAATGTTTAATACGGTTAATACGTATTGCCATAGTTATTTCACCAGTGTCTGACATTTGTATAACCAATACTTATTATAACAGACAGTTAAAATTATCACTTATTATAAATATTGTTTCGTATAAGATTTAAGTTATTTAGTTAATGTCACCGTTTGTTCTCAATGACATTTCAAAGATAATAAGCTACATTAAAAATGTTATAACAGGAATAGTTGTACATTGAAAACAAGCTTGATTTTCAACACGGTTAACTCGATTCGATTCTCGAACATTTTTGAATACTTTTATATATCTTATAAAATGTTCGACAATAATGGCATTCACATCCACAGGTACGTTTAATTGAAAGTGCCCAAACATCAAAACATCTACGACTAATAATGTTCTACTTTAAACACCATCACCACCACCACAACAACAACAATGATAAAAATAAAAATTTTGTATTTCTAGTAATGGCTACTTCAAGCAAGAATCAAATGAAATCAAGTATAAAGGGATCAGACTTCTTTTATGATCTTGTGTGCAAACCTTGCCATCTCGATAATATAACAAAACCCGCTTTTGGATATTGTACTGATTGCGATGAACATCTTTGTTCCATGTGCTATGTTAACCACAAGAAATCAAGACCAAGTAGACATCACAAACTATTGGATTCATGTTCCATGCCAACAACACAAACACTCGATGACACAGACACGACAGTAGATGAAGGACCATCTGATAGTCTTACTACACTGTGTGAAAAACATAGCGAGGAGTATATCAAGTTTTACTGCAATGATCACAAGATGACACTTTGCAGTGTTTGTGTCACTTTAAATCACCGATCTTGTAAAGTTGATTATATTCCTGATATCTCGAAAGCTGTTCTGAATAGCGATATGTTACGAGAGATAACTACTAGAGCGCAATCAATTGAGGCCAAGTGTGACTGCGTGAAGAATGAAATATCTCAAGATACACAGCAGACTGTGGATTCTTTAAAGAGATCATTGTCGGATTTAAAAAAATACAGAAATGATATCAACAGAAAACTTGATACCCAGGAAGAAGAAATTACCAAGAAGATAACCGAATTAACGGAACAACTTAACAACAAAGTAAAAACCACAGGAACAAACTGTGAAGTTATGAAAAAAGATGCTGGATTGAAAAAAGATACACTAGATCAAATGAACAAATCAAAACGGCCTAATCAATTATTTATAGAATTACAACAGACCATACCAGTTCTAGACAAATATGAGGACAGTCTACAGTCAATGGAAAGCCAACATAACACTGATGAATACCAGTTTTTACCAAATACAACGTTACAGCAGATTCTTGAAGCGGAAAACGCACTTGGTACGATATCATCAAAACAAAAGGTAATGCCACCAACTCCCTTAAACATACAATCACAAAGTCCTAACCATACAGTTATCAAACCTACAAGGCAACAAGTTCATTTACCGTCTACATCAAGTGACGATCATCAACCAAGACAACCACAAAAAACCATTGAACCAAAAATTGTGGATGAAATATTGGTGAAGACAAGTGGAGATAAAATAGATTGTAGGATCACAGGAATGACCGAAATAACTCCTAAGATATTAGGACTCACAGATTATAGCAACAAGTCCATTAAACTACTAGATATTCAAAGTAAATTGGTTACATCAACACTCAGACTAAAAGATCAACCCTGGGATATAACAACAATATCTACAACAGAAGTTGCTGTCACCCTACCTGATTGGGAATATATACAGTTTGTTACAGTATCTACCAACCTGAAGAAGTCTCGTAAGATAAATACCAATGGTTACTGTCATGGTATATGTTATCATCAAGGTAAACTTATTGTTACATACAGTGAGCCTGGTAAACTTGAAATACTTGATATGAAAGGTAAAGTGATCAAATCAATAAAAACAGATACAACAGGTAAAGATATATTCTCTTTACCATACTATGTACAATGTAAAAATCAATACATTTATATCACTGATTATGGTAACAACAACATAACCATGATTGATTATAACTGTAATATGATATCTAGATGTGATGTCAAGGGTGCTAGTGGAATGGCTTCCTTAAAAAATGGGAGTAGTTTGATATGTTCCTGGAAAGAAGACAAGATATATCAAGTATCAGAAGATGTTCAGACATGTACAGCTATATTACAAGATGTTAAATATCCTCAAGCTGTATGTGTAAATCACCGACAGAATAGAGTATATATTAGTAGGTATAAACAATGGGTGTCTGACAGCAAGATAAACAACAATATTCATGTATGGAACATATGATTTTTATGGTGTAGAATCACATATCATCAGATTGACATCATCATTCTAGTTTGGAATATATGAATATACAAGTTAATTGACATTTATAATAACAAAACTAACTTTAATGTCGTTTTATCAAAGCACTGAATGCACAGTAACATTATCGTTGGCATCTAATGATAGATATTTGTGACATTTGTCCTGGTATATGATGTTGAAATTCTTTGGATTAAACAAGTGAAAATTTATTACCTGAAGCATTGAAAATCGTAATTAAATGTAACACAATTAATTTGAAATCAGAATACTGAATGTGCTTCATAGATAAAGATATTACTGCTGTCAGCTTATTGCATTATTAATCAAACGACTGAATGCACAGTAGTTTAGTGAGACATTTATTAATGTGTTGATGTAACAAAGGACTAAAGCATTATTTTCTGAACCATTCAGATCAAAGTACTGAATGCACAGAAGAGTAGTGAGACATTTATTAATGTGTTGATGTAACAAAGGACTAAAGCATTATTATCTGAACCATTGAAATAAAAGTACAGAATACAAAGTAGAGTAGTGAGACATTTAATAATGTGTTGATGAATCAGGGAATTAAAATATTATTAACTGAAACATTTAAATCAAAGTACTGAATGCACAGAAATTAGTCAGACATTTATTAATGTGTTGATGTACGAAGGACTAAAGCATTATGAACGGGACCATTAAAATCGAAGTACTGAAGGTACAGTAGAGTGGTGAGACATTAAAAACTTTGTTGATGAATCAAGGAACTAAACTTTTTTCAACTGAAACATTTAAATCAAAGTACTAAATACACAGTAGAATAGTGAGACATTTAATAATGTGTTGATGAAACTTGAATCATTGAAATCATCTATAATGTTTAAAGTTATATTTGTAATCAAAGACTGAATTGATCTGAAATACCCTTATTTACATTTATGGTTTGCAGGAAGAACGCCTCTATTTGCATTTATATAGACCATACGGCTATATATATTCTGAATCAGCGAACTATTTCATAACAGCACATGTGCTCAACATTCCAAACTTTTGAATAATTATCAAACCATGTATAGACTCAATTATTGGAACATAATGTTATTTATCAACTATCATTTACTACAATATAAAAGAGAACAATGGATTATATTTAACTTCACCAACAAGCAAAGTTTACAATACTTCATGTAGATTGTTATATAGTATGTTTACTTTGACAATAAACTCAGGAGAGTCGACCACATGTCTGATTTAAATGAAACAATGAAGAGTTTCCTTATTTCTGATTTTCTAACATGAAAGAAACAATTGAGACAAATCTCATTTCATGTTGATAACGTGGACGCGTTACGCAGCATGTGGACCGAAGACATTAGTTATTTCTGGGTGCTAGGGATCAAAGACGTTTGAAGTTGCCCTCTATCTTCTGCACGCTGACATATCATTTACAAATCACATCTAACAGTTGCTGTTTTGACATTATTTTGACAAGCTGACAACGTATCAAGCTCACATTGATTTCATCCTATAAATGATGTACATGCTATGGAGTTCAACACGTTCATGAGTTCTTCACTTGTCTCGCATTTTCATATGTGTGCGTACGCAAGCAACGCAAAACTCAAATGGACATGAAAGTGTTATCTGAACATGTCGTCGCAGAATATTCTAGTGATAAACGTAGATATGAGCTCTTGACACAATGTCAAGCAACAATATCATCCAGATTTGGAACTAGAAGTCAGAAAACATCAACTAACAAACCACGTGATGAAGCATTGGAACTTCATTAACCAAGGGAACTTAGATCTTCGTGACAATCCTATATCACAAACAGTCAAGTGTCGCTAAATTCCTGGAAATGTACTAATAACCACTCATATTCTATATCCAACACTCAACGATTTTTACACGAACTAACTGCCTTGATATTGTCCAAGAGACAGAATAAGTTGATAATTTTCCGTATTAGTGAATTTCCGACGAGATATTCCGAATTTGGATGTTTCATTTAAACAAACACTGACTGATAAATAAAAAAAACCATTGAATTCAAAATGCAACTTGACTTGCGATGTGAAACAGATAACATTATCCATGATGGAAGTGACGGCTATAAACAACAATCGAACAATAGAAGTGAATAGAGGCACATGATGTGACCCTCGAAAAATGCTGAAAAAAGAGAAAAGTTGACAAATCATCTAAAGAGATAATCGTTGAATCGTGAAACCTGTCTTATCTAAAACCAGTAATGCAGGACAAACAATTTATGCAAATGCAGCACATAAACGAGCTAGTTAAATCGCGGAAATGTATTTAATCTGCAGCAAGTATAAGAGTCGAGACTGAAAGTTGGAAACATTCAAGACCATACATTTGTTTGCTTGTTCGATTGTTGGGTTTAACGCCGTAGCAAAACATTGTATATGTCATATAACCACGGTCAGTCAACCTACTCACTCCTCATGGAAAAGCTTAATCTGCATTTAGCTGTTAACCAACTACTAAGCGCATACTTTCTTCAGTGACTGAAAACTGCCCAGCACAATTAAACATCATTGGAAGGAAGGAGAATAGCCTTATAAATAATTTCATGACAAAGCTCCACGAAAGTAGGCCCCGCCCGGGAATCGAACCCACGACCCCTCGATCAGTAGACTTTTCGTGCAACCAACTGAGATAACTGGGCGGCTCTATATATTACGCTGCGGTTTAGTCTCTTGGAAGCGACATTTATTTTCTCTTCTCAAACAAAGCATTTTGAACAATGTGAACAAGTCATTGAACATACTGAATGCGGAGCCGTGGTCGTGGCGTAGTGGTTAGCATGTCTGACTTCGAATCCGGAGATCACGGGTTCGAAACCCGGTCGGGACAGGTCATACCCTATATACGAGTTCTCGGCCTCGTGATTGGGTCTGTTAGTACTGGTGAAAGAAAAGTGTCCAGGAAACCTACAGTAGGAAAAGCTGGCCGTCGTATATATGTTCTATCTATGTGTTGAATACGACGTTAAAAAAACTGAATGCTACATTAGTTTTATTATAGCAAATGTGAGCTTAACGTCACACGTATTGTAGAGTTGTCAGATCAAACATTCGCGGGTGTGCGTGCGGAAAATAAAGATCGTATTTTAATTAGTTTGACTGTTACAGCGATCAATGTAACACATACGTTCAATCTTTATTTACTTAAGATCACGCGCACACTGTACGAATGGTAACAATACTTTCGGAAATGCAAGTCAAGCACACAAATTAAGTTGCGAGGCGTTATTATCAAAAATTCTGTAGAAAAAAATTATCGCGTCGTGTAGTGTAGCGTATTATAACGTAGCGTAGTGTTTTGTATTGTATCGTAGCGTATTATAACGTGGCGTAGTGTAGTGTATTGTAGTGTAGCGTATTATAACGTAGCGTAGTGTAGTGTTTTGTAGTGTAGCGTATCGCAGCGTAGTGTAACGATGTGCAATCTAGTGTAACTTTGTGCACTGTACTAAAATTTACTGTAGTGCAGTTTTATGTATTAATAACACTTGTTTATAAAGATAATTATATGGGAACTACTGATTAAGTTCTATATAGATACAGAGTGTATAAATTATTGTAAATTATCACAAAGATGATAGTAAAGGGAGAGTTGATTTAGTTCGTTTAGTACAGACACTTACTTAATTCAGAAGGACTATATTGCCCTGTGTTGACTGTATCATTATTCATGATTTATTTGTGTTATTTGTGTGATCAAGGGCACTACAACAGGCTATATATGAGATTATTTTGCACAGCAAGATATAGACGTCGCTATATACAGTGTACGTTTATCTTGAAGAGACAAAACTTTGTTATTCCAATGCGGCCACACAAAATGGCGGTTGTTGTTTCAAAGTGTTGAAACGATTTTTCCTGGCTTTGACATCAGTCCAGTTTTAGATCAAGAATTAAAACATATTTATTCATTTTATTTCATGAATAGGCAGTGAACTGATAAAAGCGCAAAATGATATTCTACAATATTTTTTGTTATAAGTGACATGTATTTGTATTTAATGTAGGAGCTTAAATGCAGCAGTAGGGCACGCGCTTAGGAATCGAGATATTTCAGGTTCGAACCTAACTAAGAGCATTGCTAATTTTATTGAGTCAGAAATTTACCTACAACTGTCCCTCTTCACCAAGGTGTTAATAGGTAATGTGAGGGGTCACCTGCCTTAAGGATATTCCAATGATCATGAGTTATCGTACAAACATTGTTAAGTCGACTGAATATGTATAAAGAAGCTAACTTTAAGCCACACTTCAATTGTTTTAGCTTAAACTATTTGTATTTATCTTCATGTATAATGAATAATCAGCATATTCTGTACTTTGTTCATTATAAACAGTATAATAATTATATTTTATTGTCCTGCATTATTATTTATTTCAATGCTTTTAAATATGTATTTATATAAACAGATCAATGGTCTTCCATTATTATAATTTTAAGCTCCTAGTTCATAGGTTCCGTTAATTTAATATTTCAATACTTGTTTTATTTATTATCGTTTGTAGCTATGTAAAAAAGATTAAGTTTCTATATTGTTTGGCAAATGGATTCATCGGTTATGAGAAATGTACGATAAACTTCACATAAATGCTTTAGAATTATTTACACCGAGTTCTAGTAAAGCTTTTGTAAAAGTTAAAAACCGTGGACGAGTAGCTTTAAACTCTGAAAACAAACGAACATACTAAAAACCTGTTTATGAACATCATTTTATAGGTTATCAACAATTGTACATTTACTTGTTGTAAACTTAGTTATACTGGTATGATGGAATTGTGATATATGTTACAAGACTTTGAAATCTAAAATAAATAACATACCATATGCCTGTTAATATTTCTAATAAGTTTTTTGTCATGTTTGTGTTACATAAGTATATTTTGTTTACACTATTTTATATATGTTTCTTATGTTTAGTTATACAATGCAACACATAATTACCAGCAAATCTTCAAATCTGGAATTTGTTTTTAAATCATTTCAAACTCTTGGGAGATCGAAATACTTTTAGATACATGTACATGTTTAAAAATTTCAATTGTATAGAATATCATTACCTCTTTTTTAAAAAAAGTGTGAAAAGAAGTGTGAAGTGAAAAATTCCAATTTCTTTCCGAACCGAATGGTAATTTTGGATTGCACTGTATTTTTATATTTTTTATAGATTTCTTTCACAAATATGTCACTATTACAGTTAATTCATTTCTAATTTGTTAAAAACTGGAAATATTTTGAAATACATGTACAAGACGTCAGTGTTTATATTTTGCAAATTGAGTATGATCAAGGTTCACATGTATATCTGTTCATATATGCACTGGTATTGGTAAGAATAAAGAATAAAATGTAATGGCTTGGTACAAGAGAATGAACAAGTCTCTTAAATTTATCCAGTGAAGTGTAAGATTGAACATTATAATGAAGGAGTCTGAGAGTGAGTGAATAAATAAGACAATACTGTGGTTAGACGAGTATATAAATGTGATAAATGTTGACAGTCAGGACGTATAGTGATTTGTGTGTTTGTTGGCGTGTGTTGTGTGAGTATGAATATTTCTGTATATCGTTCTTGTGGGGATAGAATTCAATTGTCAAACCGTTATGTTCATTTATGCATTTGTGAAATGTTTCAATAATGATTATATTACTTTGATAATAATGTAAAAACATTGATTATATATTATACTTTGTTTGTACTTATTGCTCTAGTTTATTTTAGTTTTAGAATATATGTTTACAACTTTATTTTAACACTCTTGGGTACACTTCCTGGTGCGCCAAGTGCGCCGGTAAAATTGATGGACAGATAAAACAACACGATGTATAGTGTCTGAATATGATTTTCACCGTCACTAAGAACGAATTGAGCCTGTTTGCAATCGTGTGAATAGTTTTTTATGCCGTTTTATAGTTACATTACTTTGCTCATGCTGTAAAATAAACACAATAATAACATAATAACATAATATTGTTCCTTTTGTTTTTGTATCGTTCTAGTTAATTTTATTTCAATAGAATAACATATTGCTACTTAAATTAATCACTCTTGAGTACACTTCCTGGTTCAACAAGTATTGAGTTGGTAGGGTTGGTTGGTAGATAAAACAACGATGTATAGTTTCTGAATATAAATTGAGCCATCACAGAGAACCAATTGAAACATGCTTCCAGTCGTATGTTTCTGGACCAAGGCTACGTAATATGTTTGTTTTGAATGAACATGATTTGTGTTCATTTTATGTAAGTATCATTGTGCGTACATTTTGACCCCGACCTGACTTTATGCAAGAATATTCACTACACTAAATACGAATGCAGTATTAATGCTCGATTACACCGTGGCCGTGAGGATTATGTGTTGAAATTTAACACATAAACATACCTTTGTAATTTCACAATCGCTGCCGAAGTGTAGAGTAGGTGTGGTACTGATTTTCGTCGTGATATGTGTAGATAATTATCAGATGCAAATTTGAAAGGTCAAATCGGGGTCAAACTTTACGCACTATACTAAGACTATTATTGGTCTAAATAAAACAAGTATATCAACTTGCTGTCATGATAAGTATGAGATATAACGTCACGATCAATGTATTCAACAAATCCATATCCTCTTAAATGGTGTTTAAACACTCATATTATCATCGTATATGAGGGTTAATGTCACAAGTGGACCAATTAGAACCTTTCTTTATTTAAACATACTATATAGTCCAAGTATGTTACAGAGGTCGTTGGTTTTGATTCCTAGACGGATGTACAATGCAAAGATTTCCATGTTTATTATCCGGCATGACTTTGTGTTATATAATGCAATCGTCAGCCACTGATGAACGGTATGTTCCTAGTGCTAGGTCAAAGGCTAAGGTCTAGAATTCTAGCCTTATCCATAAACACTGATTAGGACTGACATGTTTAGTGATTTTTTTGAAAAAAAAATGTCAAATTTGGTAGATCGTATCATTTATTACATGACAAGGTTCCAAATATTTTTGAGTAAGTATCTGTATTAAAACGAAAAAAGAATTCGTAATTGACATAGACTATCAGATTTACCACGATACCACAACAGACATTTAATGTATATAAAAGCCGCCGTCTAGCTCTGTTTGTAGCACGCCAGTCTACTGATCTAGGGGTCGTGAGTACGATTCCCGGGCGGGGCATACTTGCGTGGAGCTTGATCATGAAATTATTCCTACGACCATTCTTCTTCCTATCAATGATTTTTAATTATATAGGGCAGTTGTCAATCACTGACGAAAGTACGCGCTTAGTAGTTGGCTAACAGAGATTTATCTATCCAGAGATTTAGCCTTTCCAGGAGATGTAAGTAGGTTGACAGACCGCAGTTGTATGACCTATAAAATGTGTTGCTACGGCGTTAAACCCCACAAAACAAACAAACTATAACCAGTACCTACCCTTCTACAAGACCGGAAACTTCTCCATATTATTGTATAAATGTAAGAAAATTGACATTAATGTCAGATTTTCATGGAAGGGTATAACCTCCCCTAGTGTGATTCGAACCCGTACCCCTTCGGGACACGAGACTCAAACCACGGCTTGCTACGAACTGCGCTATGGACCTGGGTTAAAAAACGTATATGAGGCGTTATATAATATTGTACGAATAATGGGAGAAAATCAATGAAATAGTAAGTGATATAAAATTAGAACTGCAGTATTACTTTCCCTTTGTATTATCTTTATTTAAGATGATCTTTATGTAACCGGAAAGATTAAAATTTTTCGTAGAACTTAACAGTTCATGAGGTGAGCTATTAGTGACAACAAGATATGTACACAGTGATTCTTCCTCTTTCAGGTTTTATGTAGCCTCAAAGTAATGTATATACGTTTACTGCTAAAGTCAAAGACATTAAATTTAGAATACGGTAATCGTAAATGGTAGACAAAACGTCATTTTCAATAGTTCGGTAGAATTGTCATGTTTTCTCTTAACTGTTATAATAAAGAAGCAAATTCAGTTAAATATTTTAAAGGGAGACTAGTATGTATTGATTCAAGATTTATTAAGCATGCCATGATTATCTTCCTTTTTATATCGCTGAATTAATATCTACAGAATTCAGCGCAACTTTTCATTACAACCGTCCGCAAAAAAATTGAAACAGCGTATTTAAATCAAAGAAAATTGTTTGTTTTTGTTGAATTTAACGCCGTATCAACACAGATTATATCCAGATGCGAAGAAGTTGAACATATCGCAGGAATTACTTTGTTAAAAGGCAGAAGTAGATTAATTGCCTGCTCACAGATTAGTGATTGTTTTTATGAATTAGACAATGATAACATGACAAGTAAAGTTACATTACAAGATGTAGAATGTCCTTATGCTGTATGTGTAAAACATCAAAACAACAAGTTTTTTATCAGTAGATACAGTTTAAATGAGACTTTGGACAACACTATTCTTGTGTACGATATTTAAAATACATGTACACATTGATACCAATAATAGCCAGACCAAACGTTACAGTGTAAATCAAAATACTAAATGCACTTACTATAAAGTCAAGATACTTGTCAACCAATGATTTATATATGTAGGGTTGTCATTGATAAAAATGGTGTATCGATATATCGAAAGGCAAGTATCGGAGATATATCCATATATCGAGTCAGACAAGGAGTGTAATAAAAACCTATATAAATTTAGTGTGTGTATATATATACAATATAAAGGCCACCTGATGTTATGCATGATGTTAAAAGTTGTACAAATATAAAACAAGCTGATAGGTCTTGTTTTTAATTCATAACAGTAAACTCATTAATGTAAAAACAGTCATATAGATTACAGTTTTATAAAATGCTAGATTGTATCGATATTCAAAATTATGAATTGATATGGGATCGTTTGACTAGAATCGGTGATTAACCAGTGCTAATATAGTAATATAGATTTCATATTTCAACTTTACGCACTGACCAGCAATAATGATTAATAAACTACTCTATTGTTAGACCTGCATTTCATTTAGGAAAATTTAGGACAATAGTATTTTGCTTTTAACCTTAAAGATTTTTTGTAATTTTTACACCTCCATCCCCCAAACTTGACAATACAGTAACTTTCATTTATTATGTTTGTATTTATAAAAATCAATTCTTAACTTTTAAAATTATACCGTCATGTTGTATTCATTTAATCATGTTATAAGTTGTTCACATGTATTTACAATGTAAACTGTGACATAATAAAGATATGTTCTGTTCAAAAAAAAAGTTTACGTGCATACATTCATTCATATTTATGCTGACACATTTAGTTAAGATTTAAACCTAGAAAAAGCATACTAAATAAATGCACAGTGTGATATTCCCGTCAAAAATCGATTCATATCACGTGACATATCACTAGGAGATTAAAAAAACCCGTATGTTGTATACAAAACAGGAGGACATAGATGTCGCTTTTCTACGTATGGCGCAAGGCATTTATGAAGTAAATTTGTCCGGTAATATTCAGTTACATTTTAAGAGCTAATGATATTTAACCACGATCAGGAGAGTGATACTGTCATTTTATCAAAACTAATATTCCTATCAACATCATATTTGAAGATTTAAAGGTAAGTGAAAATTATGTATCAACTTTGATATTTATAATTGCTTTTTAATCTATTTGATTAAATTTCTAACTAGTTTTGCTTTCTAAATAATTGTCGCCTTAAAATAATGCAATATCGAGATACAAAAAATGTACATTAATGATTTTTTTGTTTTACAAAATCAATCTATCATTAACTCATACTTTTTGTCATGTTTTGTCAATGAAAAAAAGAACAAATGTCTTGTTGACCGCTGGCCTGAAAGTTGTTGGTATATTGGAATGATACAAGTTTGATGACCATGACTGTTGTAACTCATCACGAAAGAGCAATTAATTATAAAATAATTTGGCGAACCCTTTGTCCTTTACACATGTTGACATTGCAAAAGTGTAGTGTAATTTTCCAAAAAGATTACTTAATTCTTTTGGGACGTTTTAAGAACTTTTTTTTTCGATTATTTTAGGACATTGTAAAACACCCCCCCCCCTCAAATTTTGGTTAAGTTGAATTATGGTTAAAGGCTATGTTAATGTTTAAACTACAGATTGGTACCTTTAAGTACCGACCCAAAAAAAGTTGCATGCAGTGCTAAAAATATCATAATGTATAATTATCCTTTCTGTCTGAAATATTTTGGACCAGGCATATTACCGTAGGTACTTCACATCATATGTGAATACAGTAATAAAAACATTACCTATGTAATAAAAATTTAGGTAATGATTTACTAAATAAGCTTAGATTCTCGTTTTTTTTAGCTTGAACTCTAAACGCAGGGCGGAGCTACATTGTGGGCGGAGCCAAACCTGCACTGATTGTGATTTTACACTTCTAGTAAACATGTAAATATTTAAAATGGCGAAAGTTCGATAACTTTGTCATAAAATTGTTAAAGAAACAACACAGTTTGGAGGTAAAATATTTAAATATTGCATATAAATAAAAAAACGGAGATTTGCTTCACATAAATGAAGAAAAAAAAACTTACTTTTATTTTGCTGTGTTGACTTTTGGTCCTGCTGAAACAGAGCGTCTGCATTTATACCCAGCACCATAACATTGTGTTTACTTACGTTATTTGACAGAATAAACCCTAGAAAAGTTGATGGAATAAGAGCCATATGATTCATTTACATATTTAACAAATAGAAAGTCAGTTTAAAATTACAAATTTAACAAATTTAATTGTATTCATTCATTTCCTTAAGGTGACGAACCAAATGTGTACATTGTGATGCTTCCTCTTTTATTTCTTACTGATAGCCATATACAATGTATATTATAGTAGTCTCAATTTAAAGTATTTTAAATATCAATAAAGGGAGACTTTAAGTCATTTTCAAAAGTTTTAAAATATTTGACGTTGTTTTACTTTATGGTAGGAATAAACAAACAAATCCAAGGGCCAGTATTTTCAAGCGTCTTGAGACCAAATTTAGTCGTAAAGCCTTCTCTGTTGTATTGTTAAATTTTTGAAAGATTTTTGATTATATGCTACCACGGTGAACAATTTTAAGGGAGACAATTATGTTTTTAATTTAGAAAATATTTAGCATGTTATACTTACCTTCCTTTAAATATCATGAATTAAGGTCTAAACGATTTTCAGAGCAACTGGTCATCAGGTTAATACATATACTATCCATATATTGTTCATTTGCTCTTTATACATGCACTTCCAATAAATAAACGATGAGTTAAGAAAATGTCTTTGGATTGTTTTATATATGACTTATTTATATATAGCAATAAAACACTAAGGATAACCTTACACTTCAGACAAAAAAAACATTCTTAAATCTCTAAAAAATCTAATGATATCTATTGTTTTGTTAATGATATATACACACCATATATAAACATCACAGTTACTATTTGAACGTTATTAAAATGAATTATATTTTAAATAATGTTCGATTCCTCACAATACTTAAACATAAGTAGTTTGTGATGAAAACACATCTTTTTAGATTCTATTTGCTTGTTATCTTGAAATCCTACTTTAGGTCTTCACTTTTAAGCGTGGTTTATAGTGTTTTGATTTGCACCTTTTACATGTAAAACAATTCAAGAGACCTGTCACGAACCCACCGCACCTGCTCTTCCACACACGATTTATACTAACCCGTCTCTGTGTAATAATATACTTAATATCCTTCGACGAAGATCTTGATATCATAGCGTATGATGCATTAGATTTAAAATTTATTTTATCTTTAAAAATGTACCGACGTATGTATACTGAAAGTATACAACAACTTATAAGTAAAACAGAGTATATTCAAAGAAACTGGTGTTTATCTATTAAAAAATATAATACAATTATATTCTTTTGATGCCAAATACTGTATTCGTGTAAACGTACATATAATATAATCATGCTATCCAGACAATCAGAGCAACCTAGCAGAATAATAGGTGATGAAATTCTGGGCAGGTTTGATTTTAGCATTGTTTACAACACTTACACACTAATGCATTAGATTTATGTCTTGGGATAATTCTGACTTTCCAAATATACAATACAGAACCTACAACGTTGAACTGAACCAACTCATACGAATAAAAACATGCGTTAGTCCGGTTAAGCATTAGGCATTAAAAAATACCCCCGTGTTGAAAATTAATTACCCGTCGAAAACAGATTAAAAGTGTGAATTTCAAGTAAATGATATCCATGCACAGCTAGGAAAACAACGACAGTTAGTCTTGCAACTTAAGCTACTCACCCTAAGTGAGAAAATCGATATCCGGCTACTCTCGGCTATAACTGTATTTACAATCAGTTTGTTTTGATGATAACATATACCATAACATTGCCCATTGGTCTTTATCCTACGCGTTTTCTTCAGGTTGTTAAAAAACTGTAACAAACTGTATATATTTTCCATCTGGTACAGTGACAGCAACTTCTGTTGTAGATAATGTACGGTTTCTTTTCTAGTTTGAGTGTTGATACAACCACTTTATGATTAGTATCTACAAGTTTCACGGATGCGTTAGTATGATCGGTGAGTACTCTCTTGTCAGGATAAAGGATAAGGATTTTATTAGGATATAATTCTGTTATACCTAAGATCCAAGTATCATTGTTATCTAAAGTAAAGTTAAAATACTATATATGCAAGGTAAAGTGAGTCAGATTTGTTACCCCATATACCACAGATAAAGATATTTTTTCTCATCCATGGTATGTACAAGTCACCGATGTCTTTTTATTTATGACTGATATAGGTAGCAAACCATAACATAATTGAATTGGAACTAAAGTTATATTCAGATGCAAGAAACTTAAAGGTCTCGGAGAATTAACTCTGTCAAAAACAGACGTTGTTTGATCGTGTGCTTGGATCGCAGTAATTGTTTATATAAATTAGAAGAGTGTAACATGAAAAGTAAAATTATCGTACAAGATGTTGGAAGACCTTTAGCTGTTTGTGTAAATCATCTAAATAACAAGTTATTTATTAGTACCAAAACAGTGGACAACACCATCTTTGTGTACAATATATAAGATATTTATACATTGACGTCAATAATGATCTGATAATTTTGAAAAAACTGACAATGTTTTAATCTTAGAACTAAATATACTTACGTAAAAATCAAGAGATTCTGTGACATATATATCTATCTCTCTCTCTAGCCATACTTGTTGAAGTCTTGTATTAGTGATAGAAGCTCTGTCTCGAAATTTGATGTTGATTTATTTCGGATTAGATAAGGGAAATAATCGTTATTGATATTGTTAGTAAACGTATTTAGAAAAGTTAGACCTTTCATATGAATTCAAAATACTGAACATATTGTACAGTTCAGAGACAACTAATAACGTATAGTTAAGGTAGTTTGGCAATAATAGCCGAGGAAGTAGTTATAAATGTGAAATGATTTATGTTTTAAATATCGTCTCATTAAAAGTATCCGTATGGATAAAAAAGTAATTTAGTTATTTAAAATATTGTAAAGAACTGACAAGGACCAAATTGCGTGAATAATCTATACATATACAATTATTTTTGATAGATATTTTTCAGGTGGATAAACATAATAATGGCTTGCTTTTGATGATGGTGTTTGTCCTGTGCAGGCTAAGGTGACCAATTGTTTATATGAATGTTCCCAGTTTCCTTAAAGCATCTTCAAACTTTATCCCACGATAGCATTTCCTTTGGATGACATATCATCTAAACAATAGTTGCGTCTTTGACCAATTCTTACCTTTAAACAATAGTTTGAGTTGAAATGCAAACAGCTCTCTGGAATAGTCTTTTTCCTTTATATTATTGTTTTCAATATATATAAGAACTGTTAAGCATAGACATACACCAGAGGCGCGTATAACCATTTGAGGCCTATTAATTCCAACTATTGTTGAATTATGTAGAATATTGTACACATTTTGTAAATCATATCATAGTTATAGTTATTATCTTCCTGACTTTAAACTGCAAAACTATGAATTTGATTTGCGTTATTTTAAGTAAGAATTTTTGTAAAAAAATGTGCACAGAAGTACAGTGAAGTAGTTTGTAACCAATTTGCAGCCCACCATTAAAACGATGCTGTAAACTTTGAATATAACGTTTTTTATGATGGATGTACATGTATTTACAGTAAACGACAAAAAACATAGTCTTTCACCATGTGAGTGACGTTAGTATTCAATAAATAACATCAATATCATGTTAAATGATTTAATATTGATCTTTTTACAAATAATATCTAAATCAGCCTGCTCATACCAAATAATAACCTTGACAAAATCTAGAACGTTCAACATTATGCATCATGATATAACAAGTTTTAAAACAAACACTTAAAGGTATAAATCTTGATAAAAATAGTTTTATAGTTAATAACCAAAATATGTTTATAAATATGTGTATCTTGAAGTCTATATCAAGTACTGTTTACTATTCAAGTTTGTTTTGTCCGTATCGCTGTAAATTAAAAATGCAATGTCATTTGGTTTGATTCCCGTGGGGAACTATATGCATTCAAATAATCATGAACTTAGTTTACGGTTATTTTCTTATTATTCACTGTATCAAGTAGGACAGTTGCCAGCCAATGGATGGTATGTATGCTGAGTACTCAGTACCTTAATTGGTTATATCTAGATAAGTCAAAGGACCATGAGTAGGTCTACTGACCAACGCTCTACAATATGAATGACAAATTATTCAGATTTAGAATTAACAGCACTTTTAAATAAGTATTTGATATTTTACTACAAGTCCATGCATTAGAATATTTTTTATTGTTTTAAGTGTTCTAACACAACGACAGCTCCAAACAATTATACACTTTGATCTTCACATTATTTTTGACGTCTTATATATTGCACTAGTTATTACATTTGTGTCTGCTACTTCATAACCTAATGCTCAACGTTGAAGACAAAATTATATCTCGGATATTTTACTAATTTATTTCATTACCCAAAAACAATAACAACAAGTAGATGATTTCTAAATATATTTACTAAGTAATTGTAATATTGGCATTTAAATTAGATGGTACAGGTGGGTGTTTAAGACCATTCATACTAAACAGGCTATCCGTGTTTAGTTTTAAGGAAATCCCGTTGACCGAAGGTGGACATACATGTAACACTAAAGTGTAAATCAAATTGATGAAAGACCGGCAGTATTTAAACATATAAGATCAATGATATGAGATCATTATGAGGTGAATGTCAGTGAATGTCACCGGAGCATCGAACCTCAAACCAACGGTCTTCATCCTTGGGCACTCAACGTCTGAAAGACACGCGAGCTAAGTCCAACTTGCATACCATTTGTGACATACTACACAACCAACAGAAGTCATAGCTTGGTTAAGTCTCCGGAGCATCAAACCTTGTGTGGACATCTCTAATTCCAGGGAATCCGAAAATATGACGGACGCTCAAACTGGAAAGAACTTAAGAGATGTAATCCATTATCATATTATTTAACGCCCTACTATCAACCAGGTAGCTGTATCATGTCATGACTTGTAGCGATTATTCGTCTTATGAAACACTCGAGTTAGACCGTATAACCTCTCTCAGGCTGATGGTAGTTGGATAGTGTAAGTGCATTGTATAACGTTCCTTAAGTTTTATACAACTTTATGTGATTTCATAAGGTATCTTCTTCGAGCTGAGATTATTCCACCTTAAATTGGCAGGATTTACATTATGAGTGACAGAGAATAAAATCTATATAAGAACAAAGTTTACTTCAAAAGTCAGCATGTACGAATTGAACATATCTAATATTAAAATTGTCTTTTGCATGGTTCTTATAACAGTGCCTTCCATAATTATCCCTAACTCTTGAAAATGTGTGTTCATCAAGACTAAAGAATATAAAACGTATAAAAACTACCCTTGTCCATATAAACATTATTTCGCTCTTACTTGTTAAGTTTATAACAACTATCTCAATGCGTAAATAAGTATAAAATAAAAATGAATTGTACAACTGTAAAATCCATTGTTGCTAATTTATGACGCCCCATGGAAAAGCCAGGCCAATGGCGAAAAAAAAATCGCAAATTTAGATTTTCTGGAACTATAATTTTTCAAACATAAGTTGTGAACATTTCAGAAAATTTTTACCAGTGGTTAAAAAGTATAGGGTTCTAAAGAATGCATGATGCACACACATATTTCAGTTTTATGTATACTACGGATATATTCTACAATAAAAAACGAGACATCTTAGATGTCAATTCCCTTTTCAATCAATATTTACATAATATCTTAAGACATAATAACAAAAAAGTATATTATTCAACTACACTAAGTTCACAATGTTTCCATGGTAACCATTTATTTGTGGTTTATAGCACTATTTATGTGAAATTTGAATTATTTGTTGTGAAATTCAATGTCACTACTGCATATAACAGGATATAGTGTATCGGAAAGAATCAAGTACGATTGCACACATTCATTTTTATCAAAATAATAATGATAGGACATAAATTGTTTGTGTTCTAAAGAAACCACTATGTATGGATGGAAGGTAAGTCATAATAGAAAGGACAGATTATTGCTGTTTTTGTCATGCTCATAGTTTTAGTAAATTCTAGAACTCTTTACATAACTGCTGTGTAAATTTACTCAATTATCAAATTAAAGCATGTTCACATCTCTATCCATGCATTATTGTCAGAACATAAATGTTACCACAGCAACCATACCAGACATATTTAGCTAGGCTGAAATATTTTTTTTGTCAAGAAATGTAACTTTTGTGATTTTTTAAACAATAAAGTACAACAAATAAACTAAAATTAAGTTAAAAATTAAAAGCAGTTTGAATGCACATGATCATTTTAACATGCTTTATGTGGTTAAGTATCATACTTTGGAAGATTGGAATGAACACAATGGGGAATAATTTTGGAAGTCAAAATAAGTGTAACTGTAGCCAATACATGTACATTTCTTGAGAAAGCATTGCAACTAGGATAATTCACATGATAATTTGAAATGGTATTTTTTCATTACTACACGTATATATATATACATAAACATTTTAATGGGCAGGCACATGCAATATTAAATATCAATTTACTACATATGTCTTCACCAAGAATGATTCAGCAATTTCATCATAACTTTTATTCATATCATCACTTGTTTGAAGATTGTAAGGTATGTGGAACTTATTTTGTTTATTTTTTTACGTTTGAATTCTGATATGTATGATTTCTAAAAAGCATTATTTTCCAAAACATTATCTAGAAAAAATAACTCATACTTTTGATGTCTTAGCTTCAAAAATATTTATTTTGCTGAACAAGGACATATCTCAAAATTGATGAAGGTAACACATACGTATATTTCTTGTTCGTAAATAATTCAATTACGCAAATATCTAAACTATATTCGTGAAAAAATCATGTTTGAAAATAATAATGTATGAAGTTAACTAGGAAAACAAAAAGTTTTAAAATATTAGCTATTGCATCTACAATTGACAAAATCATGAAGTATGACCTCGTTACACATTAAAACGTCCTACAGAGTACATGGTGACATATATAGTGTTGAAGTAAACACTTTTATGTAATTAGTTTAATTGATCCAGTCGTATTCAAAATCTTTTTTGCGCAATAATTTAGTATAATTTAGTATAGTTTCTAAAGATTTTTGAATAAGCATTAATTTACCTTATACGACATCTTGTGACGGGGCACATGCTCCGCGTGGTTTAAAGTGTCGACAGTACGTTTTAAAATGAGTTCAGAGATCATAAGTCGGTTGCCTGTAGTTAATTCTTAACATACCTTCTTCTGTTATTACCCTGCTTACCTCTTTATCAATCGGCGCGATATGATCTTTGTTGTGTTGGTGCGCCGTAAAACCCAAACAAACAAACAAAAAACCTTTTTATCAAGTGGGTAAATTATCTGACGCTGACAATTTAACACAACTTATACTTCTAATTTAAACAGAACATTATGATATAAAAGCGGTATTCTGTGATGACAATGCGATATGTTATTGTTTGACTTGTTACCGTGGTTATCAGTAAACCAGTTACTTCACACACCTCTTTTTGAAAGTATTAAGATGATTGACATATAATTAATTGAAAAATCAGAACAATATACATATCGTATTTATTGTTATTAGAAACAGTCTTCGTGTCAAAAGAAACTTGACTTTCTTAAGTCATATCATCTGATAAGACGTCGACATGTAAATAAACAATTTTACAAATCAAATGACCTTTATCGTTTTATAGAACAAAATTATCTTGTGCACTCATAGCTGTCAGTCATAGTTAGAAGACGAAAAGAAACGCAGACAAGATCAAGTCAGTGACTGTTTTACCTCATCAAAAAACGTTGAACGCTTATGTTGAACCAGACAACAAATTTTCAAAATTACAGGTATGTTTGAACTATATATCTAATTGTTATTTTTGAAATTATAACCATTGTGTAACGTTTTGTATTTTTGTTCAATAAACCAGAAGTAAAGATTGCTGAGTACATATCATTGTAAACCCTTATTGATAAAGAGTCGAGCTAACTACATAGAACGATTTTTTATCTGTTGACGGCTGATGGAGGTGGTTGGTCTTGATTGTGATCAAAATAGGAAACAGTTTGTAAAAGAACAATTATGTTTTCTATGTTTCTACCTCCGTAGAACGACTAATCGACTCTTTCCGCATGGTAAATAACTTAATTTACATGTTTGGGTCATGTGTACTTAATAACTAGCATGCTAAATGTCTGAATTAAAACAAATGGTACATGTTGCAAGTTTAGAAAATTGAGAAATGCATTTTACGAAAATATTATTTTAGAATGTATGTTGATATATAACTGCTACAGAACAATGCTACAGAACCTAATTACAAATAACAACCGTAAACTTTGGTGTATAGTTAATATCATTTAAGCAAAGTAACGACAACTAAAGGAGAAATTACGTTACTACATCTTTTTGCATGAAAGTGTTTCCAGCAAAACACGCAAAAGTATGTTTAACTTTGACTAAGATGTATCTCGAATTCAGTAGTAAATTTTTACCATTGTACTTTTTAATGTTTTGTTACATCACAAAAATATTTGTAACTAACGACTGTGTAAATTTTAATTCTTATCTATCTTGTTTGTCATATTCATAAACTTTAGTCAAAAATACAAATTTTTCGAACCTGAATAACAGGTGAGTTAAATTGAAATGTAAGTGTTAAGGAATGTATGCAAAAAAGTCGTTTTTAGCAACAGACGAAAAAAACATGTAGTGCAGAAATTGGTCGATTTCCGATTTACATTTAACGTAATTGGTAATGTCTTTAGACTTATAAATGCCATTTAAACAGGTTTTAGATTACGTAAAACATAAATTTATGTATTTACATTATCAAAATGTTCTATTTCCGTTCATTCTTATTTTTCTAGTTTAATATCTTTTAGTGTATTTTAGTTTTGATATCAAGTACATGTATATTTTTAATGTATGTTGAAGTCGCAATGCAGTAATTGTTATTTATTCACTATGTCAATACCTGAAAATTATCAGGATCCTTCCGCTCTTAACAAACAAAACACTTCAAAAATATCCTTGACAATATCTAAAACGTTCCATACTAATATACTGATAGAACAAGATTAAAAACAAAATACTTGAACATTGTAATATTGATAATAAAGATAGTTTCAAAGTTATCCATCAAATTGCATATCTTTAATGTCAATTCAAATATTGCTTACTATCACGGTTATTTCGGTCAGCAGTGCCTCTGATGATTAATTCAAGGGCATTACGTTCGAAGTGTGTGTGTTAAATTTGATTACTTAGAAACTAAAGTATATGATCGTTTTTCTATCATCAAGTAGGGAAGTTGTCAGCCCCCTTGTTACGACTTATGCTTGTACTCAATACATGATTTGCTTGCATCTTATGTGTCCAATGACAGTGATTTGCTCGGCTGACCATCGCAGTGTGACTAAACAAATGTCAAACTGCACCATATGCTACCTAAACGAAACTAAAGCTATCACGTATGTGATTTATACCCCACTTTGCACTATGTCGAAAATAAATACTATGAAGTATCGGCACGTAGTTATAGGCGACACACTTTTTACACAAGGTAAACATTTGTGACATATCATGTTTAATTCTGTCAGTATATGTGGTAAAAATAGTCCCGGACGTACGAATTTTCAACAAACTTGATCTCATTAAATGGCATCGCCCTTTAAAGTATTGACACGCATTGCGCATGCAACAGATCGTCTCATTACTGTTTACATTTTGGCCGTGTAATTTTAAAATCAATCGGGCGATTGTGGTGATAGCTCTTTGAGATTTCGACACTGCTCTTGCACGCGATACACCGTCTTGTTAGAGTTAATATTTTGCAACTTTTGTAACGCAAGTTACAGATACAGTCAAGCCAAAATCGGTCCTCAATCGGTTAATTATTTCTTCTCATCTGCTCGGTTGTCATCGGTAGCTTTATTTCCGACTTTATATGTGACCGGGTATCGGCGATGGGGATCGGTGAGAGATCGGTTGTATATTTTTTCCTGTTAGAACGGAACCGACGATCACCGATTTAGCAATGATGTTACCGATTTCCAACGATGTCTTGTCGCCAATTTATCACTTATCACAAGCTATTAGGAATAGATGAGTTTTATCAGTGATCACCTCCTAATCGGGATGTTTCAAATGTTTAAAATTCTCGATTGATGAAATTTCCAAACAAATTACCGATTGACAAGCTGTCTGTAACCGATATCACCGATATGCCTCTACATCACCAATTGGAAAAGACAGTTAGTGTTCACCGATGAAACTAATATTTTTCCAAAATCTTGTAAGAAGTGATAAATCGCTGATAAAACATGTGATAAGTGACAAACTGCAATTGTTACGTCAACTACCTAAGTTGTGCTGAAACATCTTGAGTGTAGTAATGCAGTGATTTGATAATGACACTTGAATTGCAAATAATAAGGGGCTTAATAATTTACAAATTTATAAATTTTTCAGATACACAATTTGAATGTTATTTATAATTTAACTGTTGACGATAAAACAAAATCAATTTAATCATTGAAGTTTTGGATAGTAGAACGTGGTATTTCTCATTGAAAAAAAATATATAAATGTAATTGGATGACTACACAAGAGTGAAGATCTAACGGATTATATTTACTGATACTATATAACACCAGCTTTTATAAGTATTTTGTTAAAATGACGTCTGACAACCTAACCATAATTAATAACTGTTTGTATTGTCTTGTACCATCTACTTTTTGTACTTTTATCTCTAATCACAGCTAAAGGACTCACGTTTCGGGTCAAAGTTTGAACATACACAACACTAGATGGTAAGAACGATAAAGAAGTACAAAACGTCTATGAAGGTGACTTTACATTTTGACTGTTGTCTACATTTCTGAATACAAGGTTTGTTTGCCATAATTTCCATATAGTATAACCTTTCATACTTTAATCTGTTAATTAGTACATTTATGATCTTTGAGCGTTTAAATCAGAATGATTATTGATTTCAAACGAAAATAGCCGACTTTCTAGAAATTTATAATATAATGTTGCCAGCGTCTGTTTTTGTAAATAATTATTTACAATTGATTACATTTTGTACCTAAGCTACTCTCTTACGTAAGTTTTTTAAAAAAACATAGTCCAGAAAAAAGCATTATTTTCCCGTCGATATCTAGCATACAGAGCACTCACATTACACTAACCAAGAGTTGTCGTTTTTCGGTTTACGTGCACCCGCTTTCAACATTATGCTTAAATGGAGTTAAAGAAGTCATGTTTTCTGCAGGAATGCGATTAAAAGCCACAATTGCAGGTACGTTCAATCTTTACATGTGCTAAAGCTGTTCAGAGGCAGATCAATATATTTTTGCAAGGGGTGAAACCTACTGTATGGTTTCCACACCAATTGCATGTATATGATTTTGATTTTATATTTTGTGGTTTGTAAGTATTTATTTTAATGGGGACATTGCATCATCAACGCTTCCATTTGATCAACATCAGCTAGCCTACATTGTATTTATAACTTAGTCTTAGAATATAAAAAGAGGATCATACATTATAATATAAACTTTCTTTTGTGAAAGGCCTTACATTTTAGCAAACGGTTATTATCTGGACTTCTATTAATATCACATTGTTAATGTATATTACATAAGGTATATGACAATGAACAACATAATTGTTCTCCTGACACGTGAAATATGGTTTCTTATCAACAATGACAGTTTTAAGTATGATATAACATTTGACTTCTTTTAACTATCATAAGAAGTTAAAGAATTCAGTATCCTATCACCATTCTTCAATTTGTTATCTATATATTAGTCAATTTATTGCTCACATGCCAACTGCCATTATATTGTTTATTTGGAAGTTTACATGTTGTATTACACATGTATAACTATACTTATAATAAAACTATCAATATGTTTCTCGCTTACAGGTGACTGACATATTGATGATAATGAAAGCATAATAGATGATTAAGTAACAGACTTAAAATCATAATTATTAAAAAACATAAGAGTGGCAAAGCCACATGTGATTGATGAATTGTTAAAACACAATGTTTGTTAATAAAATAATTATAAGAAGCAACTTGGTTTGGTTTTGGTCAAATTTATATTGAAAATACCAGGGCAAATAATACAACATATGCACTTATTATAACAGAAAATCAGTTATCAGACGATTTATTGTTGAAAAATTCTAAAAGCCACGTAAATATAGATGGCTCTCATGTCATAGATAGTGATTCACAGTTAAAAATCCTTAGCTGCAATTCTGTGTAGTTACTAGTTTGCAATATTGTTGTATCTTTATGACATAGTTAAGGAGGTACTCACTTGTTGGAAATGAAAACTATGATACTTCTGATTAGTAACAACTCAAAGAATGTCTTAAATACAACATTCCTTATGTGAGACTTTTAAAATGCACCATAATTAGAATTTAAGCAAACTTAGAAAGGGATCAATTAAGTACTTATGGTAACTATGCCAGCGAAAATAATATGTTTCAGGCCTAATACATACATTGGTAAGTGTTTACTCAAAAATACCCTGGAGTATAAAACAGACATACGTGAATTTCCCTTTTCACAACTATTCAGAATACTTGGTTACCGTGGTGAATTATAGAAAAGAGGATTGAATAACATATGTGTAGTAAAGATTTATTTACCACCCTTTTAAGAAGCGTCTATGACAATCATGGCAATAATAATATGAGGATTTTGAATGGCAATTAAACCCTTAACCGACCAATCCTGCATTTGTACGTGTCTAGACCCCCCTACAAAATGGCCGCCTCAGCCTTGAAAATGATGCTTTTTTACTAGATTTAGTGAATTTCACTAAAGAATAGTTGTCCCCAAAATGTGCTGTTTCTCGCGCGCCTCCCCCATCAAAAGATGTATCAGGGAGTCTGATTTTTAACATATATTCATGTTTTACAAGTTTTTTTTTAAATAATTGCTGATATTAAAGCTTAGTTGCTATTTTTTATTTATGTAATAGCCTATATATGGAGATATGTTTGAATAGATTAAACCCCAAAAATTTTGACTAATAAACTTTGTTTCTATGTTTGGGCATCAAACCAAACATATGCTGTGAAAATCAACAAAATCTAAAAGATTGAGTGCCGGACCTTTATTTAAAAATTTGATTCTTACAGAAGATTAATCTTAAATTTTGAAAAAGCTTTACACAGTCATAAGTTTGGCGTTGTTTTGTTTATATGGGATCAAAATCATAATAGAAAAACAATACATAATTCTATTTTTCAAAAGGAAACATATATGACACATATGTATATGATTCGATATACATTATTTCGATTAATGAAAAAAATTGTTTGAAGATCAGAGATTTTTGGCACACTTGCAAGATCTGTTATAGGAAAAATAATTGACATGGGTCTGAATTAATCCGAATTTCATCGGCCAGACATTGAGTATGTCGGCCCAAGGCTAAAAAAGTGGTTCGCTGTACTCATCGGTATGTCAGCAATATTTTGATGGTTTTTTATAGAAAAAATTGTGCTCTTTACAAATCTGCCAGGTGATTTTCTAATTTTGGGGCGGAAAAATTCATTGGCCAAAAACCAATGACGTCACTAATTTTTTAAAGAAAATGTCTTAAACTTAAAAATCACATTGCGCGCTTATTTGGCTTGTTTCGAATAAATAAATTTGGTTCTAAATTATGATATGCTTCGACTGTAAGATTTTGTAAATATTTTGAAAATAACCGGGTGCTGGAAGCACTGATCATCAAAACAAGTGATTACGTCACATATTTACCATTTTCCGAGATATAACTTTCAAACGTCAATCATTCTATGTTCTTAAGTATTTCTTTTAAAATCAAATGCACGGAAGTTTTGCCCATACTATGAAGATAAATAATATAAATTAGAAAAATACTTGATGATAAAACATTAGCTAATACCAGCTCCCAACCAACCCTTACCAGTCACAGCTTTGTGAATAGCCCTGCAGTAAAAAGTCATATTCCAGGTGAACCCTGTATTTGAGTTCCCACAAAGTTATTTTGCAGAGTATATGTCTTTGAACGGTGCTGAATTAGAATCCGAGTAATGAAATCCTATATCACTTGAATATTTTGCATTATATGCAAATTAAGTCCGCCATTATCGAAATTCCGTTTTCCCTGATAACACAGTTACCAAATTGGATAGAAATTCAACATTAGCCTCCATATCCATGTTTTCTTGGTCTATCTATCATATGGTACTACTTTCAGCTTGATCAGATCATTTAAATATGCAAATTTATGCAAATTTGGTATTTTACTAATTACGTTATTTGGGGTTTCTATGCATTAAAATGTCCTTTGTTTTTGCTTGCATATTTTAAGTAACATTTGGTTATGTAATGCTATTTCTGTAGGTTTTAGACAAAAACTTATCAAATGGAATTATTTTAGCAGTAAATGATGATTTTAATCTTTGCAAAATATCTGAATTGCACAATACAGTTATATTTGTTGTAGGACTATGCGTTTATACATTTTGAGATAGCTCGTGCAATTATGCCATTTTCTTTTATTCTTTTTGCCTGGATAATTTTATTTAGGTTTTGTATCTTCTAACAATGCTAATTAAAAAATTAAGTGAGGAAATTCTGACATTCTTAGAAAAATTAGAATATCATGACTATCATAGGTTCATAAAGTTTATTGATATCTTTCATCTAGAAAAACAACAGTCAATAAAAGAAACTATGGCCAGGTAATGCTTCATATGTTTACAATACATACAATGTTCTTTTCTGTAAATAGATTGTCAATTTTAGTTTTAGTAATTTCTAAGTTGCCTAATTGTCGTTACTCAATATAAATCACACAAACAACTTTCTGATTTTGCAAGGAAAGTATGTAAGGATACAAGTAACTAATTAAAATGACATAGTTAGCAATATATGTATTGGTCAAAATTGAAGTCACTAATTAAGTCATACAAGGACAAAATGGTGCAGCAATGACCATGTATAGCATATGTTGACACATGTTGTTCCATGTTTTACATTCCATTTTTGATAAGTCAAATAAGCACAAAAATATGTAAAACCTTCCAGCCTCTACTGTTACAATAAAACATATCGATCAAATTGTGTCAATGACAGGATGTTTTTTCAAATGATAAAATGGTTTGAATTCAGTGGCTTCAATCTTACGAGCAACTGAAGATGTACTGTAACATTAATTCATGTTCTTTCATTACTTGATTAGCTTAACGGCTCATCCAATCAAAATTCATACAATATTGTGTGCAAACAAAAAAATCTTAATAAAACTCCAACACTTTAAACATTTATATCATTTGCATTTATTACCTAATGCTCTATATAAATGTCAATTTGCTATTTTTAACAGTTTTTCAACTTTTCTGAGTGAAACCGGATTAACCCTGTTATGTTTTACTGCGCGACGCCAATGCGCATGAAACAGTTTTGACTGTTACCCTTGCGTGCGAACTGTTGCCCTCGCGTGCGAACTGTTTTATAGAGTGCAGTGCCAAGGGAAGTAACCGCATTAAAAAACTTCAAGCGTCTAATGAGCGAGATCATTGCAAGCGAATTACCAAACGAAAAGTAGAAAAAAGTAAATTCTGTTGAAAATATCTACGATATGTCGCGGTTTGAAGACATTGAAGAAATGGATCTCGAGCTTTTGCTAAGAATCGGGACTCGCTAAGCACACGCAATGTCATCCGCTTCTGAAACTATCTTTATTGCCATGTTGTCAAAATTATCCAAGCCTCAACAGTATAATAGAAAATGGCATAAAAATACGTAACACCATGCAATAGAAGAAATAGTGCAAATCCTTCAACTTATAATGTAATTTGAATATTTTGCACATCATAAAGTCATCATTTACTGGTTTAATATTATCATTTGATATATTTGTGTTTAAAACGTACAAATATAACATTACATAACCAAATGTTACACAAAATATGCAAGCAAATACAAAGGACTTTTTAATGTATATAAACCCGGAATATTGTATTCCGCGTTGAGACGCGTTTCTCAACTGGGCCGACATACTAATTGGCAGTTTTGTGAGTAGGAAGACTGTTTAATAACCCAATCACAGAGCTAAATTTTTATTCTATAGGTTGTCATTTAGCACTCATTGTTCATGTCTCCCAAACTCAATTTGACTTTTTCTTCAATCAAGTCCTCAAGTCATATCAATAATAAGAATAGGAAAACTAAGGCGGGACTTTTCAATTGTATCACTTAAATCAGCGTAACAGTACTGAGACCGTGCACTATTTGCGGGCAGAAATAGGGTTTTTGTAAAATAATTGAATGCGAAAATTCAACATTTTTCCTCTTCTTGGATGGGGATCTCTCTTCCAAACATCATTTTACCCACCCTATAGACCTAGCGTTGTAAAATAGATATACAAAATATTAAGGCCCAAACAATTGCTATTGTATAATGTCACGAATTATGCTTGAATGTCGAAGGTCTCACGGGGTAAACGCACCTACTCCTTTTATAAGTGTTCATTCAAGAATACAAAATATCTATACAATACCTTTAATCAAAAACTGATTTGATATTTGGAATTGTAACGACTAAAATGAATTTGTTCTCTAAAGCCTCGTTAAATTTTAATGGTAAATGGATTTGAACCCTCCCCTTAAGCTACAGTCCCATAAACATAAAAACAGTCGTGAGGGCACCGTACGGGCGCCGTGCGATCAAGCTCCGCAAGGACCCGTTCGAACTCTTGCGTACCCGTACGTACTGTTACGTCTCTCCCAGGGTCCGTGAGATGACCCCAGGGTACACGTATCAGTTTCAGAGTCAAACCGTGAGCAAAATCGTGGCCGAGTATGGATTAAACATACATAATATGCATTATCTTTCAGTTACGGCTCCGTACAGGTGTGTCGTTTTGTACCTTGTGTGTACTGTCACCTTGATACGAAAGGCTTCCCACGGTCTACGACTGTCTGCACGTACAGGTCCGTAACAAGCCACGATTTTATGGGACTGAGGCATAAGCACTTCCCTGTTAGTAACCGAAGTATTGACAAACTGTTTTCTTTTTTAAGAACGGAAATATAGAAACATCACATCTTAACCCAATTACTGACATCGATCATACTTTAAAGTGTAATAGAACCAATTCTGCAAACGAGTGGCTTCAAGTTATGACTGAAGTGTTTGTTTTTTTTGTTGTTCATATTCTCATGTCGTTGTAGTGGTGTCTATTGAAACGTATTTGATGCGGGATAGGATGTTTGCATACATAGTTAGGCTATAAAAATACATGCTAAACCTATTAAAATGTCGTTAGATTTATACCAACAGTACATTGAGCTTCACCAAATTTAAAACTTCCCTCTTATATCTGCAGTTATTCTTCACATACTTCGATCATACATATGATCTGACAATGGAGACACCACAGACAAACTATATTGAAACTAATATTACCAGTGTTGCTTAGCTTAAGCACGACCACTGCATAAGTCGTGAGCACATTACATTTCATTGTTTCCTCTACATTTGACTGTAATTTGATTTTCATTTTTTACCGGGTTTAATGCCGTGTTAACCCAATTTATGTCACTTAACTGCATTCAGCACGCACCTTGCCTAGCTTTTCTGGATCCTTGCCTGTAACCAGTACTCACCTACCCTTCCACAAGGTCGGAAACTTCTACATATTATCAAATTGACATCATTGTCATATTTTCATGGAAGGGTTTAACCTCCTTAGGTAGCATTCGGACCCGTACCTCCTTCGGGACACGAGATTCCAAATCCCGACGCGCTACCAACTGCGCTATCGAACCGGGTTTTGAATATCAAAGGAAACTGGTTACATGATGATATACATGATTCAAGCAAGCACATGTGAACACAATTGATACTAGCATGGACAATTATAAGATATAAGACGATCAACTGGAGTATAATGTTAGATTGTGAGAGAATGTGGGACATCAAATATTAGAAAGAATAGGGATCAAAAATTTAGTTAAGTTGATAAACAATTTGAATAAAGCAGTTTTGTAAATTATCAAGTCGAATTTACAGATAATGATGATACAAAATCAATATAAACATTTAAGCTTGGCATATTGAACCTAATTTTTGACATTAAAAATAGAGTCTAAGAAAACCGGTGTGACAACCTGACTACACTCGAATGAATTTGATCATAAAAAGTTACATGAAACATACAAATGAATATCAAACTTGTACAAGTATTTATTGCAAAATTAAAATCTGACAACCTGATACGAATAAATTGTTGGAGGTATACAAATGTACATGATAATAGATATTGATTGTATACGTTTATTGAGACATTGTCTTGTACAATTTATGACTTGTATTTTTATCTACAGCAACAGATGAAGTACAAACATTTTGGTAATGTACAACACTAAGTGATAAGAACGAAAAAGAATATCAAAACACATTTGAAGGTGACTTTTGATTGTGTATAAGAACAAGGTTTGGTTTTCCGTAATTTACAATCATGTATTTTATTGTTTTTCATTGAGATCAGTTCTGTGTATACCCTTTGCCTATACAAAAAGAACAAAGTATTTCTTACAGTGAGTATTTGTTGAGTAGCCTGTTAAATACTTATCGGCAAAATATACGGGTCCAAAATTTTGTTTGCACATAATCCTTTTTTTTCAATTATAGTTAGATATCCTTAACATGTTAGTTTTACAATTCATATACTTTTAACACGGGTCTTCAATTATTTTCTTTTATAGTATTCTCTGTTTTTGTCAAAATGATTTTTTTTGAAAACTTTTTTTTTTTGCGTACAATATGAAAACATGTGTAATGATACTTATCGACCCAGTGAAAGTTGTGTCTCTTATAATTATGATTCAACAACGACAGATGAGTCATAATTTAGTTTTTTTACATTTATATCATTGTTTAATTTAATAACAACAGTATATATATCACATATCTTGAAATTATTTTGTTATAATAAAGTTATATAAATTGATCTTTAAACTACAAGCGAGCATGTTTGTCTACGTTCACACTTCCTAAAACTCAAAATAGTGAATAATAAGCAAGCATTGTATACATAAATTATGTAACCGATTGTTAACAATTATATTGATGTCATTTTAGAAATGGCTACTTCAGACAGGCATCAGAAAGAATCAAGCATAAAAGAATCAATCCCTTCTGATTTTATGGGTAATTTTTCGGATCTTGAAAAAATGCATGTCCGTAGCTTGATATATTCGAATACAAACCCCAAGAAACGTGAGCCACAAATACTCCGCAGACTTTTGGATTTAATATCCACACCAGCTACACAAAATCTTGATGACACAGACACACCAGTAGATGAAGGTTCATCTGATAGTCTTACTATACCATGTGAGAAACATAGTCAGAAGTACATTGAATTTTACTGCTATGATCATCAGACGACACTTTGCCAGGTTTGTCTCCCTCTAATTCACAGATCATGTCAAATAGATTACATTCCTGATGTCCCTAAATCTACCATTATTAGAAATACCTTACCAAAAATAATTGATAGAGCAGAGTCCGTTGAGAATAAATGTATATCCATGATGCATGGACTATCGTTGGATACACAACGGACCATGGATTCTTTGATAAGATCACTGACTGATTTAAAAAAAGAAAGAAGTGACGTCAACAGAAAACTTGATACCCAGGAACAAGAAATCACCAAGAAGATTACTGATTTCACAAAAGAAAAAAGCAACAACGTAGGAACACAATGCGACACTATAAAAACGGGTGCTAAATTGCTAAAGTTAATACTAAATAAAATGAATAAATCAAAACAGTCAAATCAACTCTTTATAGAATTACATCAAACTACAACACTTCTAGACGATTATGAGTACAGCCTGCAGTCTATTGAACCCCAGCATCAATTGGATGAATATCAGTTCATACCAGAAACATCAAAACAGAATATTATTGATGAGGAAAACGCCATTGGGACGCAGTCATTAAAACAAAAAATAACACCGCCTACTCCCTCAAACATACCATCACAAAGGCATGAACGTTCAGATATAAAACCAAAAGATCCACAAGTTCCTTTATCATCAAGTAACGATCATCAACCAAGACAACGACAGTCAGACATCAAACCAACTGGGGTAGATGAAATATTGGTGCAGACAAGAGAAAATAGCTATGATTGTTGGATTACAGGAATGACTGAAAATATTTCTGGTACTTTAGTAATGACTGATAATAGAAACGTGTGTATTAAACTAGTCGATGTTAAAAGAAAATCGGTTACATCAATACTCAGACTAGAAGATCGACCCTGGGATATAACAACAATATCTACAACAGGAGTTGCTGTCACCGTACCTGATGGGCAATATATACTGTTTGTTACAGTATCCAACGACATGAAGGAGTCTCATAGGATAAATACCAATGGTCAATGTTATGGTATATGTCATCATCAAGGCAAACTAATTGTGACATACTGTTTTGCTGGTAAACTTGATATACTTGATATGCAAGGTAAAGTGATCAGATCAATATCCACAGATACAACAGGTGAAGATATATTCTCTGCACCATTCTATGTACAAGCTAATAATCAGAACATTATTGTTTCTGATTTTATTAACAAGAACATAACCATGATTGATTATAGCTGTAATGTCATATCTAGATGGGACGTTGAATATCCTAAAGGAGTGGCTCTTCTCAATGAATGGAGTAGTTTGGTTTGTTCTTGTAGTCTAAACACAATATATCAGGCAACAGAAAATGTTAAAAAATGTAAGTTAAGATTACAAGGTATAAAACGTCCTCAAGCTGTACTTATAAATAATCAGCAAAATAAACTATATGTGAGTAGGCATGCCAACGGTATAAATAGTGAGATTGGCAGTGAGATTGGCAACACCATTCTTGTATGGAATATACATGAACATTGATATCAATAATGACCAGAACTAAAGTTTTTATCAAAGCACTGCATGCTTTGTGACATTATCATTGACATCTAATGACAAATGTCTAGTTATAAGATCTTTAAGTAAAAGTGATAACATTTCATTACCTGAAACATTGGACATCATTTGTTGTAGTAAAACATTTAACTTGAAATCAGAAAACTTAGTGTACTTTATAGATAAAGACATTTCGGTCACCGTCTTTGATGTATTGATTATAACAATATAACACGCATCATATGTAATTCATGCAGAAGACTTTAACATTGTACATGTATATGGAAATAAAAGTACTGAATGCACAGTAGAGTAGTGAGACATTAAATAATGTGTTGATGAAACAAGAAACTAAATAATGATTAACTAAACCACTTAAATCAAAGTTCTGAATGCACAATAGACTAGTGAGACATTTAATAATGCGTTGATTAAACAAGGAACAAAAACATTATTGACTTAACCATTGAAATAAAAGCACTGAATGCACAGTAGAGCGGTAAGACATTTAATAATGAGTTCATGAAACTAGAACTTAAGAACATCAATTACTGAACCATTAATATCGAAGTGCTTAGTGATCTGAAATACAATGACTCCATTATTGACATGTTTTGCTCGAAGAAACAGAGTTACTACTTGCATTTAAATGTATTGGCCTCATGAATATATTTGTTTTGACACAACGGAATATATCAGTACAACACCCGAGCTCAACTTTCAAACTATTAAATAATTATCAGACAATATAGCATCATTTATTGGAACATTTTGTATATCAACTATTATTAACTATAGTGAAATAGAGAACAATGGATTAGAGTTAACTATATTAACAAGCAAAGTATTCCATACTTTATGTGCATTGTTATATCTTATGAGTATGTTGACTATAGACACAAAGAGTCTATCACACGTCTGACATGAATGTAATAATGAAGACTATCTTTTTTCTCATTTTCTAAAATGTAAAAAACAGAGGAGACAGCCATCATTTCCTGTTGGTATCGGGAACACGTTACGCAGCATGTGGACAAAAAAATAAGACAACACCATGAAATTTTGTTTATACCAATAATTTTATAAGTGCTGAGGATCCAAAATGTGGTCGTGGCTTAAATTTGTCTTTTCCTATGCGCAAATTTACCATTTACATTTACGAAGCCCACCTTACCGTTGCCGTTTCAACATTATTTCGACATGCTGACAATTAAATAGCTCACATTAATTGAATCCTATTAGAATGCAGTACGTGCTATGGAGCTCAACAAGTTCTTCAGAATCCGAAAACTTGTCTAGCTAATTGATGTGTAAAAGGTTGCGTGCTCAGAGAAACCAGAACTCATATGGACATGATAGGGTTTTCTGAACATGACGTTGCGGAATATTTTAGAAGAAAAATGGATACTCTTAAACTCACGAACTTTCACTTGTTTTTAAATACATTGCTGTGCTTTATAATTGCTTTGCATGGTGTAGAATCAGGACCATGTAGTCAAGCTACAGTATCATCACGAGTTGGAACTAGAGGACATGGAACATCATCAAACACACCTTGTGATAATGCAACAGAACTTTATCAACGTGAGGAATTCAGATCTTCGTGTCGAATCTGTATCTTTTAAACTTAATTACTTGATACATAAAAACAACCAATCAAATTAGAAACCCAACTCTCTAAGATCCAGGCACAAACAAACTTCCCTGATTATATCCAAGTGACAAAATCAATTTACGTACACTATGTCTGTATTGGTGAATGTGCGACTAGATTTTACGAGTATGGACAGAACATTTGACTCACATTAACATACATTTAATGATTGAAAATGAAAAAAAATTGAATTCAAAACACATAATTGACTGGCAATGTCAAATACGTAACTTCAACACTATCCACAATGGAAGGGATAACAATCAACATCAATCCAACAACAGAAGGGAACAAGATAGCTAAGCGAAGCCTTGACTAGATAAGTTTAAACGTTCCAAAAAAAGAATAAAAATGTAAACCTCGCAAGATGCTGAAATGACAGACCAGTGGAAAATTATTTAAAGAGATCATAAGCTATTTACGGGACGTGTATGTTATGTTCCGGGTAAATCAACGCCAAGTCCAATTGCAATGTCTTGCTCAGTTCTCTCTTTACTGATGGACGTGGGAGAAAAGGGTAGCAATGTGACATTTCGGGAGGAATTTTGAAGATCCGTTATGGGCTATTCCCAGTTTTTCTATGACAGCGGTAAGAACGTATATCTAAAAACTTATTCGACTCATATAAAACAAAAATAATGAATAGTTAAAACTAGCGAATTAGTTGGGCAGTGGTCTGAAGTAAGATCGTTTGTAGGAAAACTTAAATTGTTGAAGAATCGCGTGTTACTTTTTTGTAAACGGTCATTGTGTTATTGGACATCACAACGGAGAAGTTTCTCATTTTAAATAAGGTTAAATTATAGTGTAGAAAAATTGAAGGTAACTCGGGAACGATGTGTTATTCATAGCGGATTGTCTAAATGCGCAGGTGAAAACTTAAAATTATGTTACTGATGATAATTTAGAAAATTGATTACACGATACTAATCCGAGCAACGCGGTTTTACATTGGTTTAAATAAGTAGAGATACTTGTGCCGTGCTGAATAGAACGTGTATGCATCTGCAGCACGTAAATGTTATAGTCGAATCGCTGAAAATCCAAGACATTTCTAGAAATGCATTAAATCTGCAGCAAGTTCCGTAGTTTGAGTCGAGATAGATTTTTTCTGTTAAGTTCGGCTATTATAAGGAATATTCATATCCTTAGTTTTAGTTTTCTTAGCTAAATAGTGTTTATATAGGGACATTTGTTCTCACAAACGAGGCATTTAGAACATAATGATTGTCACAAAATCGATCGATATTGCAACTACTAAGATGGTCCTTGTTGCGAAGGGTAGTGCGGAGCGGTGTGATGCGATTCAATGCACTGCGATGCGGTACGATGAAGTTTAGTGTAATGTAATGTAGTGTAATGTAATGTAGAATAGCACATTGTATTGTATTCATTACAGTCTAACTTGTATATAAAGACCGTTGACAGTTACAAATTAAACTTTATACGGATAGATAGTTTTAAAATTATGACAAACTATTACACTGTTTTCAATAATGGGAGAGTTTACATGTGGTTTTGCAAAGTCAGTCACTAAATTCGTAGGGTCGATATTGCAGGTTAGACTGTATTATTCTATATGAGTGTTAAATAGTTTTATATCTTTTTTGTATATAATGTATCTTTGTATCCTGTATATTTTACATAAACGGTATTGTAATTATCTTCTTTTTTCCTGTGTTATTATATATCTAAATGCTTTTAAATTTATATAATATGATAACATGTCAGTGATTTTCCATCATGTTAATTTTAAGCTACTCGTACACAGGTTTGGTCATTTTAATATTTTGGAATTACTTGTGAGTGTCCGTATTTATGTTAAAAAATTGTTTATATTTAACCGCAAATTGACATATTGATTGTGAGAAGCATACCATAAATGTTACATAATATTTCTCAATTTATCTATACCGTTACTAACTGGGTAGGCATATATAATTGTGATGACCATATTTTACACTAGTATGTTTATTTGTTCTAATATGACGTTAACAGAAGGATTTTTACTGCATTTAAAATGTTTCTACAGTGTTCAAGACAAGTTATATTTAAGTTTTAAATCTGTGAATGAGTAGCTTTAAACTTTATAACAAAAAACGCATACTAAGTACAGATATCTGACATTATACAGGTTATCAACAATTGTACATTTAACTTGTTGTTAAGTTAGTTATACTTGTATGATTGAATTGTGTGACATGTTACAAGACTTTAAAACTAAACCAATAACATAAACTATGCCATTCATTATTACTGTTTAACTTTTCGAGGTTGCTTTTGTTAGATTAGATATATTTGTGTTCTTTTGCTATTTCATGTATGCTTTTTGTTGAGTTATACAGTGACATCTGTAATAACTTCACACTTTTGTATAGTTGAGATTTTTTTAAATATTAATCAAGTATTGAGAAATTTAAATCATATATTTAGATACAGGTACGTGGATAACAAGTACAACTGTACTAAGTGACATTTCTCCCCTTTGAAATGTTACAATTTAGTATAACTATCGTAATTCCTCTTCCTTATATCCGTATTTTATTGCATTGCATAGCATCGCATTTTACCGTATGGTATTGTATTTTACATTTTTGAACCAACTAGATGCGTGTAGATTTATGTTATTTTTATACAATCTAACTATTGTGCTTTTAACAAATGGTCTTCCGAAAAAAATCTTTTTAAGTAAGTTTCATATAATCATCAATGCAAAGACAGACGGATAATATGTATAATTACGATATGATATTCTAAAGGTATACACAATTCTCACCAATTTGTATAATATTTAGAATTAATAAGCCAAAAATTGAGCGTATTATTAATGTTTCTTGCTGTAGAATTACGAAGATTGTTTTCGTAAGAAATTTTGTGAATAGCACCACTGCTATATAAAGATCTTTTGGAGGAGTTCAAAATAAATTATTTCAAGATATGGTGTCTATAAAGCAGAAATAACATCATATTGTAAAATCTCAAAGGGGGGATAATGTTAAGATCACTTTAAACAGACAATAGCTCAATATAGAAGGCCAATCTTGTAGGTAAGATTGTATGATTCAACATGAACTTTAATAATAGTTTTATATCGTTGTTATATACACTATATCAGTTTGTTCTGTATTTTTATATGTACATTATAAACAGTAATAGATCACGTGTTTTCCTATGTTTTTTTTATTTATGTGCATGTGGTTGAATCTTATTTTTATGTATTGGTCATTGCCTAAGCATCACTTTTAAAACAATATTAAATACATCAATGCATACTTCGAGTCTGAACGTAATTTTACATGTTATCAACATCTATTCAATTTACTATTATCCATTTATGCACTATACTAATCAAAATATCCAACGCTCATGTATACAAACTGATACTTTTTACGATTTTATGTAATAAAGACACACACAAAAACAATTAGTTGGTAAAAACACTTCTTACCCACATTAATTTTTCGTTAGTCAATATCGAAATTCCAAAATAGAATTTTTCACGTTACTTTACGTTAAGCATAGTTAGAAAAATGCTAAGTATCAATATCTTGTATGACCTCCATATGAATTTATATAACGGACCAGCGTCTTCTGCACATACAACGAATAAGGGTGTTGGGAATTTTGAATAGTATATTTAATTAGTATAGGAACAGGGCCTATTGTTAAATTGGTATTGTCTGCTTTAAGTTTGAATCTAAATTGGAGCATACAAAAAATAATTATGCTAAATTTGCCTAAAAGACTATCAGTATCGGAACGTCAATGTATATGTAATAAACTATTGTACATAATTTTCTCGTTGCATAAATATACAGATATGGTGGAAAAGTGAATTTTATACAATTCGTAACAATTTGTATACTATTTAGAACTAATAAGAAAAAAAAACGAGCGTATTATTAATGTTTCTTGCTGTAGAATTACGGTTTTTTTTTCGTAAGAAATTTTGTGAAAAGCACCACTGGTATATAAAGATCTTTTGGAGGAGTTCACAAATACGTTTTTTTAAGATTTTGTAGGTTAGATTGTATAATTCAAATTGAACTTAATGTTAGTTTTATATCGTTGTTATATACACTCTATCAGTTTGTTCTGTATTTTTATATGTACATTATAAACATTATTATATCACGTGTTTCCTATGTTTTTTATTAATGTGCCTACGTTTTGAATTTTATTTTTATGTATTGGTCATTGGCTAAGCATCAAAACACTATTTAATAGATAAATGATTACTTAGTGACTGAACGTGATTTTACATGTTATCAACATCTGTATATTTTACTATTGTCTATTTATGTACTATACTAATCAAAATTTTTAACGCTCATCTACAAACTGATCATTTTTTACGATTTTATGTAATAACGACACACACAAAAACACTTAGTTGGTAAATGCACTTTTTACTCACATTTCTATAGTTAGTCAAAATCGAAATTCCAATCGTGTATAATTGTTTACGTTACTTTATGTCAAGCATAGTTAAAAATGCAAAGTCTCAATAGCTGGTATGTCTCCCATTTGAATTTATAACAGCCCAACATCTCCGGCGAAAAGAATGAATAAAGGCGTTTGAAATTATGAAGTATATTGATATAGTATATGCATGGTGTAAACGTGGGTACTGGGATTGTTTATATTAAGTTTGAATATTAATTGTTACATGTAAATAAAAATGATTATGCTAATATTACAAAATAAAAATACTAATAAAAGAGCATACAAAGTATCAGAACGCCATATTATGTGTAATGAACTATTGTACATTTTTTCGTTATTTAGTTATACAGGTTTGGTGACATTAAGATTGTTTTTTTTTAAAGTTGGATCTTCTAATTGTTAAATACAAAAATTAAGTCAATATTGCCTGATAGACATTTTCATCATGATTCCGTCACCTATTTACAGTTTTTATTTATAATTTCATGTACTCGTATGTATTTTCTATCAAATTATATTTTAATTGTATTTACAGATTACGTAGACGTTATTCTTGCTGTTTTTAGATATTAAAAACATTAAAAAATTTGTAATATGTTGTTCTTGCATTAATCAAAGCTATTAATACATTTGTTACACTATAAAGTACTTTTAAAATTTTTAGCAGTTCGTGACTTTTGTTCATACTTTATGAATTATTCATACAATATTTATAAGCAAGACATTTATCATGGAATACCTTTCATATTTTTCCCCACTTTTTTCTTTCAACAAATAACTGGATCTGTGATAAAAGCTTTGTGAATTTCTCCGAACACTTTGTCCTTGCACGAGAAAAGCATGAATAACATATTTTTTTTCCAGATAAGTAATTTTAACATTAAAACCAATTTCTTTTTTTAAATGCTTAGGTTTATGTTTGGATTATACATGGGAAGGATGCAATTATGATATCGTTATTCCTTTTATGCTTTTCTTTTATTGTTCTAAGTGTATATTTAGAACTTCAGTTTGTTTGTTTGAGTTTTACGACGAACCAACACAAAAAGGTCATATCGCGCCGAATAGATCTTCAGATAAGTGTACAAGTGTGCATTGTTTGAATTATAGATATATTACTATGGTAACACTGTAAAATAAAACTTGCTTCCTATATACTTTGTTTGTAGTTGTTTATTTTACATATTTATGTATTTTATCTTGATTGTCATACAAGTACTTATATCTTAAATTAAACACTCACTGTTAGGCTTCCTGGAGTACTGACGAATATCGAATACTTTATTGCAATCTTTGCCGATTACGGGGCAGAATAAGAGCATTAAATTACCACACACGTTCTGTTATTGCTCTGCACTACCACCGGACCTAGTGTAAGCAAACCTTGTGGATGAATTTCATTCATAATCTGTTTTTAATGATTTTGCATGTATATATAATGAGATTCTTTGAAGATTGGGATGACATCACATGTCCCTGCTACGTATGTCATGTTCAGTATACATATACATGTAGTTTTGTACTTAATCACTCTCACATCTGCTTCTTGTTACCCAGTACTGAGATAGTATGATACATTTCTCATAGAAACAACGATGTCGAATTTTCCCTTGGAATCTAAACCAACGTGGAGAAATAAACCAAACATACGGGTAGGTATTTGTTAATTGAAGATTAGGATGACGTCACTTGCCCATAATGCATATGCCCTCTTCAGTATACAGATACTTGTAGTACAGATATAAATTTTACTCACATTCATCTTCCTATCCAGTATTAGGATAGTATAGTTCATTGAGTATAAAAACAACGAGGTTGATTCTCCCTTGATATCTGAACCAACGTGGATAACCAAACCATACATACAAGTAAGTGTTTGTATCCAAGTCAAGATTGTAAATTAACTCTGCTTAGAATGAACATTTGTCCATTTATGTAAGTATTACTGAATTTTAAATAACACCTTGGCATGAAGAAAACACGCATACAAACTTATAGCATAATCAGTATGAGATATAATGTCACGATCAATGTATCCAACAAATACATAACCTCTTATTGTTGTTTAAACACATATATATCATTATCATTCATGGGCGTTTATGCCACATGTTCATTAAACTATTGAAACATTTCTTTATTAAAGACATTATAACAAGTTATATAACCCCAGAATATTGCTTGGGTCGATTCCAAGACGGATTTACAAACCGTCGTAGTAATGGAGTCTTATCCAGTACTTAGTAACACTTTATCATTGAATTAAATGATTTCAATGTATATTCTTTGATTTTGTGTCAAGTGGAACAGTTTTTAGCCACCCTTAGACGAACGGATGTATGTGATAAGTACCAAGTTAAAGGGTTAGATCTGGTGCTCTGAGCCTACACAGAAACAGTTAGTTTGACAAACGTGATTTTACTGAGTTTATGTTAAAATGTGTTATACGAGTATTATCGTACATTACATAACTGCTTTTGGAAATATAATTACTCAAGGTAAATATCTGTATCAATGAGAATATTTTTATATTGCCCATAGGGCTCAACAGGATGAAACGCGAGGGACTTAGCGTGTAAAATATATTTAAGGCTATATCATATGACTAATATTTAAAAATGTTAAATGTTAAGAACATACCAGACAAAAATTGATATCTGAACATTTTGAATAAAAACTAGCAGAAATGTTAGTAAAGTACAAGTAAAGGGAGAAAATTAATACAAATTAATTGACTCCAAGGTAAAATTGCTATAATACTACCCCTTTGTATTTTTATAAGAAAAAAAATCAAATTTCGTAAAGCTGTTCATGTGGCGAACTATTACTAGAAAAATAAATTTGTCCATTGTGTAACTTCCTTTTTTATTTCTTACTAATTTTAATAATCATACAAATAGTATTGTGCGTAAATATTGACCCCGACCTGACCTTTATACAAGAATTTTTATTTCATTGAATACGAATGTAGTATTATTGCTCGATTACAACGTGACCGTGAGGATTATGAGTTAAAACTTAACACAAACATACTTCTTTAATTTTACGATCGCTGTCGAAGTGTAGAATAGGCGTGGTACTGACTTTCGTCGGGATATGTGTAGATAATTATAAGATGCAAATGTGAAAAGTCAGGTCGGGGTCAATATTTACGCACTATAGTCTAAAGTTCAAAGTATTGTAAATATCGATAGAGGGAGACTATCAGTCATTTTTTTTTAAATTTAAAAATGTTTGTCGTTGTTTCACTTAATGGTAGGAATAAACAAACAAATCCAGCGGCCAGTATTGTTAACCTTCTTACGACCAATTTAAGTCGTAAAGTCTTCCATGTTGCATTGTTAAATTATCGTAAGATTTTTGATAATATGCTACCCTGGTGAATATTTTAAAGGGAGACAATCATGTAATTTAGAATTAATTGATTCAATTTAGAATTTATTTAGCATGTTATACTTACCTCCCTTTTAATATCATAGAATAAGGTCTAAAAGATTTTCAGAGCAACTGGTCATTAGGTTAATACATATACTACTTGTATATTGTTCATCTGCTCTTTATACATGTACTTCCACACAAAAAACGATGAGTTAAGAAAATGTCCTCTGGATTGTTTTATATATGATTTATTTATATGTAGCAATAAAACACTAAGGATAACCTTAAGCTACAGTCCCATAAACATAAAAATAGCCGTAAGGGCACCGTACGGGCGCCGTGCTACCAAGCATCGTTAGGCCCGTACGAGCTATAGCGTACCCGTACGGACTATTACGTTTTTACCAGGGTCCGTGCTATGTACCGTGGATACACGTATCAGTTTTAAAGTCAAATCATGACCAAAATCGTGGCCAATCATGAAATAAAATTGCTTATCTTCTAGCTATGGCTCCGTACGGGTGTGTTGTTTTAAGCTCTGTTTGTACAGTCACCTTAATGATCACGTGCGACATGGTTACGTGTAATTAGATTTCGTGCGATGTATAGAATAAACGTTTGCAATACTAAGTTGATTTTTAATAAAAAAACCGATTATCGTCGCATGCATGAATAAATGTGTATTTTATGTGAGAAAATTAGTTCTTGACTACCGAATGTAACAGAAATATATTTTTTGTACATGTCAATGATCTTTTTTTATTATTATACATCACGTGATTTGTTTACAATATAGTATAATGTGACGTCATCGGGTTACAATCCGTAATGTTACCCTCTGGACATGACCTATCGGCCCGCTTAAACCGATTGAAGACTACTGATTCGGAATGTGCTAATACCTGGACCCGAGTTTTTAGCCATTAAATTCGGGTTACCTCTCTTGTGCATACGCTTGTTTTTTACGAAACAACAAATTTAACGGTGTAAAATTGTCTTCAAGTTCAAAAGCAAATAATGCAAATAAAATTAAATAGTTTTTGCCTATTAAATTGACAACAATTTCTGATTTTTATTGTACGTTGTAATAAAATAAATATCTCATCCTACTGATATAGCCTCGGTTGACATAACTTATCTCGCGTGAACATTCCGTTCTATCACCCTTGCAGGATGGGATATTTATATAATATATTGATATAACAGTATATAGATACATGTAATACTGATCTGATTTTCAACACTATACTACTCTTACATCTGCTTCTGTCCCCCAATGTTAATATAGTAATAAAAAATTCCTATCTCAATTACATGCACTGAACAGCAATATCGATTAACAAACTACTCTATTGTTAGACCTGCATTTCATATGATGAAGGTTCATATGAAAACAGAACTACATTCTAAGCATGCATTGTGTTCTCAAGTTTTATCAAGTTTTATAACCTTGGACCAAAACTTGTATCAAATGATGAATAAAACTTATAGGCTATTGCCTCGACCTTACATATACACCATGTGTAGAGGCAAGGAATTTTATAATACGTGAAAGTCTAGAGTAATTTTCACAATTAACTTATCGTCATCATACAGTATATAACTATATAAGTTTACGTGCATACATTCATTCATATTTATGCTGACACATTTAGTTTAGATTTAAACATAGAAAAAAGTATACTTAATAAATGCACCGTGTGATTTTCCCGTCAATAACCGATTCATATCACGTGACATATCACTAGGAGATTAAACAACCCGTATGTTGTATACAAAACAGGAAGACATAGATGTCGCTATACTACGTATGTCGCAAGCCATTTATGAAGTAAATTTGTTCGGTTAATATTCAATTACATTTTAAGAACTAAAGATATTTAAAGATGTTTAACCACGATCGGGAGAGTAATATTGTCATTTTTTAAAAAAAACTAATATTCCTATCAACATCATATTTTAAGATTTAAAGGTAAGTAAAAATTATGTATTAACTTTGATATTTAAATTTTACTTTTAAAATATTTGATTTACTTTCTTACAAAATAGTTTTACTTTCTAAATGAGTGTCACCTAAAAATAATGCAGTATCGAAAGACAAAAACAAATGTTCATTTTTGATTTTTTTAACTCATACTTATGTTTTGTCAATGAAAAACAGAAACAATTGTCTTGTTTACCGCTGGCCTGAAAACTGGAGGTATATTGGAATGATACAAGTTTGATGACCATGACACCATGGCTGTTGTAACTCACAACGAAAGAGGAAATAATTGTTAAATAATTTTGCGAACCCTTTGTCCCTTACACATGTTGACATTGCAAAAGTGTAGTGTTATTTTCCAAAAAGATTACTTAATTTTTATTGGACGTTTTAAGAACTGTTTTCGATCTTTTTAAGACATTGTTAAATAACCCCCCCCCCCCCCTAAATTTTGGATAAGTTGAATTATGGTTAAGGACGATGTTAATGTTAAAACTACAGACTGGTACCTTTAAGTACCGACCCCCAAAAAGTTGGTTGGGGTACACTAAGTGCTAAAAATATCATAATGTATAATTATCCTTCCTGTCTGAAATATTATGGTCCGGGCATATTACGGTAGGTTCTTCACATCATCTGTGAATACAGAAATAGAATCATTACCTGTGTCCATTATAGGACACCATACTTATTGTGTGTAGTACTTCTTTTGTGTTAAGCTGTACATTGGAAAATTATAATTTATTTGAACAGGGATATTTCATTATATTGATTTCAGACAATGTTTGAATTTATTTGTATATTTAACTATTAATGCATCTGTAGGGGGGAGGGGTTACACAATCTGATCGGTATATTTTGTTTTAATTGCTTGCACTGTACTTCATGAAAACTTGAATCAAAGTTTTACATTTTTAAATCTCCTTTTTTAATAAAATAAATATTACTAAACCACCTTATTGATATTTTTCTGTTTTAACTTACTTATTTCTTTCATTAGATTAAAATGAAAACTAAAGTTATGAAATTTAGTTTTAAATTTCATAATTGCGACCACTCATATTTTAAAGTCATGAAGGACGTGCCTTAAGCCCCAATTCAGGAGAAAAATCGAAAAATGTTACAATATTTTCATTTTCTAAAATAGAAACGTGTAGTAAAGAAAATATGAGAAAATAATTCAGTGCTCAATGTATCGGTCTTGTTATTTCATATCCTGACAAATTTTGTTACGTGGTTCCGTTTCTAATCTATGCATTACTTTACGTGACTGTTAAACCTTTACACGATTTTTAAAATTGCCTCACTGTTCTGTTCGCTCAATTATTTTGTTTCAGAGATTAATATAACATTCATCAATGAGTTGATTTCTTACAAAAAGGGTAACATAATTTATTTGAACTGCATAATGTATATACGGTTGAACTATATTTTTATGACGTATTTTCTATGATTACTTATGTGTTTTATATTTAACATATTAAATATTATCAAATGCGACGAAAATTGCGTCTTTTATCAAATTCTACATGGTAAAAAGAGTAAAAAGTTACGTTTACTTTTACAGAATGGGCCTTACTTCTTACTCCAAGGGCGACTAAAATTCTCTCCTTAACTGAATTTAATCCTTTAAGTAAACAGAACTATTTCTGAACCAGTATAGCAGCCGTTTGATAAAAACGATGTAAGTGCAAATGGACATACTTCAAAATATTGTGATTTTATGTTACTCTGTGTAGTTTGTAACCATATATATTTTAGCGTCTTTAAGAGTTTCTCTTTTTTCACAATTTTCACAATCAATAGATTCGTCTATCTTCCAAGATGAAGAATCTGTAGCCTTAATACAATTTCTAAACACTGGCAAGTTATATTTACATGTTAAAAAAACGCAGTTTGTACATATGCATGCACATATGAATAAAGAACACAATACAATACATAGCACACTAATGATTAAAAAACCAGTATAACATAAAATATAAATACTGTAAGTGCAATACATTTATTGCTAGGACATATTTTCATTTATTAAGGATATCACATAAAAGGTGATCTGGATTTCTTTGTTTCCATTGTGGTCTTTTAATAAATGAATACATGTCCTAGCAAGGCACTCATTGTCTACTCCCTCAAACATAGGACTTTTAAAAAGACAGTACTGAAATGAAGTAAGGGGTTAAAGAAGACCAAATTAGGTTTATCGCAGACAAAAGTGACTTATATTACTAAGTAGTATTAGAAATTGGTGCAAAAATGTTTTTGTCTAATTTTCTAAAAGTGTCATAATTAGTGAAATGTTTAATATAATGTGGTTACTGATTTCACAGATAACAGCTATTGTATGCATATGATTTCATTGAAAATCCTTTAACAGATGGTGTCTTAAAACAAGATTCAGAACTAAATCTTGTATTATAGTAATGATCTGAACTGACTAGAATAAAATGTTCATGCAAACAAGAAAGTAATAAATAGATTGTGAGTGTATTTACAAAATTAAACATTTGAATAATCTTTTAATAAATATAGTAGTGTAAATATGGTTTATATCGCATTTTCTTTAATTTCAATACAGAATGTAAAATATATATAAATCTACTGGGGTATTAAATTCTAAAATATGACACGTATTTCATTAATAATTAAAATAAATAGTTTCAATAGTACCTACATGGCTGTAGAATATGGAAGATCTGATGTAAAATTAATAAAAGCAACTTGAAATATGAATTGTAAGGTTAGTGGTTAGATGGGTGACGTTGTAGAAAAATGTAAGATCGATGCGCGTTACACTAAGGATTATTTGGTTTAACGCCGTAGCAACATATTGTATAGGTTATATCACAGCGATTAGTCCACCTACACACTGTTCCTTAGTTCTTCCAACAGTACTTTCAGTACTTTGATTAATATTTTGAAATGCATTTTATTCATATCGTAAATGATATTAGAAATTTAAAATAGATTCAACAGATATCTGTTTTACCTACAACAAAAAAACTAATGGAAACTTTGTTAAAGCAACTTAAAAATGTAAATAAATGAGAAAATTCAAAAGAACGTATTTATATTTCATAAGACGTTATGTATTTGAGACGAATGAATTATGAAGCTATTATATATAATTGTAATAATTATATTATAATATATATACTTGTTAATAATACCAAATATTGATTTAAACGTTTATTGAAAATCATCCAGCGCAATTTATCTTTTGTATTTTTATTTTCAACTGCATCTGAAGGACAAATTTTAAAACCAATACAAATTTAAATTATAAGGGCGAGAAAAGTATTGCGTAAATTGTTTGAAGGTTACATTAAAATATTATTCAAATGATATAACAAACTCATTATAAGCATTGATTTTTTTATTATTTGAACAGCGTTTAATTATCACTGTCAAAGGTATAGAAATCTAAAATAGCTTCAATAGATATCAGTAGTACCTACATGATTAAACAACAAAGAAGATCTCATTAAATTTTGTTTTAATAACTTAAATATAAAAAACCCAAATAATAACATTCGAAAGAACACATGTATTTTACAAAAGACCTTTTATAACCAGGGACGAATAAAAATTAAATCTATAGAATTGTAAATAATACAAAATATTGATTTGAACGTAAATTGGAAATCATCTTGCAATATATAGTTTTCGTAATTTATCTCTAAATACAGCTGAAGGACAAACTTCAGAACATATACAAAAAAACCATAAGGGCGATGAAAGAAATGCGTAAAATATAAATGGTGAGTTTACAATGAGCTGCCTCTCTATAGATTTAAATACGAGGTATGTTTGTCATTCATTTATAAACCCTTTGATATTTTTCGTTATGTGAATATTATTATTATTATTATTTTATACCATATTTGTATAGCGCTCTTTCAATATTGAAAATATGTTAAAAAGCGTTTCAAAATTAAATGCATAATTCTAGATAAAAGGATAAAAAATGGTTAAGAGATATATATTAAGAATGCAAAAATAATAGAATAAATATTGATTGATACCGAACAGTAGCGATCGATTAAGTGACCATGGTAATTATTAAACAAATAGGTTTCATTTTGTTCATAATTTGTTTTGAGACTGGGCACAATTGAGAAAGTCCGAAAGTGCATTCCACAGTTTAGTCGCCGCGTAAATGAAACAACTGTATATTATCATTGAAAGATTTCATATTAACTTGTTTTTATTGATTTTACCAATTAGAAACATCTATTGTAATATTTGAGCATACATAAATTGAAAAATATTAAAATAGCAAAAACATTTATTCACGTTCCACTCTTAACCAATTTGTAGACACCCGTCGCTTCTATGAACTGACCACAATATATATCCCATTATTGGTTTTAACATTTACTATTCACATGTGAGCTTTATGTTAGTTTATATCGACGTAAAGTTCCTAATGTGCATAAAATGCCCGTTTTATACATTTCGACTTTAATTGTGACCTTACTAAGTTCGATTTTACAACAATAGATAGGTCATGGATTAAGCGTTTATTTATAAATGTTATATTTAATGACAACACTGGATATCAGATTTGTTAAACAAGAACAGTCTAAGGCAAGCGCGCTCGATATTTCCAGTGTTTTGTTCAGGGCAAGGCGTATCTTTAAACAAAAGTGCTTAAAGACAGGACTTAATTTTTCATAGGATTTAAACCAGCCAAACAATAATTACCAATTTATATTTGTAAAATATAAATAGGCGTAACTCCTAAAAACATACATTAATGATAACGTCCCAGTATAAATGAGTAGACGTTGTATCAATGAATAAGCAGACCAACTTTCATTTTAATATCTTTTTTAAGAACTGAATATATATTTCAATTTGAACAAATTTCACCACAACAATAAAGGGACACAACTCTAAAAATATCAAGAGTTAAATCCCTTGTAGTCGTGTATACACGGTTAATGCAGGCAACAGATTGCCCATTACGGTTTACATTTGTTAAAAAAAAATACATCAATACATGGTGGAGTTATTGCCCTTGGGAAGAACAGGCGAACGGATAGACAGACAGACGGACTGACAAAGTGACTCTCATATAGCCTCACCGACAATATGAATATGTATAATTTATTTAACTGAGTTGAACGCAGTGTCAAAACATTTTACGGCGTCCAGCGCACTTAACCTAGCTTTCCTGGACCCTTGTCTATAACCAGTACTCACCTACCATTCCACAAGGCCGGAAACTTCTCTATATATCTTATTAATGGAGGAAAATTGCTATTATTGTCAGATTTTTATGGAAGGGTATAACTTCCCAGGGTGATATTCGAGAATCCAAATTCCGATACGTTACCAAATGCGTTATCGACCAGATATCCCTTATCGTTTTAGATATATTAATGAGTTAAATGTAAGTTCCTAAATACATACATATTCTAAGTCTAAAAGTTCAGTATAAAACAAACAAAGATGAAAGTAGGTAATATATAATTCACTCTGTGAAACTATACATACTCCTCCATGCATAAAGATGTAGTTACTATGTAATATTGCATATAGTTGTTTATTTAAGATATCTAATTTTATTACTGTATCATTGAAACATACAAATTAAATCTATTATTGAAATCAACCAAACACGAATTTTAATAAGCTTCATGACCATCGCTTAAAGACTAAATATTTAGTGGAAAATACTCGTAACTAACCGATTCATAACACGGAACCTGTCGCTAGGAGATAGAACTACCCGTATGTAGTATACAATGTCACTATACTATAAAACGCACAGAACTAAAATTTATCGATATACGTATAATAGAAATACTATTATTCAAAGTATATGCGTTGGAATTCAAAAATCCACGAAGTAACACATTAGTCCTGTGATTATTACTTATAACGTTAACAAAAAAGTAAATAATTTACTAAATTTATTTAATATTGAGATAATAAATGTGTCACTTCATCAAATTTCATTTCACACCAACAACCTATTTGATTATTAAAAGGTATGTTAATAATTGGTTACTTCTATTTCTTTGTTATTTTGCATTTTAATCAATTTGATTTATATTTTACTAACTAGTTTAAGTTTCAAAATTAATAATTCACTCAAAATAAATTTAATATCGAGAAATCATTATATGAATTTTCGATTTCTTTGTTTCACTAATTCTATCAATACAATTACATAGTTCTGTTTCATCGATAATAAACAACTGTCTTGTTATTTTTTATGAAATACAAAAGTCACGTAACTTGTAACGTACATTTTTATTAATTGATCAAGTTTTAGAATAACGCTTTGTTGAAGATCGGTTTTCCGAAAATAGGCACTTACTTTAGTTATAATTATGAGAAAAAATTTCCGAAATTATTATGTTCATTCACAAAATGTTCGTACTCAAATTATCGCCTCATGACAATTTTAATGAAATGACTCTCATCTTTTTTTTTCTTATTCAAGCTTTATTTTACTTGATTTTCAAATCTGTTGAAATCATATAATTCCTAAATTATATACTTTCGCCACTAGTCATTTAACTGTTTCATGTGACAATGCGCAATTAGAAAAAAAACTTACCGCGGGTTCCTGTGTGTTTTGTATTTAAAATGAAAGACAATTTCAATTTTTGTTTTATTCTAACAGGTTAAATAGTATATTTGCTTGGAACAAAGTGATTTCATTCTTTAAAAATCACAATATATGTTAAAAGAGGGTTTTATTTTTTCAGAGTGACTGTATTACTACTCGTCCTGAGGAGAGCAAGTATCTTTAAGTCATAATTTAAAGTGTACATGATTCATGCATCCAAATATATCCACAAACAAGTTCAGGATATTGAATCTGGAATGTAGTCAAATAAAATTGAGAACATTTACAACCTCTAAATATAAATGTGTATGAACTGTTTTTTACTTCATAAAATTCAGTTTCAAAATATAATCAATAGAACAAGATCGGCGTTGACATTGAATGTTGAAATATGAGACTCACTCGATTCACATAAAAAACGTTTAAATAGATATTAGTTTACCTACGGAACTTACCAACTTAAAAGAACTTATACAAAATTATTATGATAGGTATAACAACAGACTATACCGAAAAATTAACAAGTGTTAATATTACAAAAGACGTCTGGTAACCTGAGACGAATAAATTATTAAGTTATAGATTTGTGCGCAATACAGAATATATTTTTAACTATAAATTGGTAGGCGCGATATAACCTTTCTGTGTTGATGCACCGTAAAAGCCAAACAAACAAATATAACATGAAAATCTTCTTGCAGAATTATTATTAGTATTTTATTTTAAACTTCAGCTGAAGAACAAATATTGGAATATATGAAATTAATCGAAAAGAGCGTTAGATAAATGCGTAAAATATTTGAAGGTGACTTTTCATTTTGACTACCATCCTACAGGTCAATACACAAGGTTTGTTTGTCATATTTTACATGTAATATTCCTTTTATTTCGTTTTTAGTTGATGAAATTTATGATCTTTGAGAGTATATATAATACTGATATTTGTTTACTTGAAATTCTTATTGTTTTGTTTGAGTACAGTTTAACAGTTTTGAACTTGCATTCAAATTATTCCGTCCCATCCCTAACAAGTGAATTGTCACCCATCGCAAAGTTAAGTTTGTTTTAGCTTTTAAAAAGCATTTTAAGCGAGATTTATTAAGGTTTAGATGTTGATCTTCTAAACGTTCCTAATACGCATTGAGTGCCTGCTTATAAATATATCGACTATAACATTTGGCAGTATTTATTTTGATTTACAACGACATACGGGACATGTATAAAGAGTTTACATTTATAAATGAGATATTTAATGACAACAGTGTAAAGATAAAACTAGGTTATATAAATTGATCCACTTACTATGAACATCAGCTGAAACGGACATGATATTAAACGTTCACGATTCATACATTAAAGTAAAATTAATAATAAGCAAATAGCTTATATTAAAATGTGAGAAACATGTTTCTGTTATTTTAGAAATGGCTAATTCAAGCAAGCATCAAATAGAATCAAGTATAAAGGGATCAGACTTCTTGTATGATCTTGTGTGCAAACCTTGCCATCTTGATGATATAGCAAAACCTGCCATTGGATATTGTACTAATTGCAATGAACATCTTTGTTCCATGTGCTATGCTAACCACAAGAAATTGAGACCAAGTAGACATCACAAACTATTGGATTCAAGTTCCATGCCAACAATACAAACACTCGATGACACAGACACGACAGTAGATGAAGGAGCATCTGACAGTCTTACTACACCGTGTGGAAAACATAGCGAGGAATATATCAAGCTTTACTGCAATGATCATAAGATGACACTTTGCAGTATTTGTGTCACTTTAAATCACAGATCTTGTAAAGTTGATTATATTCCTGATATCTCGAAACCTGTCCTGAATAGCGATATCTTACGGGAGATAATTGCTAGAACACAATCTATTGAGGTTAAGTGTGACTCAGTTAAGAATGGAATATCTCAAGATACACAACAGACAATATATTCTTTAAACAGATCATTGCCGGATTTAAAGAAATACAGAAATGACATCAACAGAACACTTGATATCCAGGAAGAAGAAATTACTAAGAAGATAAATGATTTAACGGAACATCTTAACAACAAAGTAAAAACCACAGGAACAAACTGTGAAGTTATGAAAACAGATGCTAAATTGAAAAAAGATACACTAGGTCAAATGAACAAATCAAAACAGCCAAATCAACTATTTATAGAATTACAACAGACCACAACAGTTCTAGACAAATATGAAGACAGTCTACAGTCAATGGAAAGCCAACATAACCCTGATGAATACCACTTTTTACCAAATACAACGATACAGCAGATTCTTGAAGCGGAAAACCCTCTTGGTACGATATCATCAAAACAAAAGGCAATGCCACCAACCCCCTTAAACATACAATCACAAAGTCCTGACCATACAGCTATCAAACCTACAAGTCAACAAGTTCATTTACCGTCTACACCAAGTAACGATCATCATCCAAGACAACCACAAACAACCATTGAACCAAAAATTGTGGATGCAATATTGGTGAAGACAAGTGGAGATAAAAACAATTGTTGGATCTCAGGAATGATCGAAATAACTCCTAATATTTTAGTACTCACAGATTATGACAACAAGTCCATTAAACTACTAGATATTCAAAGTGAATTGGTTACATCAACACTCAAACTAAAAGATGAACCCTGGGATATAACAACAATATCTACATCAGAAGTTGCTGTCACCGTACAATATGGACAATATATACAGTTTGTTACTGTATCTAACAACATGAAGGAGTCTCGTAGGATAAATACCAATGGTAAATGTTATGGTATATGTTATCATCAAGATAAACTTATTGTTACATACTGTACTCCTAGTAAACTTGAAATACTTGATATTAAAGGTAAAGTGATAAAATCAATAACCACAGATGCATCAGGTAAAGATATATTCTATCTACCATTCTATGTACAATGTAACAATCAATACATTTATGTATCTGATCATGGTAAAAACAACATAACCATGATTGATTATAATTGTAAAATAATATCTAGATGTAATGTCAAGGATGCTAGAGGAATGGCTTTCTTAGATAATGGAAGTAGTTTGATATGTTCCTGGTCAACAAACAAGATATATCAAGTATCAGAAGATGTTAAGACATGCACAGCTATATCACAGGATGTAGAATGGCCTCAAGCTATCTGTGTAAATCACCAACAGAATAGAGTATATATTAGTAGGTATTATTCAAGAGACAGCAAGATAAACAACACTATTCTTGCATGGAACATATGATTCTTCATATCAATATGGACTCTACATCATATATCATCAGATTGACAACATCATTCTTGTTTGGAATATATGAATATACAAGTTAATTGACATCAATAATGACCTGATTAACTTTAAATTCTTTTTATCAAAGCACTGAATGCACAGTGATATTATCACTGAGATTTAATGATAGTTATTGAAACATTGAAAATCGTAATTAAAAGTAACACAATTAATTTGAAATTAGAATACTGAATGTACTGCATAGGTAAAGACATTACTGCTGTCAACTTATTTCATTGGTAATCAAAGTACTGAATGCACAGTAGTTTAGTGAGACATTTATTAATGCGTTGATGTGCAAAGGACTAAAGCATTATTAACTGAACTATTAAAATCAAAGTACAGAATGCACAGTAGAGTAGTAAGACATTTAATAATATGTTGATGAAACATGGAACTAAAATATTAACTGAAACATTGAAATCAAAGTACTGAATACACAGTAGAGTAGTGAGATTTTCAAATGTATTGATAAATTAAGGAACGAAAATATTATTAACTGAACCATTAAAATCAAAGTACTAAATGCACAGTAGAGTAGTGTGACATTTATTAATGTGTTGATGTATGATGGACTAAAGCATTACATGTATTATCTAAACCATTAGTATCAAAGTACTGAAGGCACAGTAGAGTAGTGAGTTATTAAAATAATGTTGATGAATCAAGGAATTAAATTATTTTCAACTGTAACATTTAAATCAAAGTACTGAATGTACAGTAGAGTAGTGAGCCATTTAATAATGTGTTGATGAAACTTGAACCATTGAAAGTATCTATAAGTTAAAAGTTATATTTGTAATCAAAGCTTGAATCGATCTGAAATACCATTACTGACACTTATGTCTTGAAGGAGCAACGCTTCTACTTGCATTTAATTATTGAGACCATACGGCTATATATATTCTGAATCAACAGAATATTTCATAACAACACACGAGCTCAACATTCTAAACTTTTGAATAATTATAAAACCTTGTACAGACTCAATTATTGGAACATTATGTTATTTATCAACTATCATTTACTACAATGTAATAGAGAACAATGGATTATATTTAACTTTATCAACAAGCAAAGTTTACAATACTTCTCGTGGATTGTTATATAGTATGTTTACGAGGACGATAAACTCAGGAGAGTCACCACATGTCTAACTTAAATGAAACAATAAAGAGTTTCTTTATTTCTCATGTACTAACATGAAAGAAACGAATGCGACAACTCTCATTTCCTGTTGATATTTGGGACGCGTAACGCAGTCTGTGGACAAAAGACAATAGTTATTTTAGGGATCCAAGGCGTTTTAAGTTGCCTTCTATCTTCTGCACGCTTACATATCAATTACAAATCCCATCTTACAGTTGCTGTTTTGACATTATTTTGACAAGCTGACAACATATCAAGCTCACATTGATTTCATCCTATAAAAATGAAGTATATGCTATGGAGCCTAACACGTTCATGAGTTATTCACTTGTCTCGCATTTCTATATGTGTGCGCACGCAAGCAACTCAGAACTCAGATGGACATGAGAGTGTATCTGAACATGACGTTGCAGAATATTCTAGTGATAAACGTAGATATGAGCTCTTGACTCAAAGTCAAGCAACAATATCATCCAGGTTTGGAACTAAAAGTCAGAAAACATCAAATAACAAACTACGTGATAAAGCATCGAAACTTCGTTAACCTAGGGATCACATATCTTAGTGTCAAACCTATATCTCAAACATTCTATATCCAACATCAACGATCTAGGCACGAACTAACTTTCCTGATTATGTCAAAGAGACTGAACGCATTGAAATTTTTTTCTAATTGGTGAAATTTCGACGAGATATTCAGAATTTGTATATTTCATTTTAACTAACACTGACTGATGAATAAAAACACACATTGAAATTCAAAATGCAACTTGACTTGCGATGTGAAACAGATAACATTATCCATGATGGAAGAGACGGCTATAAACAACAATCAAACAACAAAAGTGAAACGAGACGCTTAACAAAAGCCTTAACTAGGAGAGTCTCAACGTCCCAATAACCACAAACATGATGTGTGACCCTCGAAAAATGCTGAAATAAGAGAAAAGTTGACAAATCATCTAAAGTGATCATCGTTGAATCGTGAAATCTATCTTATCTAAAACAAGTAATGCAGGACAAAAACTTTATGCAAATGCAGCTAGTTAAATCGCGGAAAATCTAAGACATTTCTGGAAATGTATCTAATCTGCAGCAAGTATAAGAGTCGAGACTGAATGTTAGAAACATTCAAGACCATATATTTGTTTGCTTGTTAGATTGTTGGGTTTAACGCCGTAGCAACACATTGTATAGGCCATATAATGGCGGTCAGTCAACCTACTCACTCCTCCTGGAAAGGCTAAATCTCTGGATTTAGCTGTTAACCAACTACTAAGCGCATACTTTCGTCAATGACTGACAACTGCCCTACACAATTAAAAATCATTTAAAGGAGGGAGAATGCCCGTATAAATAATTTCATGACCAAGCTCCACAAAAAGATGCCCCGCCCGGGAATCGAACACACGACCCCTCGATCAGTAGACTTTCGTGCTACCAACTGAGCTAACCGGGCGGCTCCATTATTATATCAAACATCGGTTTAGTCTCTATGTAGTGACATTTTCTCAAAACAAAGCATTTTGAACAATGTAAACAAGTTATTGAGCATACTGAATGCGACAATAGTATTATTAAAGCAAATGTGAGCTTAACGTCACACGTATTGTAGAGTTGTCAGATCAAACATTAGCGAGTGTGCGTGCGGAGAAAAAAGATCGAGTTTTAATTAGTTTGACTGTTACAGCGATCAATGTAACACATACTTTCAATCTTTATTTACTTAAAATCACGTGCACGCTAATGTGTATGATAGCAATGCTTTTGAATATGCAAGCCATGAACATAATTGAAGTTGCTAAGCTATATTTAAATTTTCCTACGAAGAAATGTGTCGCGTCGTGTTTAGTGTAGCGTATTGTAAAGATGATAGTAAAGAAATAGTTGATTTTAGGTCGTTTAGTACAGACAATTACTTAAATCAAAGGGTCGATATTGCCCTGTATTGACTGTATCGTTATCCGTGATTGTTTTGTTATTTGTGTGATCAAGGGCACTGCAACAAGCTATTCATGCGATGTGTTCGTCCCAGATCTAGGGGTCGCTATAGACTTTGATCTTAAAGTGACAAAATTTTGTTATTCCAATGTGGCAAAACAAGATGTCGGTTGTTATTTCAAAGTGTTGAAACGATTTTACCTGGCATTTGACAACAGTCCAGTTTTAGATCAATACTTGAATCATATTTTTTCATTTCATGAATAGTCAGTTAATTGTTTATAGCGCAAAATGATATTCTATTATATTTATTTACGATAGGTGACATGAATTTGTATTAATTGTAGGAGCTGAAATGCAGTGGTAGGGCACGCGCTTAAGAATCGAGATATGCCAGGTTCGAACCCAACCAGAAGCATTGCTAATTTTATTGAGTCAGAAATTTAACTACAGCTGTTCCTCTCCACCAAGGTATTAATTGGTAATGTGAGGGGTCACCTGCCTGAAGGATATTTCAATGATTAGGAGTTATCGTACAAACATTGCGGCTGAATATGTATAAAGAAGCAAACTTTAAGCCACACTTTAATTGTTTTAGCTTAAACTATTTGTATTTATCATTATGTATAATGAATAATCAGCACATTCTGTATTTCGTTCATTATAAACAGTTTAATAATTATATTATATTGTACTGCATTATTATCTATTTCATTGCTTTTAAATCTGTATTTATATGAACAGATCAATTGTATTCCATTATTATAATTCTAAGCTTCTAGTTCACAGGTTCCGTTAATTTTAAATTTCAGTACATGTTTAAATTGTTATCGTCTGTAGCGATATAAACAAAATAAGTTTCAATATTGTATGGCAGATTGACTCATCGGTTATGAGAAATGTACGATAAACTTCACATGAAAGCTTTAGAATTATTTACACCGAGTTTTTGTAAAGCTTATGTTAAAGTTAAAGACCGTGGACGAGTAACATTAAACTCTGAAAACAAACGAACATACTAAGTACATATATCTGAACTTCATTTTGCAGGTTATCAACAATTGTACATTTTACTTTTTGTAAACTTAGTTATACTGGTATGATGGAATTGCAGCGATATTTTTAGAAATGAATTCGATGGGTCCGATAGGACTCACATGTTTTAAAACAATGGGTCCATGACGGAAATAATGGGTCCCTGCATATACAATCAAACATCAAGCTGCATTTATCCTGGGAAGTGTTAGATATTAAAGGGTCTGAAAGTGAGTAAATAAATAAGACAATATTGTAGACGAGTATATACATGTGATAAATGATGACAGTCAGGAAGTATAGGGATTTGTGTGTTTGTTGGCGTGTGTTGTGTGAGTATGAATATTTCTGTATATCGTTCTTGTGGGGATAGAATTCAATTGTCAAACCGTTATGTTCATTTATACATTTGTGAAATGTTTGAATATTGATTATATTACTTTGATAATGATGTAAAAACATTGATTATATATTATACTTTGTTTGTACTTGTTGCTCTAGTTTATTTTATCTTAGTTTTAGAATATATGTTTACAACTTAAATTTATCACTCTTGAGTACACTTCCTGGCTCGCCAAGAATTGTGTTGGTAGGATTGGTTGACAGATAACATAACACGATGTATAGTGAATATGATTTCCACCATCACTAAGAACGAATTGAGCCTGCCTGCAATTGTGTGAATAGTTTTGTATGCCGTTTTATAGTTATTTTACTTTGCTGATGCTGTAAAATAAACACAATAATAACATAATAACATAATATTTTTTTGTGTTTTTGTATCGTTTTAGTTAATTTTATTTCAACAGAATAACATATTGCTACTTAAATTAATCACTCTTGAGTACACTTCCTGGTTCAACAAGTATTGAGTTGGTAGTGTTGGTTGGTAGATAAAACAACGATGTTTAGTTTCTGAATATAAATTGAGCCATCACAAAGAACTATTTGGAACATGCTTCCATTCGTATGTTTCTGGACCAAGGCTATTAAATATGTTTGTTTTGAATGAACACATGTTCATTTTATGTAAGTGTTATTGTGTGTAAGTTTTGATCCCGATCTGACCTTTATGAAAGAATATTCACTACATTGAATACGACTGCAATATTAATGCTTGATTACACCGTAGCCGTGAGGATTATGCGTTGAATTTTAACACATAAACATACCTTTATAATTTTACAATCGCTGCCGAAATGTAGAGTAGGCGTGGTACTGATTTTCGTCGGGATATGTGTAGATAATTATCAAATGTAAATTTGAAAGGTCAAATCTGGGTCAAACTTTAGGCACTATACTAAGACTCTTATTGGTCAAAATTAAACATGTATATCAACTTATTGTCATGATAAGTATGAGATATAACGTCACGATCAATGTATTCACCAAATCCATATCCTCTTAAATGATGTTCAAACACTCATATTATCATCGTATATGAGGGTTAATGTCATAAGTGGACCAATTTAAACCTTTCTTTATTTAAACATACTATATAGTCCAAGTATGTTACAGAGGTCGTTGGTTGGATTCCTAGACGGATGTACATATCGTCGTAGAATGAAAAGATTTCTATGTATATTCTCCGGCATGACTTTGTGTTAAATAGTGCAATCGTCAGCCACTGATGAACGAAGGTATGTTCCTAGTGCTAGGTTAAAGGCTTAGATCTAGAGCTCTAGGCCTACCCAGGATCACTGAACACGACTGACATGTTTAGTAATTTCTTTGAATTATGTCAAATTTGGTAGATAGTATCATTTATTACAAATAGGTTCCAAATATTTTTGAGTAAGTATCTGTATTAAAACGACAAAAAAATCGTTGTTGACATTGACTATCAGATTTACCACAATACCACAACATAAATTTAATGTATAAAAAAGCCGCCGGCTAGCTCAGTTGGTAGCACGCCAGTCTACTGATCTAGGGGTCGTGGGTACGATTCCCGGGCGAAGCATACTTTCGTGGAGCATGGTCATGAAATAATCTATACGGCCATTCTTCTTCCTATCAATGATTTTTAATTATATAGGGCAGTTGTCAATCACTGACGAAAGTACGCGCTTAGTAGTTGGTAAACAGCTTAATCCAGAGATTTAGCCCAACCAGGAGATGTAAGTAGGTTGACAGATCGCCGTTGTATGACCTATAAAATGTGTTGCTACCGCGTTAAACCCCACAAAATAAACAAACTATAACCAGTACCTACCCTTCTACAAGGCCGGAAACGTCTTCATATTATTTAATAAATGTAAGAAAATCGACATTTATGTCAGATTTTCATGGAAGGGTATAACCTCCCCTAGTGGGATTCGAACCCGCACCCCCTTCGAGACACGAGACTCAAATCACGGCGTGCTACGAACAGCAATTTTCGACCTGGGTTAAAAACGTATATAAGGAGTTATATAAAATTGTACGAAAAATGGGAGATAATTAATGAAATAGAAAGAGATATAAAATTAGAATTGCAGTATTACTTTCCCTTACTTTCCTGTATATATCTTTATTTAATATGATATTTATGTAGCAAGAAAGATTTAGTTGAACATTTTAAAGGGAGACTAGTATGTATTGATTTAAAATTTATTAAACATGCCATGCTTTTCTCCCTTTGCACATTGCAGAATTAATATCTACAAACTTCAGAGAAACTTGTCATTACAGCCGCCCGGCTAGCTTCGTCCGCAGCACCCAAAGCCTACCGATCGAGGGTTCGATGCCCGGGGCATATTTTTGCGGAGCTTGGGCATGAAATTATTTCTACGGCCATTCTCCCTCCTATCAATGATTTTTTTATTATGAAAGGCAGTTTTCAGTCACTGACGAAAGTATGCGCTTAGTAGTTGGTTAACAGCTAAATCCAGAGATTTCGCCTTTCCAGGAACAGCGAGTAGGTTGACTGACCGCTGTTGCATGACCTATACAACGTGTTGCTACGGCGATAAACCCAACAATAACAAACAAACAATTAAATAGGACTTATTTAAATACAGCAATGAAATATATATGATAATCTTACATTTCTGGCAAAATTACGTTCTTATACGAGGCCAGGAACTAATTATTCACCTAGCTCTATCTCTGGATAATGTCAACCCCTCCCTCGAGTGTAAATACACATCATGTACACAAAACAGACACTGCTTAAACTTAAATGGATGTTTGGTTTTATCTTTGACATGCTAAGATTGAAAATGTATTCTCCCTTCAGGATGGATACCCCCACAAATCTATTTTACGTTCTCACTTACTACATATCTGGATCTCTAGATGTGTAATAAAACACTAAATATTATCGGACAAAAGTCATGTTATCTTATCATGTAATGCCTTAAATATATAAACTATTTTATCTTAAACGTACGCGTAAATTATCTAAAAACTTATTTGTTATTCACAGTTATACAAATTTAGCTCCGTTCCCGAAAAAAACACCGTTAAATTCATAGTGGTAAAGGGATCAGAACCCTTTTTTCAAGAATGACTTTAAATTTGATACTTCCTTAATTTCAATTAAAATCATGTTAACTATCAACTTTTAAGAATTCGCAACAATCTATAGAAACATTTCAGAAGCAGTAAGGAAGAATTTCAATGATGAAAATGTATGTCAAAATGACATACAACCGCAAAACAGTACAGATGATTTTAATGTCTGTTTGTGTCTTAATTTGCATATTATACAATATGTAGGTCTGTTTGCATGGAGGTATTAGCAAATTGTTTTCTTAACTTTATTACAGACATTTACAATCCTCATTTAAAATATATAATGTTATTAATTCTGGAGCGTGTAGCTTAAAGTCATAATTCAAGTGTATGATATGTTATCTGTTGTCCCTCACCTCGTGTAGGTTGTTGTAGTGGTGTCTACTTAGAACATATATTATAAGTTAGTAACTATTGTACAGGTAGTTAGACTTGGTAATATCAAAGTTGTTCTAAGCTATAACTATCACATATGTAAACATGTACGAAACAATTGCTTACGTCATAATTGAGTCCATTAGGTTTTTCGTTTGTCTTCTGTATTTAAATGTTTTGATATATGGATTTTGTAATATCACACGTGCAGGTCTACAGAATAAATATCAATAGAATTGTATCGATATTCGAAATTATGAATTGATATGGGATCGTTTGACAAGAATCGGTGGTACATCGATTGTAAAAACAACGGGATAACAAGTTGAGTCCTGCTACGATTTTCAATATACGATTATGTTTGTTGTGTGAATCAAAACTACGGCTTTACATATCAATGGGCCAGCTGGTGTTATACAACCGAGGAAAGAGAATTACAAGCCCTTTAAGAAGATACTAAAGTCAACATAAAATGTGAGATGTGAATGGAGATATCAATAAGTAACTAAGTACTCTACATTTCGTCAGTTGACGCGTCCACCATATTGGGATACGTTTCTTTTCTAACGTACACTGTTACCATACAGAAAATAATCACTCACTGTAACTCTCCCTTGTTCCACATGTACACAAACATTGCGTATCTTTCATTGAAATCCGTGGTAACAACGGGCAATATATGAACAGATTTATTCCACACATTATCGTTGAATGCAACCTGGACATAGTGGAAGCAAATTTTATAAAAGAATTTATTTCTTGACTTCAGAATATAATAGAAATGTCTTTTATCCTTTTTTCTACATGACAATGGTCTTTTTTATATTATTATACGTCACGTGATTGTTTACTATACAGTCTAATCTAATGTCACCGGGTGACAAACCGTAATGTTACCCTCTTGACATCACCTATCAGCCCGCTTAAAATCACCTATCGGCCCGTTTAAACCGATGGGAGACTACTGCGTTGAAATGTGCTAATACCTGGACCCGAGTTTTTAGCCATTCAATTTGGGTTACCTCTCTTGTGCAGACGCTTTCTTTTTACGAAACAACAAATCTAACGGTGTAAAAATGTCTTCAAGTTCAGAAGCAAATAATGCAAATAAAATTAAATAGTTTTTGCCTATTAAATTTACAACAATTTCTGATTTTTGTTGTTTGGTGTAATAAAATAAATATCACATCCTACTGATATAGCCTCGGTTGACATAACTTATCGCGCGTGAACATTCCGTTCTATCACCCTTGCAGGATGGGATATTTATATAATATATTGATATAACAGTATATAGATACATGTAATACTGATCTGATTTTCACCACTATACTACTCTTACATCTGCTTCTGTCCCCCAATGCTAATATAGTAATAAAAAAATTCCTATCTCAATTATACGCACTGAACAGCAATATTGATTAATAAACTACTCTATTGTTAGACCTGCATTTCATTTGATGAAGGTTCATATAAAAACAGAACAACATTCTAAGCATGTATTGTATTCTCAAGTTTTATAACCTTGGACCAAAACTTGTATCAAATGATGAATAAAACTTATAGGCTATTGCCTCGACCTTACATATACACCATGTGTAGAGGCAAGGAATTTTATAGTACGTAAAAGTCTAGAGTAATTTTCACAATTAACTTATCGTCATCATACAGTAAAAAACTAAGTTTACGTGCATACATTCATTCATATTTATGCTGACCCATTTAGTTTAGATTTAAACCTAGAAAAAAAGCATACTAAATAAATGCACAGTGTGATATTCCCGTCAAAAATCGATTCATATCACGTGACATATCACTAGGAGATTAAACAACCCGTATGTTGTATACAAAACAGGAGGACATAGATGTCGCTTTTCTACGTATGGCGCAAGGCATTTAGAAGTAAATTTGTCCGGTAATATTCAGTTACATTTTAATAGCTGATGATATTTAACCACGATCAGGAGAGTAACACTGCCATTTTATCAAAACGAATATTCCTATCAACATCATATTTGAAGATTTAAAGGTAAGTAAAATTTATGTATCAACTTTGATATTTATAATTGCTTTTTAATCTATTTGATTTAATTTCTAACTAGTTTTGCTTTCTAAATAATTGTCACCTTAAAATAATGCAATATCGAGATACAAAAAAATGTACATTAATGATTTCATTGTTTTACAAAATTAATCTATTATTAACTCATACTTATGTTTTGTCAATGACAAACAGAACAAAGTCTTGTTGACCGCTGGCCTGAAAGCTGTTGGTATATTAGAATGATACAAGTTTGATGACCATGACTGTTGTAACTCACCACGAAAGAGCAATTAATTATAAAATAATTTTTCGAACACTTTGTCCCTTACACATGTTGGCATTGCAAAAGTGTAGAGTAATTTTCCAAAACAATTACTTAATTCTTTTGGGACGTTTTAAGAACTTTGTTTTTCGATTTTTTTAAAACATTGTAAAACACCCCCCTCAAATTTTGGTTAAGTTGAATTATGGTTAAAGACTATGTTAATGTTTAAACTACAGATTGGTACCTTTAAGTACCGACCCCAAAAAAAGTTAATTAGGGTGCATGTAGTGCTAAAAATATCATAATGTATAATAATCCTTCCTGTTTGAAATATTTTGGACTAGGCATATTACCATAGGTACTTCACGTCATATGTGAATACAGAAATAAAAACATTACCCATGTCCATTATTGGACACCATACTTATTGTGTGTACTACTTCTTTTGTGTAAAGTTGTACATTGGAAATTTAGAATTTTAGTGAAAAGGGATATTTTATTATATTGATTTTAGACAATGTAGAAATTGATTTGTATATTTAACTGTTAGTGCATCTGCAGGGGAGTGTACACAATCTGATCGGAATACTTAGTTTTAATTGCTTTCACTGTACTTCATAAAAACGTGCATCAAAGTTTACATTTTCTAAACTCACTTTTTTAATAAAATAAATATCGCTAAACCACTATTTTTATACTGTTCTGTTTAACTTACTCATGTCTTTCATAAGGATTAAAATGAAAACTAAAATATATAAAATTTAGTTTTAAATTTAAATTAATGCTACCACATCTATTTTAAAGTCATAAAGGACATTCCTGAATAACATAGTCCTTAAGCCCCAATTCAGGAGAGAAATACTATTACGTATTACTAAGTATTAGATAAGACTCTTATTGGTCTAAATAAAGCAGGTATGCTAACTTACTGTCATGATTAGTACAAGAAATAACGTCACGATCAATGTATTCAACAAATCCATTCCTCCTATAAGTTGTTTGAACACATATATCATTATTGTCCATGGGCGTCCACAAGTTGATTAAACTATTGAAACATTTCTTTATTAAGGACATTTCACATTATGACAAGCTATATAACCCCAGAATATTGCTTGGGTCAAAACCAAGAGGGTTTTTCAAACCGTCGTAGTAATGGAGTCTTATCCAATACTTAGTATCACTTTATCATAGAATTAAATGTATATTCTTTAGCTGATTTTGTGTCAAGTGGAGCAGTTTTCAGCCACCCATAGACGAACGGAGATATGTGTTAAGTACAATGTTAAAGGCTTAGATCTAGTGCTCTAGGTATACACAGAAACAGTTAGTTGGACAAACGTGATTTTACTGCAATCATGTTAAAATATGGCAAAAAGTATCATACATAACATATCCTCCTAGGTCCTAATTTTGTCCCTGTCCTAATTTCGTCACCCACCTTAAATATATAAAGCATATAGCAATAATAAAATCTAGGTAATAATTCACTAAATGATCTTAGATTCTCGTTTTTAGCTTGAAACCTAAACGCAGGGCGGAGCTACATTGTGGGCGGAGTCAAACCTGCACTGATTGTGATTTTATACTACTGGTAAACATGTAAATATTTAAAATGGCTAAAGTTAGATAATTTTGTCATAAAATTGTTAAAGAAACAACACAGTTTGGAGGTAAAAAGATCTAAATATTGCATATAAATAAAAAAACCTGGAGATTTGCTTCACAAAAATGAAGAAAAACCTTTTTTATTTTGCTGTGTTGACTTTTGGTCCTGCTTAAACAGTCGTCTGCATTTATACCCAGCGCACCATAACATTGTGTTTACTTACGTTATTTGACAGAATAAACCCAAGAAAAGTTAATGGAATAAGAGCTTTATGATTCACTTACATATTTAACAAATAAAAAGTCTGTTTAAAATTACAAATTTAACAAATTTAATTGTATTCATTCATTTCCTTAAGGTGACGAACCAAATGTGTACATTGTGATGCTTCCTCTTTTATTTCTTACTGATAGCCATATACAATGTATATTGTAGTAGTCTCAATTTAAAGTATTTTAAATATCAATAAAGGGAGACTTTAAGTCATTTTCAAAAGTTTTAAAATATTTGACGTTGTTTTACTTTATGGTAGGAATAAACAAACAAACCCAAGGGCCAGTATTTTCAAGCGTCTTACGACCAATTTTAGTCGTAATGTCTTCTATGTTGTATTGTTGAATTATCGTATATGTTTTAATTATATGCTACCCTTGTGAACATTTTAAAGGGAGACAATCATGTAATTTAGAATTGATTGATTTAATTTAGAAAATATTTAGCATGTTATACTTACCTTCCTTTAAATATCATGAATTAAGGTCTAAAAGATTTTCAGAGCAACTGGTCATCAGGTTAATACATATACTATCCATATATTGTTTGTTTGCTCTTTATACATGCACTTCCAATAAATAAACGATGTGTAAAGAAAATGTCTTTGGATTGTTTTATATATGACTTATTTATATATAGCAATAAAGCAAAGGATAACATTACACTTCAGACAAAATTACATTCTTAAATCTCTAAAACAATCTAAGGATATCTATTGTTTTGTTAACGATATATACACACCATATATTAACAACACAGTTACTATTTGAACGTTAATACTTATATATTATGTAATGTTTGATTCCTCGCAAGACTTAAACATAAGTAGTTTGTGATGTAAATTGATCTTTTTATATTCTATTGGCTTGGTTTTTCTTTGAAATCTTACTTTAGGTCTTCACTTTTAAGCGTGGTTTATAGTGTTTTGATTTGCACCTTTTACATGTAAAACAATTCAAGAGACCCATCACGAACCCACCGCACCTGCTCTTCCACACACGATTTATACTAACCCGTCTCTGTGTAATAATATACTTAATATCCTTCGACAATAATCTTGATATCATAGCGTATGATGCATTAGATTTAAAATTTATTTTATCTTAAAAAATGTACCTACGTATGTATACTGAAAGTATACTATAAGTTATAAGTAAAACAGAGTATATTCAAGGCAACTGATGTTTATCTATTAAAACATATAATTATAAAAAAAATGTTCATTTCATGCCAAATACTGAATTCGTGTAAACGTACATAGTCATGCTATCCAGACTATCAGAGCAACCTAGCAGAATAATAGGTGATGAAATTCTGGGCAGGTTTGATTTTAGCATTGTTTACAACACTTACACACTAATGCATTAGATTTATGTCTTGGGATAATTCTGACTTTCCAAATATACAATATAGAATCTACGACGTTGAACTGCACCAACTCATACAAATAAAACATGAGTTAATAAAGTTAAGCATTTAGCATAAAAAATATCTGTGTTGAAAATTATTTACCCGTCAAAAACAGATTAAAAGTGTGAAATGCAAGTACATGGTATCCATGCACAGCTAGGAAAATAACGACAGCTGATCTAGCAACTTAAGCTACTCACCCTAAGTGAGAAAATCGGTACCCAGCTACTTTCGGCTATTGTCGTAGTAACGGGTAAAGTTTATGCAGTAAAATGGGTTTTGGGGGCCAGGTATGAGTGTCGGTGTCGGAAACATGAATTTCTGTTGTACAGCCTTGCTAAATAAGGGCATGTTGAAAAACCCAGTCAGATACAGACAGCGCTAACAAAAGTATATTCTCTAAGATTTGTCGTGCATAAAAGAACACACAAACTTATAGGAAACAAGAAAAGAACTGTAAACAATTGAAAAGCGTCGTATTTATATTTCTCAAATTGAAAAAAAATGTTCCGTTCTTTTACTTTTCAAGGTAAATGAATGAATCGATTTCTGTCCTTCAGGTGACAAAAGTAACATGTCCTGAGAAGAACAAAATATTTATTTTCACATATCATTGGAACAAAATATAATCGATAATCAAAACGTCTGCTGTGATTTAAAAGAAAGACAAAAGAGAAAAAATGCTCAGTTTATAAATAATAGAGGTCTTAAAATATTTTATAAGAAAACGAAAAGAAAACAATTTAAATCGATATGGTAAATAAAGTCACCTCTAGAAAATGCGTGCCAAATTAAGCTGTACATTTTTTATTCCTATTGCTGCGGTTAATCGTCCTTTTCATTGTCCATGGATCGGGCTTTGATCACCGAATCCAAGCTTTTAGTCTAGAAAATGAATTTCTTATATTTTTATACAATATTTTTTATTTTAATATAACTGACTTATAGATGGCAAGAACTTGAAAATAAAAGTCACAAAACGCACTAACACATTCTATTATACAAACAGGGTATACTTTTATAAAAATAAAACAATCTTTTACAACTGTGTGTCAATTACACTATCAGAACACTAATTTACTGCTTCGAAAATGCTTATATGCAATTTTTGAAAGTTTTAATAAAATTGATAGTAAAGTTGAAATCTGTAAAAGAGTACCTTTAAACCAAAAATGTCTTTTAAATGTCTATGATTAGGCGATAGATAAAATCAATGTGGAAATATCATACAAGTCTATTCTACAGTCATTAATTTCTGCTTTAAAGTGACAATCATTAGTTATCGGGAATTTCCGTAATTTTCTGTAAATATTTTCACTCGGATATATGATAACATCTGAATACTCTAATCGTCAGAATTTACAGAAATTTACCATCGTAAATCATCGGCTATTTCCGGCATTCTTCGCCGAATATAGCTTGGACAATGATAAAATACGAATCGATCCGATCAGAGTGAGAGGAAATTTACAGTCGTATGACATCGGCTATTTCCGTAAGTCTCGTAGAATATCACTTGAGTACATGATAAAACCCGAATTGATCTGATAATCAAAGTTGGCAAAAATTAACAATCGTAAGACATTGTGAATTTAAGCAAATTTCCAAAAGATATTAGTTGGGAACAGGATAAAATCCGAGTTGGTCCGCTCACCAGAATTTACAGAAATTTACCAGAACAATGCATGTTACAAATACATGTACACCATTAAGTGAAGAATTTTTTTTATTTGTATCGGAACTTTCAAAGTACAGAGTGACCTAACAAAAGACTTCAGAATACCATTGTTAAATTTTATTGATCTGCCAGTGGCATACACAAACACGATAGTTTTGAATTTCTTAAAATGGCATAATAAATATCTAGAAGAATGGGTCTTTCATGCATGTTTTAATGAAAAGGTTATATTTTCCTAATATGTGGAAGATAAATGCTACATAAAAATCCTCATAACGCCGGGTCCTCTCCATTCTCATACCCAGAGATTATCAATGTTTGATCGAGAATCTTGATAAACTCTGTATAGGAGAATGGGTCCTGTTGGACGAGTTAGACTGTAGGTTACGAGAATATGCCCTCTTAGGTAAATAGAATTATGGGTACGAGAACAGCCACTTTTATATAAGGGAAAAGCGTCACATTTGTAGAGAGGTTTTACTGTAGATTTAAAGTTCCATTTTACATTGTTATATTTAAAATTATTTTCAAAGGTTGTGTCATTATAATTTATTTATCAATACTTTTAGCATAAAGTCAATGTCGACCAACTGTATCATGTATCATTTAATAGTTTACACAACTAAAATACAGTCCAACTCGACTAAGAGAACCCATTCTCGTACTCATAATCTTACTCGCCTAGGAGAATACAGTTTTTATTCATTCTTTTATGCATGCATGTTATACGGTAATATATCTTTTATTTTATATACAAAATACATTGCTGTATTTCTCATTGTTATTTATCAGATATTTTAAATACAATTTTTAAATATAGAACTTACCCAATATGTAAGAAAAGTTAAAAAAATATGTGAGCGAGGGGTATTAAATGAAATGACATCAATACCCAAATTGCTAAATGTTTACATAATGCATTAACAACATTATCATGGAGTAACTTTCGCAGGTTCGCTTTCTTTAAGCTTGGAACTGGTACAAAATTGCAAGGTGAAAGACAAAGTGAAATTGTTGGAATTGTAAGCAATATGTTTTTCATGAAAGGGTCTATGAGTGAATAAGTAAATAGGACAAATTAATGATAGTGATGTTTAATAGTTATGCGATTGAATGATTAATGAAATGCATGGTGTATAGGTAATACAATTTTTTTGTCTGTTAATATGTTTTATGAATATTCGCAACATTGTTATGTTTTATTTACAATTTTAGTTTGCAAATTTGTATGTTCCATTATACAAGTGTAAGTTGATTGAATTATTGTTATAACACTTTGTATAATGGAAAATAAACCTTGTTTATACTATACTTGGTTTGTATTTGTTTATGTTATATTTGTTTATTTTATATTGATTATGAAGCAAGTACATCTTGAATTAATTACTCACAAAAACGCTTACTGGTTCCCAAAGTACTAATGCAAAACGAATCATTCATTGGAATTCATGATAACTACGAGTGTACCGTATGATTTTTCATATCTTATGGGTTTTTTCATAATCTTATACATGGTTTTCTCAAAATTATGTATAGAGTGTTACTGTTAAAAGTAAAAGACATATCAATGGCCAAGACTTTTAGCATTGTTAAAGGGAGACTATAAATCATTTGCAATAATTCAGTAGATTTGTTATAATTTCTCTTAACTAATAGAATATAGAAACAAATTCGGTTGAACATTTTAAAGGGAGTCTATTATTTATAAATTTAACATTGATTTACACGTCATGTATATCCCTCTTCAAAATCAAATTAAATTTAATTGAATTTTAAGCTACATCAATATTCATATTGCTAAAGGTTTACATAATGCATTAACAACATTATCATGGAGTAACTTTCGCAGGTTCGTTTTCTTTAAGCTTGGTACTGGTACAATTTGCAAGATGAAAGACAAAGTAAAATTGTTGGAATTGTAAGCAATATTTTTTCATGCAAGGGTCTATGAGTGAATTAGTAAATAGGACAAATTAATGATAGTGATGTTTAATAAGTATGCGATAGAATGAATAATGGTTAATGCATGGTGTACAGTAAATACAATTTTGTTTGTCTGTTAGTTGGTTTTATGAATATTCGTAACATTGTCATGTTTTATTTACAATTTTATCTTGAACATTTTAAAGGGAGACTACAGTCCTACACATAGGAGTGAAAACCTTTGAAATTCTGGAGAAAATGATAACGGTACACCAATTTGCCACACACCACAGTTGTTATCATTACCCTGAGTTAGACCCTAAATCTTTCAAGAAATGTTAGGCTATAGGTTGTTATCTTACAGATGGTATAATTTATGGTCAATGAGAATCTCTAGCTCTGGTCAGTTTTCATGTTTTCTGTTTGAATGAAATTCAGTGAAGGTAGTTCTGACTCTGTACAATCAATGAGAAAATAAAAAGAAATAATTTGCATAATTACAATGTATGTAATTCAAATATTTAAAGAAAGATAAAAACAATAAAGTTCGTAATTTTCACATCATAATAAGATTATATCTTAATAAATGAATTACTATATCATTTAAATATTTAATGAATAACAGAAATGGTTACCAAAGATATGGCATTAGAACACATTGTAGGCATATGGAAATTTTATCTAATAAGAGATCGGTCAGGGAAATTCTGGTTAGTAAAAGAATCTCACTCTCTTACAACAGCTCACATCAACAGTCATGGTCATCAGCTTGGCTTGAATCCAAGAATATCTACCTGGAGACATGTAATTTGTACAACATTATTTAATGCCTCAAAATGTTCGAATAACTTCTGTAATATTAAACTACTCGTCCTGAGGAGAGCAAGTATCTTTAAGCCATAATTTAAAGTGTACATGATTCATGCATCCAAATATATCCACAAACAAGTTCAGGATATTAAATCTTGAATGTAGTCAAATAAAATTGAGAACATTTACAACCTCTAAATATAAAAGTGTATGAACGGTTTTTTACTTTTTAAAATTCAGTTTCAAAATATAATCAATTAGAACAAGATCGGCGTTGACATTGAATGTTGAAATATGAGACTCACTCGATTCACATAAAAAACGTTTAAATAGATATTAGTTTACCTACAGAACTTAACAACTTAAAAGAACTTATACAAAATTATTATGATAGGTATAACAACAGCCTATACCGAAAAATTAACAAGTGTTAATATTACAAAAGACGTCTGGTAACTTGAGACGAATAAATTATTAAGTTATAGATTTGTGCGCAATACAGAATATATTTTTTAACTATATATTGTTAGGCGCGATATAACCTTTCTGTGTTGATGCACCGTAAAAGCCAAACAAACAAATATAAAATGGAAATCTTCTTGCAGAATTTATTATTAGTATTTTATTTTAAACTTCAGCTGAAGAACAAATATTGGAACATATGAAATTAATCAAAAAGAGCGTTTGATTAGTGCGTAAAATATTAGAAGGTGACTTTACATTTTGACTGCCATCCTACAGGTCAATACACAAGGTTTGTTTGTCATATTTGTCATGTAATATTCCTTTTATTTCGTTTTTAGTTGATGAAATTTATGATCTTTGAGAGTATATATATAATACTGATATTTGTTTACTTGAAATTCTTATTGTTTTGTTTGAGTACAGTTTAACAGTTTTGAACTTGCATTCAAATTATTCCGTCCCATCTCTAACAAGTGAATTGTCAACCATCGCAAAGTTAAGTTTGTTTTAGCTTTTAAAAAGCATTTTTAAGCGAGATTTATTAAGGTTTAGATGTTGATCTTCTAAACGTTCCTAATACGCATTGAGTGCCTGCTTATAACTATATCGACTATAACATTTGGCAGTATTTATTTTGATTTACAACGACATACGGGACATGGATAAAGAGTTTACATTTATAAATGAGATATTTAATGACAACAGTGTAAAGATAAATGTAGGTTATATAAATTGATCCACTTACTATGAACATTAGCTGAAACGGACATGATATTAAACGTTCACGATTCATACATTAAAGTAAAATTAATAATAAGCAAATAGCTTATATTAAAATGTGAGAAACATGTTTCTGTTATTTTAGAAATGGCTACTTCAAGCAAGCATCAAATAGAATCAAGTATAAAGGGATCAGACTTCTTGTATGATCTTGTGTGCAAACCTTGCCATCTTGATGATATAGCAAAACCTGCCATTGGATATTGTACTAATTGCAATGAACATCTTTGTTCCATGTGCTATGCTAACCACAAGAAATTGAGACCAAGTAGACATCACAAACTATTGGATTCAAGTTCCATGCCAACAATACAAACACTCGATGACACAGACACGACAGTAGATGAAGGACCATCTGACAGTCTTACTACACCGTGTGGAAAACATAGCGAGGAGTATATCAAGCTTTACTGCAATGATCATAAGATGACACTTTGCAGTATTTGTGTCACTTTAAATCACAGATCTTGTAAAGTTGATTATATTCCTGATATCTCGAAACCTGTCCTGAATAGCGATATCTTACGGGAGATAATTGCTAGAACACAATCTATTGAGGTTAAGTGTGACTCAGTTAAGAATGGAATATCTCAAGATACACAACAGACAATATATTCTTTAAACAGATCATTGTCGGATTTAAAGAAATACAGAAATGACATCAACAGAACACTTGATATCCAGGAAGAAGAAATTACTAAGGATATAAATTATTTAACGGAACATCTTAACAACAAAGTAAAAACCACAGGAACAAACTGTGAAGTTATGAAAACAGATGCTAAATTGAAAAAAGATACACTAGATCAAATGAACAAATCAAATCAGCCAAATCAACTATTTATAGAATTACAACAGACCACAGCAGTTCTAGACAAATATGAGGACAGTCTACAGTCAATGGAAAGCCAACATAACCCTGATGAATACCAGTTTTTACCAAATACAACGATACAGCAGATTCTTGAAGCGGAAAACCCTCTTGGTACGATATCATCAAAACAAAAGGCAATGCCACCAACCCCCTTAAACATACAATCACAAAGTCCTGACCATACAGCTATCAAACCTACAAGTCAACAAGTTCATTTACCGTCTACATCAAGTGACGATTATCAACCAAGACAACCACAAACAACCATTGAACCAAAAATTGTGGATGAAATATTAGTGAAGACAAGTGGAAATGAAATAGATTGTAGGATCACAGGAATGACCGAAATAACTCCTAATACATTAGGACTCACAGATTATTACAACAAGTCCATTAAACTACTAGATATTCAAAGTAAATCGGTTACATCAACACTCAGACTAGAAGATCAACCCAGGGATATAACAACACTATCTACAACAAAAGTTGCTGTCACCCTACCTGATGGACAATATATACAGTTTGTTACTGTATCTAACAACCTGAGGAAGTCTCGTAGGATAAATACCAATGGTAAATGTCATGGTATATGTTATCATCAAGATAAACTTATTGTTACATACTGTTTTCCTGGTAAACTTGAAATACTTGATATGAAAGGTAAAGTGATCAAATCAATAACCACAGATATATCAGGTGAAGATATATTCTATCAACCATTATATGTACTATGTAACAGTCAATACATTTATGTCTTTGATAATGGTAACGACACCATAACCATGATTGATTATTACTGTAATATAATATCTAGATGTGATGTCAATGCTGCTAGAGGAATGGCTTTCTTAGATAATGGGAGAAGTTTGATATGTTCCCTGTTAGAAAACAAGATATATCACATATCAGAAGATGTTAAGACATGTACAGCTATATTACAAGATGTTAAATATTCTCAAGCTATATGTGTAAATCCTCAACACGATAAAATATATATAAGTAAGTTTGATTGCTTTAGTAACAGCGGGATAAACAACACTATTCTTGTATGGAACATATAATTATTCAAATCGATATGGACTCTACATTATATATCATCAGTTTGACAACATCATTCTTGTTTGGAATATATGAATATACAAGTTAATTGACATTAATAATAACCAATCCAACTTTAAAGCCATTTTATCAAAGCACTGAATGCACAGAGACATTATCATTGACATTTAATGAAAGATATTTGTGACATTTATCCTGGATTCTTTGGATTAAACAAGTGAAAATTCACCCCCCGAAACAGTGAAAATCGTAATTAAAAGTAACACAATTAATTTGAAATCAGAATACTGAATGTACTTCATAGGTAAAGACATTACTGCTGTCAGCTTATTGCATTAGTAATCAAAATACTGAATGCACAGTAGTTTAGTGAGACATTTATTAATGTGTTGATGTAACAAAGGATTAAATCATTATTATCTGAACCATTGAAATCAAAGTACTGAATGCACAGAAGTTTAGTGAGACATTTATTAATGTGTTGATGTAACAAAGGACTAAAGCATTATTATCTGAACCATTTAGGTAAAGACATTACTGCTGTCAGCTTATTGCATTAGTAATCAAAAGACTGAATGCACAGTAGAGTAGTGAGACATTTATTAAAATGTTGATGTACAAAGGACTAAAGCATTGTTAACTGAACAATTGAAATCAAAGTACTGAAGGCAAAGTAGAGTAGTGAGACATTTAAGAAAATGATGATGAATCAAGGAACTAAAATATTTTTAACTGAAACATTTAAATCAAAGTACCAAATGCACAGTAGAGTAGTGAGACATGTAATAATGTGTTGATGAAATTTGAACCATTGAAATCATATATAAGTTAAAGATTGAATTGCGCTGAAACACCATTATTTACACTTATGGCTTGCAGGAACAACGCTTCTACTTGGACTTCATGATATAGACCATACGGCTATACATATTCTGAATCAACGGAATATTTCATAACAATACATGTGCTCAACATTCCAAACTTTTGAATAATTTTCAAACCATGTATAGACTCAATTATTGGAACATTATGTTATTTATCAACTATCATTAACTATAATATAATAGAGAACAATGGATTATATCAAACTTTATCAACAAGCGAAGTTTACCATACTTTATGTGGATTTTTATATACTATGTTTACGCGGACGATTAACTCAGGAGAGTCGACCACATGTCTGACTTAAATGAAACAATGAAAAGTTTCTTTATTTCTCATTTTCTAACATAAAAGAAACAATTGAGACAACTCTCATTTCCTGTTGATATTGGGGATGTGTAACGCAGCCTGTGGACCAAAGACAATAGTTATTTCAGGGATCCAAGACGTTTTAAGTTGCCTTTTATCTTCTGCACGCTTACATATCATTTACAAATCCCATCTTACAGTTGCTGTTTTGACATTATTTTGACAAGCTGACAACGTATCAAGCTCACATTGATTTCATCCTATAAAATGATGTACATGCTATGGAGTCTAACACGTTCATGAGTTCTTCACTTGTCTCGCATTTCTATATGTGTGCGCACGCAAGCAACTCAGAACTCAAATGGACATGAGAGTGTTATCTGAACATGACGTTGCAGAATATTTTAGTGATAAACGTAGATATGAGCTCTTAACTCAAAGTCAATCAAGAATACCATTCAGGTTTGAAACTAGAAGTCAGAAAACATCAACTAACAAACCACGTGATGAAGCATTGGAACTTCGTTAACCAAGGGAACTTAGATCTTCGTGACAATCCTATATCACAAACAGTCAAGTGTCGCTTAATTCCTGGATATGTACTAATAACCAATCACATTCTATATCCAACACTCAACGATCTTTACACGAACTAATTTTCCTGATTCTGTCCAATAGACAGAATAAATTGAAATTTGTACTTATTGGTGAAATTCCGACAAGATATAAAGATGTTTCATTTGAACAAACACTGACTGATGATAAAGAAAAATCATTGAATTCAAAATGCAAAAGTTACTTGCGATGTGAGACACGTAACATTATCCACGATGGAAGAGACGGCTATCAACAACAATCGAACAACAGAAGTGGATAGTGACGCTTAATAAAAGCCTTAAGTAGGAGAGTCTCGACGTCCCAATAACCAAACAACCGACGTCAACCTCGAAAAATGCTGAAATAAGAGATAAGTTGTCAAATCATCTAGAGGGATCATCATTGAGTCGTGAAGCCTATCTTAAGCCAGTATTGCAGGACAAAAGATTTATGCAAATGCAGCACATAAACGAGCTAGTTAAATTGCGGAAATTCCAAGACATTTCTGAAAATCTGGTATCTAATCAGCAGCAAGTATAAGAATCGAGACCGAAAGTTAGAAACATTTAAGACCATATATTTGTGCGTTTGTTTGTTGGGTTAAACGCCACAGCAACACATTGTACAGGTCATATAACGGCGGTCAATCAATCTACTCACTCCTCCTGGAAAGGCTAAATCTTTGGATTCAGCTGTTAACCAACTAATAAGCGCATACTTTCGTCAGTGATTGACAACAGCCCAACACAGTTAAAATCATTGGAAGGAGGAAGAATGGCCGTATAAATAATTTCATGACAAAGCTCCTCGAAAGTAGGCCCCGCCTGGGAATCGAACCAACGACCCCTCGATCAGTTTACTTTCGTGCAACCAACGGAGCTAACCGGGCGGCCCAATTTATTAAACAGCAGTTTAGTCTCTATGTAGCGACATTTTCTCTTCTCAAAACAAAGCATTTTGAACGATGTAAACAAGTCATTGAAAATACTGAATGCGGAGCCGCGGTCGTGGCGTAGTGGTTAGCATGTCTGACTTCGAATCCGGAGATCACGTGTTCGGAACCCAGTCGCGGCAGATCATACCCTATATATGAGTTCTCGGCCTCGTGATTGGGTAAGTTAGTTCTGGTGAAAGAAAAGTGTCCAGAAAACCTAAAGTAGGAAAAGCTGGCCGTCGTATATATGACCGATATATGTGTTGAATATGACGTTAAAAAACTGAATGCGACATGAGTATTATTAAAGCAAATGTGAGCTTGACGTCACATGTATTGTCGAGTTGTCAAATCAAACATTCGCGAGTGTGCGTGCGGAAAATAAAGATCGAGTTTTAATTAGTTTGACTGTTACAGCGATCAATGTAACACATACTTTCAATCTGTATTTACTTAAGATCACGCGCACACTGTACGAATGGTAACAATACTTTCGGAAATGCAAGCCAAGCACATAATTAAAGTGCAGTTTTAGATCAATTTTGTTTTATTTCATGAATAGGCAGTGAACTGTGTAAAGAGCATTAAAATAATTTTCATCATTTTGTTGTGATAAGTGACATTTATTTGCACTTAAAGTAGGAGCTGAAATGCAGTAGTAGGGCACGCGCTAAGGAATTGAGATATCCCAACTTGGTTCGAACCAAACTAGGAGCATTGCTAATTTCATTGAGTAAGAAATTTACCTACAACTGTTCCTCTTCATCAAGGTGTTAATAGGTAATGTGAGGGGTCACCTGTCTGAAGGATATTTTAATGATCAGGAGTTATCGTACAAAACTTGTTAAGTCGGCTGAATATGTATAAAGAAACAAGCTTTAAGCCGCACTTCAATTGTTTTAGCTTAAACTATTTGTATTTATCATCATGTATAATGAATAATCAGCGCATTCTGTACTTTGTTCATTATAAACAGTTTTATAATTATATTTTATTGTCCTGCATTATTATCTATTTCATTGCTTTTAAATCTGTATTTATATAAACAGATCAATGGTCTTCCATTATTATAATTTTAAGCTACTAGTTCACAGGTTCAGTTAATTTAATATTTCAGTACTTGTTTTACTTGTTATCGTCTGCAGCTATGTAAAAAGATAAAGTTTTTATATTGTATGGCAAATTTACTCATCGATTATGAGAAATGTACGATAAACTTCACATAAATGCTTTAGAATTATTTACACCGAGTTCTAGTAAAGCTTTTGTAAAAGTTAAAAACCGTGGACGAGTAGCTTTAAACTCTGAAAACAAATGAACATACTAAGTACATATATCTGAACTTTATTTTACACGTTATCAACAATTGTACATTTACTTGTTGTAAACTTAGTTATACTGGTATGATGGAATTGTGAGAAATGTTACAAGACGTTGAAATCTAAAATAAATAACATAAATTATGCATGTTAATATTTCTAATAAGGTTTAATTAGTCATGTTTGTGTTACATAAGTATATTTTGTTCACACTAATCTATATATGTTTCTTATGTTCAGTTATACAGTGTCACCCATAATTACCAGCAAATCTTTAAATGTGGAATTTGTTTTTAAATCATTTCAATGTCTTAGGAGATTGAAATACTTTTAGATACATGTACATGTTTAACAAGTTCAATTGTATAGAGTATCATTACCTCTTTTTTTAAAAATGTGTGAAAAGAATGTGAAGTGAAAAATTCCAGTTTCTTTCCGAACCGAATGGTAATTTTGGATTGCACTGTATTTTTATATTTTTATAGATTTTCTTTCACAAAGATGCCATTATTGCTGTTAATTCATTTCTAATTTGTTGGAAACTGGTAATATTTTGAAATACACGGGGACAATGTTTATATTTTGCAAACTCGGCACGATAAAGGTTAATATGTATGCCTGTTCATGTATGCACTGGCATTTGTAACAATTAATTAGCATCTTAATTTTATCCAGGGAAGTGTAAGATTGAACATTATAATGATAGGGTCTGACAGTGAGTGAATAAATAAGACAATACTGTGGTTAGACGAGTATATAAATGCGATAAATGATGACAGTCAGGAAGTATAGGAATTTGTGTGTTTGTTGGCGTGTGTTGTGTGAGTGTAAATATTTCTGTATTTCGTTCTTTGTAGGTAGAATTCAATTGTTAAACCGTTATGTTCATTTATACATTTGTGAAATGTTAGAATGTGATTATATTACTTTGATTATGATGTAAAAAAACATTGATTATATATTATACTTTGTTTGTACTTATTGCTCTAGTTTATTTTATCTTAGTTTTAGAATATATGTTTACAACTTAAATTTATCATTCTTGAGTACACTTCCTGGCTCGCCAAGAATTGTGTTGGTAGGATTGGTTGACAGATAACATAACACGATGTAAAGTGATTATGATTTCCACCATCACTAAGAACGAATTGAGCCTGCTTGCAATTGTGTGAATAGTTTTGTATGCCGTTTTATAGTTATATTACTTTGCTCACGCTGTAAAATAAACATTGTATATAATAATGTTCCTTGTGTTTTTGTATCGTTCTAGTTAATTTTATTTCAATAGAATAACATATTGCAACTTAAATTAATCACTCTTGAGTAAACTTCCTGGTTCAACAAGTATTGAGTTGGTAGGGTTGGTTGGTAGATAAAACAACGATGTTTAGTTTTTGAATATAAATTGAGCCATCACAATGAACTATTTGGAACATGCTTCCAATCGTATGTTTCTGGACCAAGGCTACGTAATATGTTTGTTTTGAATATACATGATTTGTGTTCATTTTATGTAAGTATTATTGTGCGTAAATTTTGACCCCGGCCTGACCTTTATGCAAGTATATTCACTACATTTAGTACGAATGCAGTATTAATGCTCGATTACACCGTGGCCGAGAGGATTATGTGTTGAAATTTAACACATAAACATACCTTTATAATTTTACAATCGCTGCCGAAGTGTAGAGTAGGCTTGGTACTGATTTTCGTCGGGATATGTGTGGATAATTATTAAATGCAAATTTGAAAGGTCAAATCGGGGTCAAACTATACGCACTATACTAAGACTCTTATTGCTCTAAATAAAACAAGTAAATCAACTTGCTGTCATGATAAGTATGAGATATACACGATCAATGTTTTCAACAAATCCATATCATCTGTAATGGTGTATAAACATTCATATTATTATCGTATATGAGGGTTTATGTCACAAGTGGACCAATTTGAACCTTTCTTTATTTAAACATACTGTATAGTGCAAGTATGTTACAGAGGTCTTTGGTTTGGTTCCTAGACGGATGTACATACAGTCGTAGAATGGAATGATTTTTATGTTTATTCTCCGCCATGACTTTGTGTTAAATAGTGCAATCATCCGCCACTGTTGAACGAAGGTATGGTGCTAGTGCTAGGTCAAAGGCTTAGATCTAGAACTCTAGGCCTATCCAGGAATTATGTATTGCAATTGTCAGTCTCTGACGAAAATATGGCTAAGTAGTTGATTAACAGCTAAATCCACAGATTAAGATTAAGAGATTAAGAGGAGTGAGTAGGTTGACTGACCGCCGTAATATGACCTATACAATGTGTTGCTACGGCGTTAAACCCATCAAAAACAAACAAAATATAACCAATACTCGCCTACCTTTTCACAATGCCGGAAACTTCTCCATATTATTTAATCAATGGAAGATAATTGGCATTAGTGTCAGAGTTTCATGGAAGGATATTACCTCCCCGGGTGGGATTCGAACCCGTGCCCCCTTCGGGACACGAGACTCAAAATCCTGGCACACTACCAACTGCGCTTTTGACCCGTGTTAAAAACGTATATGAAGCTTTATATCATATTGTATGAATAAAGGGAGAAAATCAATGAAATAGAAAGTGATATAAAATTAGAATAGCTATATTACTCTTCTTTTGTATTATCTTTATCCAAAATAATCTTTATATAACCAGAAAGATTGCAAAATTTCGAAGAACTTAGCAGTTCGTGGAGGGCGAGCTATTAGTTACAAAAATATGTACACAGTGATTCTTCCTCTTTACGGTTTTTGTAGCCTTAGAGTAATCTATATAAGTTAACTGCTAATAACAAAGACATTAAATTTAGTATACGGTAAAAGTATTTTCAAAATCGTAAAAGGGAGACAAAACGTCATTTTCAATAGTTCGGTAGAATTGTCTTGTTTTCTCGTAACTGTTACAATGAAGAAGCAAATTCAGTTGATTATTTTAAAGGGAGATTAGTATGTATTGATTCAAGATTTATAAAGCGTGCAATGATTATCTTCTTTTTTTTATCGCTGAATTAATATCTACAGAATTCAGCGCAACTTTTCATTACAACCGTCCGCAAACAAATTGAAACAGCGTATTTAAATCAAAGAAAATTGTTTGTTTTTGTTGAATTTAACGCCGTATCAACACAGATTATATCCAGATGCGAAGAAGTTGAACCTATCGTAGGAATTACTTTGTTAAAAGGCAGAAGTAGATTAATTGCCTGCTCACAGGTTAGTGATTGTTTATATTATTAGACAATGATAACATGAAAATGAAAGTTATATTACAAGATGTAGAATGTCCTTATCCTGTATGTGTAAATCATCAAAACAACAAGTTATTTATCAGTAGATTCAGTTTAAATGAGACTTTGGACAACAACATTCTTGTGTATGATAAACTACATGTACACATTAATATCAATAATAGCCAGACCAAATGCTACCGTTTAAATCAAAATACTAAATGCACTTACTATAAAGTCAAGGTACTTGTCATCCAATGATTTATTTATGTGACCTATTTCTGAAGATATGATGTTGAAGTAACTTGGATAAAACATGGAACAAAAACATGTTTAACCTGAAACATTGAAATAATATACGAGTATATATAATTATTTTATTTAATCAAAGAACACTATGTTCTATACTATATGACGTAAGTGTTGTTTGAAATTAATGGAACAACTTCTTTTGAATAATAGTCAACATTTGAAAGAAAAAAATCTGATATATTTGATAATTGAAACTTTGTACTTTTCTATATACATGTAGTAACATTATAATACAATACGAGGGTCGAATTATTTTAATTTAATTTTGTTTCAACGCCCATTGTTGAGATTGTCGTGTAGATAGTGTCAATTTGGTTTCTTTTAAATTGACTCACTATAACAAACAGTGAACAATTACAACAGCTTAATCATTGAATGCAAGACATCTAAATACTGTAATAAATTTGAAAAAAAAATACTATCAAACTACAAGTCGAGAAGGAAAATAATAAATTAATTGCAAATTTCAATTTAGTTTATATCAATTATTTTATGCACATTGTATGAGTCTTTTATTGCATTATTTTGTATAATTATAAGTACAAATAACGTAGCTTTTAATGTTACTATTGTTTTCTTTAAAAAAAATGGAACTTTTGTGTTAAACATATTGCTTTTATTGTTTAAATATGTGCGTTCGAAGACCTTACCTTAAAGTTCATTTTTTTTCTGAGACTCTTTGAAACAATCAAATAGTGTTCTTTTAGTGACTAATTCATTGCATATTGACATACATCTATAAAATATGCTACTTTATAGCTTTCAAATTAAAAAATCTGTTTGTGACATGTATTTTATATTTAGTGAAATTCTTAAACCAGTTTGCCTTAAAATATTAAGATGTATTAATCTAAGCATTGTAATAGACACTGACTTATACCTTATCTGTGAGCGAGTAGCTTAAAAAATGGTGTCAGTGTTTTATTCTGCTTGAAAATTACATAATGAATTTACCAATTATGTTTTAAATTCCTGATGTGTTATTTCATTTAGGTTGGTATGAGTACGAACAAAAAACTAGTGAGCAATCGGGCATGTAAAAATGTTTGAATTGAAACATTACAATTTATAACGAAAGGGTATGTGAGTTATTGACTAAATGATACATTGAGTGATAGGGTTGGATTGAAAAAATGGTGTAAGTCATTGTGTATAGTAAATACGACATAAATGATAATGTGGTTTGATAGATGTGACATTAAAAGAATAGTGAATTCATGGTGTATAGTAAATAAAGCAATAAATGATAGTGTGGTTTGATAGATGTGGGATTGAATGAATGATGAAAGCCATGGTGTATAATAAATAAAACAATGAATGATAGTGTGGTTTGATAGATGAGGGATTGAATGAATGGTGTAAGTCCTGAAGTATAGTAAATAAGACAATACATGATAGTGTGGTTTTATAGATGTAGGGTTCAATGAATGGTGAAAGTCATAGTGTATAGTAAATAAGGATTTGTGAGTTTTCTGTATGGTTTAATGAATTATTTGCTACATTGTTGCGCTTTATATACAATTCACTTTTCAAGTTTGTATGTTCAACTAATCATTTAGCGTTGTTTGAGTATTAGTTATGCTGTAAAATAAATCGTATATATATGGCATACTTTGTTTTTTATTTGTTTTATATATTTTGTTTTATCGTGATAGTTAAGCAAGTACTTATATCGTAAATAATCAATTAATGTTAGGCTTCCTGGTTCCTAAAGTAACAGTCAAATACTTACCGGGGAGATTGATATATAGATACCAGTATCCAAATGACAAGGGATAAAAGCTGTATAGTCTGTGAACGGGTGTAAATATGAAACTTAGTACTAATGCATAATTGCATATATTCATCGCAATCTTCGTTAACCACAAATAGTATATGTGCTGGTAACACACATTGTCTTGGAATAGATGCGCTATACACGGATATAGTAAATCTAAATTATGAGGACGGAATGAAGTTCTTGACAACAGAAGCTAAAGGCTTGGACGCCAGAAAGGTTTAATACGTTTTTGTCAATTTTATATGTAAATACCGATGTTCTTTTAACATTGTGATGATGTCACTTGCTTGTGACGCGTATGCCTCTGACAGTTACTGGTACAAGTTCATAACATTACTGATTCTTACGACTAAATCACTCTTACATCTGCTTCCTGTTCCGTCTCCGGTACTTAGCTAGAATGACTAATTTCCTTGCTTAAAGAAATAAAGTGGTGATTTTTTTCTGATATTTGAACCAACGTTGATATTTAAATCAAACATACGAGTAAGTACGTATATGTTTCTTATTGAATATGAGTGCTTTAGATGAACACAGGTCTATTTTATGTCCAGGATTACTGAATATTGGAAAAAAAACAACGTTCTAAACAAAATATGCATATAACTTACTGTCATTACATAAAGTATGTATGATGTCACGATCAAGGTATTCAACAAACCTACAACATCTTATATGGTACTTAAACACATACATTTATCATGTATGAGGCTTTATGCAACATTCCACTATTAAAACATTCCACGTTTTAAGATAGTATTTAATTCGAGAATGTGCCTTGGGTTGTGGGTTTGAATCCCAAATGGAATTAGATATCGTCGTAGAATGAAATTATTTCTATGTATATTATCCAGCTTGACTTTAATCAAGTAGAGCGGTTGTCTGCCACTCACTAGCGAACGATAATATGTGATAAGTACTTGTTTGAAGGGTTAGATCTAGGTCTTCTACAGGAACGATGAATAGGACTTACAACAGCGATTTGACTGAACTAAAAACAATGTGGCGAAAAGTATCAGACATTAAATAACTGCTTTTGGAAATGTAATTAAATACTGGTAAATGTCTGTATCAAATTGGAAAAGCACCTAAGTTTTTATTTTGACTTTGATACAACGCAATTCTTCATATTTTATGTTTTATGACATTTCGACACATGGTATTTTCAAAATAATGTATGAAATGTTATTGTTGAAAGTGAAAGACATGTTAATTAAGTCTTTGGTCAAATAAGTTTAGAATTGTTAAAGGGAGACTATACTAGTGAGTCATTTTCAATAGTTAAGTCGATTTGCCGTGTTTTCTCTCAACTGTTGAAATAAAGAAACAAAATCACCTGAACATTTTAAAGAGAGACTATTATGTTAAAATTTAAAATTTATTAAAATGTCATGCTTCTTTCTCGTTAAATATCACTAAGTAATTTCCAAAATTTTTAAGCAACTTTGGCATTAGGTTCAATATTTTTAAATCTAGCATTAAAACATGTTTTAAAGAGATTATATCAATACGTTATACAGTTATACATACACATGTATGTTTTTTATACATAAGCATGTGTCTGACGATATGTGTTTAATTTCTCAAGTGTAGGTAATAAATAAGACAAAATCACATACAACATTGTAAAGGTAATTATGGATGCCATTGTATATACATTGTATATGTTTGTCTGTTAATTTTTGTTGGGTTTAACGCCATAGCAACACATTGTATAGGTCATATAACGGCGGTCAGTCAACCTACTCACTCCTTCTGGAGTGAAATCTTCTGGAGCTAAATCTCTGGATTAAGCTGTTAACCAACTAATAAGCGCATACTTTTGTCAGTGGCTGTCAACTATCCTACACAATTAAAAATCATTAGTAGGAGGGAGAACCCTCGATCAGTAGACGTGCATGCTACCAACTGAGCGGGCGAATTTTTACATATAAGTACAACACCTCTACGGAGTATTCATTTAGAAGAAATAAGAAAATGCCTTGTATTATTTAGTATATAAAATATAACACACATTAGTAACATTGTAGCCTTGCCTAAACTTTAAGTGCAAGAGTACGATATATTTCGATTCTTCTCTTATTATCTACACACGGACTGTGCCGAGACGAGATTTAAATTTAAAGAAGTCTAAACTGATTATCTAAAGGATTTGATGAGTAATGTTATCAAAGAGTATACGCAGTGAACGCTAATATTGCTTTACGGTTAAAGAGGAAGTAAAAAAAAAACAAGAGTGATTAAAGGCGACGTTACTTTTCTCGTGAGAACCCGGGGTATATACATTCGAGACGTTGCAGCCCTAAATAAGCGAATAGTGTACAGGTTAGACTTCAATATGTTTATATATAATTATGTGTGCTACAATATCATAGGAAGTGTATAGTAAATATGGTTCTTCTTCAGGGGCGGATCCATGATTGTTTCTAGGGGGAGTCCAAACTTTTTGTTTCAAACTTTCCATCCACAATAAGCAAGCGTACGATATATTAATATCATAGAATATGTATAGTAAATATGGTTCTTCTTTAGGGGCGGATCCATGATTTTTTCTAGGGGGAGTCCAAACTTTTTGTTTCAAACTTTCCAACCAGGGGCACCCGGACCCCCCCGGACACCCCTTGCTACATCCGTCTATGTACTTTACAAAGGGCGTAGGATAATTAAACCCATTTACAATGGATATGATTTTTATACTAAAGTTACTCTGAACAACTCTACATACTTGACTAATTATTCGTTAAGCTCTAATTGCAATGTCAATGTATAGTTAAGATATCAAACCTTTAATCTGTACCAATACATATTAAATATCAAACCATTGTATACAACCATAGTATATTGTATTTGAATAAACGACATGTCCTCAGGTTTAAGACAAGCGCAGTTATGAATACACCATGTGTTATCTACGTTATTGATTGATTCATGTTACATTTCTTATCTGTAGGCAATAAAATAACCCGTATGTTGTATACAAAAACGGTGTAGACGTACGTTCTGTCGTTATACTACTAACATTAAGACCGAGAGAGTAAAACTGACATTTCATCAAAACCAATACTCGTATCAACAACTTATTTGAAGATTTAAGGGTATGTGTAAATTTACGTTTCTAATATTATATTTATAGATGCATTTTAGTTTCTTTTATATTCGATGTCGTTGAAAATGTCATTGAAAATAATTCATTATAGAGACATCAAACAATCTACTTTCGGTTTCTTTGTTTCATAAAATAATATCAATGCAAAATCATAATTATGTCCTATCGGTGAGTAGACATCATTCTATCTAGTTAACTTTAAATGTAATTGATTTAATTCAAGGATAATAATTGATTTAAGTGTCATTTTCAGGAAATCTATAATTACTATTTTTAGAACAACTCGTTTTCCGAAAATAGCACTTAAAATGTACTAAAATTGTTGTACTTGCTATTTTAGGTCATGGTTTCTTATGTTTCATGGGAGAATTTTGAAACATGACACGCATTTTACAAATGGTGTGAAAGATATAACGATCTCAAATAGTTTATTTAGATATCTGTGTTCTACATTACTAATTTACTATACAAGAAAATATTGATGCAAAGCATCAAAGAGCGCAAAAATTATTAACATGAAAGTACTGCTTAAGCTTGTAATTCTCTATAAATGAGACATTTATTTAACAAAAAATTGCTTATTAACCGCTAATTAAAGCAATTAAGTATAATTACTAAAACATAAACACCAATCTAAATGTACAAAAATATAATATGGTTATAATAAGTGATGGTCTAATAATCCTTCTTTGTTTATGGTGTCAGTGTTTTCTCAAGCGTTTTAGACCGTCCCCAAACATGATTTCGAGTGTGCTTTCTATAAATAAACGTCGAAGACCGTGAAAGTCGAGTATATACATACGTGTTAGTTTAAACCACATGTTATTTTTTGAGAAATTCCTATTAAAGATCATTTATTAATGCTAAACAAAACAAATGAAATGTTTACAAACAAAACACGTCAGATAAATAAATGCATTAACTTAAAATTTCTCGCCTAGCTGTCTTGCCACATAAAGTACGTACGCTTTTTAGTCTAACCTTTGCTGACTTCAATGGCGGACTCCATGAGTGAGTTAGACAGTAATCAGGCAGTAACAGCCGAAAAGTTCCGCATGCACAGGCATATTCAAAACGCATTTCATATAAGAGCGCACACTTCGGTGTGCACTCAACAATAGGCGTATAGATCAAATAAGCTTAAGGACTATGTTATTTACGAATGTCCTTCATGGCTTTAAAATAGGTGTGGTTGCAATAATTGAAATTTACAGATAATTTTCATAATTTTCAGTTTTCATTTTAATCCTAATGAAATAAATACGTAAGTTCAATAGAAAAATATATAAAAAGTGGTTTATTTACATTTATTTTTAATGACAAAAGTGAGTTTAAACATGTAAACTTTTGTGCAAGTTTACATGAAGTACAGTGAAAACAGTTAAAATAAAATCTTCTTATCAGATTGTACATATGCACTAAGAGTTAAAAAAAACAAATTAATTTATACATTGTCTGAAATCAGTATAATAAAATATCTATGTTAACTAAAATTCATAATTTCCAACAGGTCCAAAATACAACTTAACACAAAAGGAGTAGTACAAACAATAAGAATGGTGTCCAATAATGGACACAGATAATAAAAGGTACACACTTAAATTAGGTATAATTCACTAATGTAAAATTGTGTTTTCGACAACAATTTTTTTTCAGAAAATGTGTCTCTAATTGAACACTGTATTTTTAATATTTGTACGATGTCATATTTTTAAATTATATTATTAATTACTTTGTACGGATAATTACCATTACACTATTTTCATGTAAAAGTAAGATAATAACTCACTTTCATTAAACATTTTCATTAACAAGTTTACATCAGAATGTTGTTTTATAATTTATAGATCTAATCCAATGACATGCCAATGATTAACGTGATGTAATCAAGGAAAGGTCTTAAATTGTGTTTCCAATTTTCATGGTTTACAAATATATTGATGTTAGACCATAGAGGGAATTTAACCTTACCACATAGTACATGCTAATGAAATTGCACATTTAAACTTGTCACTGTAGGGCGTTCAGTTACCACAAACGTTTCGTAACGTTCCGTAACGTTCGCTAACAGTCATTATTGAACGGCCTGTTAGCGGAAAACGTTTAAGGCCACCAGCTAACGGTTTTAGCATATAGTACGCGAGTATGAAACAGCCTGAAACAAAATAGTTCCAGTACATTTTGGAATTCAGGAATTCAAATATTTGGGGTTTCCCCTCTGGTACAAACAAACTTTCATTGTTACAATGAAAACACGTGTAAAAAGAACAATGGATTTAATCCATAGTTCGTGCTGTTTAGCAATAATGTGTAGAAACTTTGTTTGTACCGCCTGTGCACGGACGGAAAAACCCATAAATTTGAATTCCGGATAAGGTCTATTCAACAAAGTCGGCGGAGTTACTCCCGTTGATTTAGATCAATATATTTACAAAAAAAGAAGTAAACAAGAAAACAAGACCTCCTCTCCGAATTCTTCAAATAAAATAGAAGTAACGAATCTCTTGTCCGCCATCTTTAAACGTTCGCACTTCAACGGATCGTTCAATTAACCGTTTATAACGGTAATGGTGATTGGCTAACGTTAAATGCTTACTGAACGCAGGGCTGATAAAGAACTGGGACCGTTTCATAAGAATCTTACGTAAGATAGCGAAATTTCCGTAACTTGGTTACTTACGTTGAACTTACGTTTACGATGACAGAATTTCAAAGACGCTCTCGAAGCCTGAAAATCTTTGATACAATACGATCTGACAAGTCAACGACAAATGGTGAAGCCCTTAAATTTTGGTCACATGATTTGTTGTCAACAATGCATAATAAACTACAATACACTTAAAGAATACAATATGTTCCACACACTTGAAAGAACAATTACACCAACGAAGATTAGAAGCTTTAGAAGAAAATGCGCGAGGGCTATACCGAGCCACCATACTCTTGATTTTTTAATACACGATCAACGCAAACAAAGGTGGTCTGACACAATTAAATGGTCATCTGCTAACAACACATCGTCCAATTTAAGACGGAACACGTGGATGTCAAAAAAGTAATTAGGCACAAAAAAGTCCCGCGTGGCGTCAAATAAATACCTTAAAACAATAAATCATCAAAAGTACAGATATATCAAATAATAACTTAATAAAAAATAAACCATTCTTAAGACATTTCATCGAAATCTTGCAATCTTTAGATAGAAGTTCAGTTCGCGTATGTACACACGTTTGTGTGATTAGCCCCTGACTTCCGCAAAGATGTGTAATGAATAAGTTTTAAATACACACACAATGGACGCCCAAGTTTTGATTACATAGCCCACTTGTTTGTTTGTTCATATATGTAAATTCAGTCACAGATATAGAAAATGTAAGCCTCAGTGCATCTAGAGTAATATTAGTGCATTCCATATCTGTATATGTATTCTGAAACTGTTCGCTAGAATAAAAGGAAACTTGCACAGAAAATAACGTATTTATTTCTATAATCACAGGTGACGTGAAGTACCTACGATAATATTGCCTGGTCCAAAAGATTTCAGGCAAGAGGGATGATTATACATTATGATATTTTTAGCACTGCATTTATCCTAACCACCTTTTTGGGGGTCGGTACTTAAAAGTGCCTTTCCGTAATTTTAACTTTAACATAGTCCTTACAGTTATATTTAAACCAATTTTTATGAATGAACCTTTAACACTTATATAAGTGGACATGATGATCTATTTGCAATTTTCAAAACATAGATTATATCAACTTTGTCTTTCATTATAGAAATGGCTACTTCAGACAAGAACCAGAAGACGTTAAGTGTAAAAGGATCAGACTTCTTGTATGATCTGGTGTGTAAACCTTGTCATCTTGATGATATAGCAAAACCTGCCTATGGATATTGTAAAGATTGTGATGAACATCTTTGTTCCATGTGCTTTGCTAACCACAAGAAACCTAGGCCACTTAGACATCACAAACTATTGGATTCAGGTTCCATGCCAACAACACAAACACTTGATGACACAGATACAACAGTAGATGAAGGTTCATCTGATAGTCTTAATACACCATGTGAGAAACATAGCCAGAAGTACATTGAGGAGTATATCAAGTTTTACTGCAATGATCACAAGGAGACACTTTGCAACGTTTGTGTCACTTTGAATCACACCAAGCCTTGTAAAGTTGATTATATTCCTGATATCTCGAAACCTGTCCTGAATAGCGATATCTTACGGGAGATAATTGCTAGAACACAATCAATTGAGGTTAAGAGTGACACAGTTAAGAATGGAATATCTCAAGATACACAACAGACAATAGATTCTTTAAACAGATCACTGACAGATTTAAAGAAATACAGAAATGACATCAACAGAACACTTAATATCCATGAAGAAGAAATTACTAAGAAGATAACTGATTTAACGGAACAACTTAACAACAAAGTAAAAACCACAGGAACAAACTGTGAAGTTATGAAAACAGATGCTAAATTGAAAAAAGATACACTAGATCAAATGAACAAATCAAATCAGCCAAATCAACTATTTATAGAATTACAACAGACCAAAACAGTTCTAGACAAATATGAGGACAGTCTACAATCAATGGAAAGCCAACATAACCCTGATGAATACCAGTTTTTACCAAATACAACGATACAGCAGATTCTTGAATCGGAAAACGCACTTGGTACGATATCATCAAAACAAAAGGTAATGCCACCAACCCCCTTAAACATACAATCACAAAGTCCAGACCATACAGCTATCAAACCTACAAGTCAACAAGTTCATTTACCGTCTACATCAAGTAACGATCAACAACCAAGACAACCACAAACTACCATTAAACCAATCAACATAGATGAAATATTAGTGAAGACAAGTGGAGATAAATATAGTTGTACGATTACAGGCATGACCGAAATAACTCCAAATATATTAGGACTCACAGATTATAACAACAAGTCCATTAAACTACTAGATATTCAAAGTAAATTGGTAACATCAACACTCACACTAGAATATAGTCCCTGGGATATAACTACAATATCTACAACAGAAGTTGCTGTCACCGTACCTTATGGACAATATATAGAGTTTGTTACAGTATCTAACAACCTGAAGAAGTCTCGCAGGATAAATACCAATGGTAGATGTTATGGTATATGTTATCATCAAGATAAACTTATTGTTACATACGGTAACCCTGGTAAACTTGAAATACTTGATATGAAAGGTAAAGTGATCAAATCAATAACCACAGATACAACAGGTAGAGATATATTCAATATACCATATCATGTACAATGTAACAATAAATACATTTATATCTCTGATCAAGGTAACAACAACATAACCATGATTGATTATAACTGTAATATAATATCTAGATGTGATGTCAAGGGTGCTAGTGGAATGGCTTCCTTAAAAAATGGGAGTAGTTTGATATGTTCCTGGAAAGAAGACAAGATATATCAAGTATCAGAAGATGTTCAGACATGTACAGCTATATTACAAGATGTAGTATGTCCTCAAGCTATATATGTAAATCATCAACAGAATAGAGTATATATTAGTAGGAGTCATTTAAGTAACAGCAACAATATTCTTGTATGGAACATATGATTCTTCATATCAATATGGGCTCTACATTATATATCATCAGTTTGACAACATCATTCTTGTTTGGAATATATGAATATACAAGTTAATTGACATCAGTAATGACCAGACTAACTTTGAAGTTTTTCATCAAAGCATTTAATGCAAAGTGACATTATCAATGACATCTGATGATAGATATTTGTGACATTTGTCCTCGTATATGATGTTAAAATTCTAAGGATAAAACAAGTAAAATTCATTACCTGAAACATTGAAAATCATACTTAAAAGTAACACAATTAATTTGAAATCAGAATACTAAATGTACTGCATATATGTAATTTTCACTAAAAGTTGTTTTACATAGTATAATCTTACAATCAGTTGAATGTATCCTTGCTTAGCTTCCTCATTATAAAAAGACAATACTGCTGTGATCTTATAATAGAAGTAATTAAAGTACTGAATGCACAGTACTGTAGTGAGACATTTAATTATGTGTTGATGTACGAAGGACTAAAGAATCATTTACTAAATATTATTAACTGAAACCATTGAAATCAAAGTTTTGAAGGCACAGTAGAGTAGTGAGACATTAAATAATTTGTTGATGAATCCAGAAACACAAATATTTTCAACTGAAACATTAAATCAAAGTACTGAATGAAAAGTTGAGTAATGAGACATCTACTAATGTGTTGAAGAAACTTGAACCAATGAAATCATCTATAAGTTAAACTTTATATTTGTAATCAAATATTGAATTGATCTGAAATACCATTATTGACATTTATGGCTTGCAGGAACAACGCCTCTACTTGCATTTAATTATATACACCATACGGCTATATGTATTCTGAATCAACGGAATATTTCATAACATCACATGTGCTCAACATTCCAAACTTTTGAATAATTATCAAACCATGTATAGACTCAATTATTGGAACATAATGTTATTTATCAATTATCATTTACCACAATATAATAGAGAACAATGGATTATAGTTAACTTTGCCAACAAGCGAAGTTGACAATACTTCATGTGGATTGTTATATAGTATGTTTACTTTGACGATAAACTTAGGAGAGTCGACTACATGTCTGATTTGATTGAATGAAACAATGAAGAGTTTCTTTATTTCTCATTTTCTAACATGAAAGAAACAATTGAGACAACTCTCATTTCATGTTGGTATCCGGGACGCGTTACGCAGCATGTGGACCAAAGACAATAGTTATTTCTGGGTGCTAGGGATCCAGGACGTTTTTAGTTGCCTTCTATCTTCTGCACGCTAACAGTTCATTTACATTTATAAATCACATCTTACAGCTGTTTTGACACTATTTTAACAAGCTGATAACGTATCAAGCTCACATTGATTTCATCCTATAAAATGATGTACATGCTATGGAGCCTAACACGTTCACGAGTTCTTCACTTGTCTCGCATTTCTATATGTGTGCGCACGCAAGCAACTTAGAATTTAGAGGGACATGAGAGTGTTATCTGAACATGTCGTTGCAGAATATTCTAGTGATAAACGTAGATATGAGCTCTTGACTCAAAGTCAAGCAACAATATCATCCAGGTTTGGAACTAGAAGTCAGAAAACATCAACTAACAAACCACGTGATGAAGCATCGGAACTTTGTTAACCAAGGGATCTTAGATCTTCGTGACATTGCTATATCACAAACAGTCAAGTGTCGCTAAATTCCTGGATATGTACTAATAACCACTCACATCCTATATCCAACACTCAACGATCTTTACACGAACTTTCCTGATATTGTCCAAGAGACAGAAGGAGTTAAAATGTTTCCTTATTGGTGAAATTCCGACGAGTTAGTAATAATTTGGATATTTAATTTGAACAAACACTGACTGATGAATAAGAAAAAAACATTGAATTCAAAATGCAACTTGACTTGCGATGTGAAACAGAATACATTATCCATGATGGAAAAGACGGTTATAAACAACAATCGAACAACATAAGTGACGCTTAACAAAAGCATTAACTAGGAGAGTCTCAAAGTCCCAATAGCCAAAGACATAATGTGACCCTCGAAAGATGCTTAAATAAGAGAAAGGTTGACAAATTATCTAAAGTTTTCATCGTTGAATCGTGAAATCTATCTTTTCTAAAACAAGAAATGCAGGACAAAAAATTGATGCAAATGCAGCACATAAACGAGCTAGTTAAATCGCGGAAATGTATTAAATCTGCAGCAAGTATAAGAGTCGAGACTGAAAGTTAGAAACATTCAAGACCATACATTTGTTTGCTTGTTCGATTGTTGGGTTTAACGCCGTAGCAAAACATTGTATATGTCATATAACGGCGGTCAGTCAACCTACTCACTACTCATGGAAAAGCTTAATCTGCATTTAGCTGTTAACCAACTACTAAGCGCATACTTTCTTCAGTGACTGAAAACTGCCCAGCACAATTAAACATCATTGGAAGGAATGAGAATAGCCTTATAAATAATTTCATGACAAAGCTCCACGAAAGTAGGCCCCGCCCGGGAATCGAACCCACAACCCCTCGATCAGTAGACTTTTCGTGCAACCAACTGAGATAACTGGACGGCTCTATATATTACGCAGCGGTTTAGTCTCTTGGAAGCGACATTTATTTTCTCTTCTCAAACAAAGCATTTTGAACAATGTGAACAAGTCATTAAACATACTGAATGCGGAGCCGTGGTCGTGGCGTAGTGGTTAGCATGTCTGACTTCGAATCCGGAGATCACGGGTTCGAAACCCGGTCGGGACAGGTCATACCCTATATACGAGTTTTCGGCCTCGTGATTGGGTAAGTTAGTACTGGTGAAAGAAAAGTGTCCAGGAAACCTACAGTAGGAAAAGCTGGCCGTCGTATATATGACCTATGTATGTGTTGAATACGACGTTAAAAAAACTGAATGCTACATTAGTTTTATTATAGCAAATGTGAGCTTAACGTCACACGTATTGTAGAGTTGTCAGATCAAACATTCGCGGGTGTGCGTGCGGAAAATAAAGATCGTGTTTTAATTAGTTTGACTGTTACAGCGATCAATGTAACACATACGTTCAATCTTTATTTACTTAAGATCACGCGCACACTGTACGAATGGTAACAATACTTTCGGAAATGCAAGTCAAGCACACAAATAAAGTTGCGAGGCGTTATTATCAAAAATTCTGTAGAAAAAATTTATCGCGTCGTGTAGTGTAGCGTATTATAACGTAGCGTAGTGTAGTATGTTGTATTGTAGTGTAGCGTATTATAACGTAGCGTAGTGTAGTGTATTGTAGTGTAGCGTATTATAACGTAGCGTAGTGTAGTGTTTTGTAGTGTAGCGTATCGCAGCGTAGTGTAACGATGTGCAATCTAGTGTAACTTTGTGCACTGTACTAAAATTTACTATAGTGCAGTTTTATGTATTAATAACACTTGTTTATAAAGATAATTATATGGGAACTACTGATTAAGTTCTATATAGATAGAGAGTTTATAAATTATTGTAAATTATCGCAAAGTTGATAGTAAAGGGAGAGTTGACTTTAGGTCGTTTAGTACAGACAATTACTTAATTCAGAAGGACTATATTGCCCTGTATTGACTGTATCATTATTCATTATTTATTTTTGTTATTTGTGTGATCAAGGACACTACAACAGGCTATATATGAGAGTATGTTGCACAGCCAGATATAGAGGTCGCTATATACAGTGTACGTTTATCTTGAAGAGACAAAACTTTGTTTTTCCAATGCGGCCACACAAAATGGCGGTTGTTGTTTCAAAGTGTTGAAACGATTTTTCCTGGCATTTATTGGACAACGAGGCCGGTTTTAATCATTACTTAAACATATTTATTTGTATTATTTCATGGATATGCAGTGAAATGTTTATAGCGCAAAATGATATTCTATAATATTTATTTGCGATAGGTGACATGAATTTGTATTAATTGTACAAGCTGAAATGCAGTGGTAGGGCACGCGCTTAAGAATCGAGATATCCCAGGTTCGGACCCAACTTAGAGCACTGCTTATTTCATTGAGTAGGAAATGTACCTACAACTGTTTCTCTTCACCAAGGTGTTAATAGGTTATGTGAGGGGTCACCTGCCTGAAGGATATTTCAATGATCAGGAGTTATCGTACATACATTGTTAAGTCAGCTGATTATGTATAAAGAAGCAAACTTTAAGCCTCACTTCAATTGTTTTAGCTTAAACTATTTGTATTTATCATTATATTTAATGAATCAGCATATTATGTATTTTGTTCATTATAGACAGTATAATAATTATATTTTATTGTCCTGCATTATTGTTTATTTCAATGCTTTTAAATATGTATTTATATAAACGGATCAATGGTATTCCATTATTATAATTTTAAGCTTCTAATTCACAGGTTCCGTTAATTTAATATTTCAGTACTTGTTTTATTTGTTATCATCTGTAGCTATGTAAAAAAGATAAAGTTTCTTTATTGTATGGCAAATGGACACATCGGTTATGAGAAATATACAATAAACTTCACATAAATGCTTTAAAATTATTTACACCGAGTTCTATTAAAGCTTTTGTTAAAGTTAAAAACCGTGGGCGAGTAGCTTTAAAATCTGAAAACAAAAGAACATACTAAGTACATATATCTGAACTTCATTTTACAGGTTATCAACAATTGTACATTTACTTGTTGTAAACTTAGTTATACTGGTATGATGGAATTGTGAGAAATGTTACAAGACGTTGAAATCTAAAATAAATAACATACATTATGCATGTTAATATTTCTAATAAGGTTTAATTAGTCATGTTTGTGTTACATAAGTATATTTTGTTCACACTATTTTATATATGTTCCTTATGTTTAGTTATACAGTGTCACCCATAATTACCAGCAAAATATTCAAATGTGGGATTTGTTTTTAAATCATTTCAAACTCTTGGGAGATTGAAATACTTTTAGATACATGTACATGTAAAACAATTTCAATTGTATATAGTATCATTATTTCCTTTTCGAATGAAACATATACAGCTGAATTAAAATGTATTCTTGTGAAGTGAAAATTTCCAGCTTTCTTTACGAACCGAAAGGTAATTTTTGATTGCACTGTACTTTATTTTTTATAGAGTTTCTTTCACAAAGATGTCATTATTGATTATTGTTGTTAATTCATTTCAAATTAGTTAGAAACTGGAAATATTTTGTAATACACGGTAGCAGTATTTTGCAAATTGAGTATGATCAAGGGTCACATGTATGCCTGCTCATGTATGCATTGGTATTGGTAAGAATAAAATGTTATGGCTTTGTACAAGAGAATGAACAAGTCTCTTAAATTTATCCAGTGAACTGTAAGATTGAACATTTTAATGGAAGGGTCTGAGTGTGAGTGAATAAATAAGACAATACTGTGGTTAGTCGATTATGTAAATGTGATAAATGATGAAAGTCAGGAAGTATAGGGATTTGTGTGTTTGTTGGTGTGTTTTGTGTAAATATTTCTTTATACAGTTCTCTTATAGGTAGAATTCAATTGTCAAACTGTTCTGTTCGTTCTTACATTTGTGAAATGTTTGAATATGCTTATATCACTTTGGTTATGATGTAAAAACATTGATAATTTATCATACTTAGTAAGTATTTATTGCTATAGTTTATTTTATCTTAGTTTTAGAATATATGTTTACAACTTAAATAAAACACTCTTGGGTACACTTCCCGGTTCGTCAAGTATTAAGTTGGTAGGATCGGTGGACATATAAAACAACACGATTTGAAGTGTCTGAATATGAATTGAACCATTACAGATAACTAATTGAGCCTGCTTGCAATTGTGTTAATAGTTTTTTATATCGTTTTTATAGTAATATAACTTTGCCCATGCTGTAAAATAAACATTGCATATAATAATTGTTTTTGTGTTTTATATCGTTCTAGTTTATTTCAATAGAATAAAAAATTGCAACTTAAATTAATCACTATTCAGTCCACTTCCTGGTTCACAAAGTATTGAGTTGGTAGTGTTGGTTGCTAGATAAAACAAGGACGAATAGTTTCTAGATATAATTTTAACCATTACAGAGAACTAGATGGAACATGCTTGCAATTGTATGTTTCTGGACCAAGACTATACATTTATGTTAGTTTTGAATGAAAACATGTACATTTTATGTAAGTATTACTAAATGTTAGATAAGAACCATGGTCAAATAAAAAACAAGTATATCAACTTACTGTCATGATTAGTATGGTAACTATATAATATCACGATCAATGAATTCAACAAATGTATAAACTTTTTATGATGATTAAACTCATATATTATTATCATGTATGAGGGTCTATGCCACAAGTTAATTGTATGTAATAATTTAAAACAATATAGACTTATTAAAACAATCTACATCTTAGCATGCCATAGAGCCCTAGTGCTACTGAGTAAAATTTCAAAAGGGTGGAGGTTCAATAACCCTGGCTGGACTTACATTTTCTTCGTTTCATGAAATGTTGTCTACGTATCTTCTATCGCATGACTTTAGATTAAGTATTGCAGTCGTCAGACAATGTTCAAATGTTTGATTAGTGGTAAGGAAAAAGCTTAGATAGAGTGATTTATCACTGTTGCAAGAAAGATAGCAGTACTAACCATTGCAATATGGCTAAAATGTTATTGTGAGGCACACAGCATCATGCAATACATTACTGGTCCACAAAGAATTTCCATACTGGTAAGTATCTTAGTTAAAGGGAAAAGTTTACCTCACTGTTATCATTAACATACACATAGTATACAGGGTGTCCCAATAAAAATGCAATCAAAATAATTGCAAAATTTAATATTGTCTGAACCAGATAATATATTTTCAATATATCGTCGTGTAGATAATTCAATTTCCTACAAAATTGCGAAATGTCATGAGAAAATATATAATCGTTACTGAGTTATAACCAATTAACTAACACACCCCTAAGCGCACCTTTTTCAAATAAATAAAATGTAGGAATACCAACAGTGCATTAAACACACGAATATCTTTATTAAACGTTATATAAACAAAATAAAAATAAATATGGCATACATAACACATACCAGTGTGTTTTCTGATGATACATGAATTAATAAATCACAAATTTCTACATGTATAAAACAAATCAAACAAGAATTTGCATGACATGGTCATGTCTGTGTGTGCACTTGACATCCACAATGAACGAAATAACATAAAGTCACAAGGCTGCCTGTGGCCATATTTTAAAAGAGTTAATTATGAACAACAACACCTCTACCCTCGATCTGTGCGCTATTCACAGCTAGGCAGCGTTGGGCTCTGGTCCGAGGCAAGGCTCTGATCTGCGTCCTGATCCTTCGGCGAAGAACACCGATATTAGCGGGCACCATGGTGTAGACCTTGTCTTTCAGGACCCCCACAGGTAAAAATCTAAGGGGAGTCAGGTTAGGGGATCGCGGTGGCCAATCACGTGCTTCACTCAGGCTCTCCGAGTCTCAAAAAGGAGAGACTGTCAGTGTTTTTAAATTTTCATGTACACAATTAAAATTACAACAACAAAATAAAACATTTACAAAAGTGCAAAGTTAATTATGGATAACACCGTATATAGGCTCATTTTTAAAACAATAAAAAATGTCGAACTAGACTAAACAACTAATCAACTGGTATACTTTGACACTAGATACGGTACTAAAACCTCTCTGTGTTTGTCCGCCACTGTCTGATTTAGATCACGTGATTTATTATTGTTAGGTGACAAAACAACCCGTATGGTGTATACAAAACGGTGAAGACATACGTACAGTCGCTTTACTACGTAAAGCGCAGATTATTCATAAAGCAACTTTGTCGCATGATAATCGTTTAAGTTTCTTGAACGTAAGAAGTGTATTCAATATCAGTGGATATTACTGTCGATAAATTAAAACGTATATACATATTAAGAACATTTTTGAAACTCCAAAGGAAAGTGAACAATTATAATTATATCTAATATGATTACAATAATTTTTAATATTTCTTAAATAATGTCATCGAAACATTAAAGTTACTCATTTATAGATTTTAACTTTAATATCAACTTTTTATATAACTATCAAAACTGTGTGGAAACATTTTTGGAAGTAGAAAAGTAGTGTTCTGGTAATAGCAATTTTTATGCAAATTGACATACAACAACAAATGATGCTGTTTTATGTAGTAAACATCTACCCCGTATGTCACGGTATAGACACTTTTAGTGCATTTTTGTTACTTTTTGTGTATATTTCTTGCAACATATAGATCAACTTGTCTTTAAAAAATAAGAGTCATTTTTGACACATTACATACACTGAATGGTATATTGAAATTATAGAAAAAGAAACCAAAATCTGTAAAACTAGTTCCTTAAAATATCGAGCAAAATCTACTTTTGATTTTTTAGTTTCACATTTTTTTCTTTGAACATTAAAATAAATATAATATTATAAATACATATCCTTAAAAAGATATCTGCCGCAATACAGGGTACATTTTATTTGAATTATAAATGAGTATGGGGTTGTATTGATTTATTTGAATGTCCAAATAAAATTCAGTAAATATCTGCCTACAATTAATATATATATGACTTAAAACTACTATGAAGTATCATTTTTACCAATTGTTCCTGTTTTTAAAAGTACAGTGGAAGATGTCTACAAAGACCGCACAGCGGAAAGACAAAAAGTAGTATTTGTAGACAGGTGGTCTTTGTTCTCAGGTTCTATATATTTGTACTTAGTAAATCGGTTGATAAAAGTTTTACCAATGCCCGTTATCTTCATTAGAGAAATGACTTGTTATTCTACTGTAATAACTTACAATATTGTCAGTATGGTATATTGACAGTATATTGTCAGTTTATTGAATTAATTTATAATGATCAGTTTTCTACTGGCTGGATCATGAGTGGTCGTTCATTATGAATACCATATACATATATTCCCTTTAAAACTTCCCCGTAGACGATACGTTTTCGAAATTTATATTTAAGACTAAAAAATCTAAACAGGATAGTTTAATAAGCAAGTATAAAAAGAAAATAATTTAATTAAATACGATACCGTTATTGTTCTGTCTTAAACTTGAAATACCATCATCCATCGTTACCGATCAGGTTTTAAGTAAGCTAATCAGACATCCAGAGTTGGTTGTCTGTGGTCGTTGTGGACAGGTGGTTGCTACGACAGTGTCTATTTAGAGTTAATTTGATTAGTAGGACTTTAAAGTGGTCTTTGTCCGCAGGTGGTCGCTCTGTAGGGCAGTTGTCAGTCACTGAAGAAGGTATGCGCTTAGTAGTTGGTTATCAGCTAAATCCAGAGATTTAGCATTTCCAGGAGGAGTGAGTAGGTTGAATGGCTGCCCTTATATGACCTATACAATGTGTTGCTACGGCGTTAAACAAAACAAATAAACAACATAAATCTCGAGCGAGCAAACATTGGGAAATTCTATTAAGCACCAATGTTATTCAAACATACATTATTCATCATTTAGTGAAAACATCATCTTAGAAAAGAGAGAGAGAGGCTCGTTATATTTGTCAATAACTCTTACACATTTGTTTTCTCGCATAAAACAGTGATTCTAGCTTGTAACATTTGAAAAATTAAAATATTTTGGCAGAAAGATATCATGTTTAAATTTGGAAATAAAAAGACAATATTTTCAGTTCCAATTTTCCTGGTTCTGCATTATATTTTTATAATTGTGATTGAAGCAGACAAACTGATATATTACTTGGCAAAATATCTCTAAACTTTCTCTTTATATTTCCTAACTAGACCCACGTGGGTCAGGTAAGCTAAAATAGATTAGTGTTATGCATTTACTGATGAGGAGATTCTTGAGCTTGTTATTGTGCAACATTAATATAATTCTATTGAAAAGATATCCTAACCGCCGAAGATTGTTGAAAGTACAAGAAAAGACCAATGGAAATGTTTAATTTCAGCAAGTACGACTTTTAACAAATCTATAACTAGCTTGGTGATTCCCCTCAGTATCCTGCTTTTGTTATCAACAACCTGTATGCCACATGTTTAATTCGTTCAATTGAATGTTATTAGTGACAAACGCTATTAGTAAGTGATTTCTTACGTTCTTAGTACTGTTTTAAAGACTGAAAAAGGAACATTTTGTCAAATTTAGATTTATTGTAGTTTGTAATCATATTTTATACCCCATACAAAAGTAGTTGTAGACATTAATCAGCATTTAAATTTTCCCTTTAAAATGGAGCCCGCACAACACCGAAACTCTTCTTTATATATATTTCTTTTTTTTATAAACTTGAGACACTAAAAACAATTTTTAGAATAATATACATGCGTTAGAATTACAATTGCATAAAGTGTCATTAATCCTTGTCATTAAACGTTACTTTTTATAATAAATACACTTATGCTTAAATACATCTAAAATTAAATTCAAAAGTAATTTATATTTTTATATATCACATTTCGACGAATGTGTCTCTATTTCAGTTTATGAAAATAGTTTCGGGCTTCTTTTTGTTTGAAGTTATTCAGTGTCACAAAAACGTATTTTAAAATATATCAAATAAATGATTTCAAACGAACACGAGCCGCAGGGATAAAAATATGCCCGTAAAAATCAAGTACAATTCTTTACAAATGCCATATAAAATTGAGTAAAAAATGTTCAAAAACATCTAGTATTTCAAAGTAATGTACAATGTTACATTGCAGATGTTTATTTCAGATATTTAATCTTATTTACTATATATTGTAACAAAATTGAAACCATTATAAAAATACCCATAACATCAAATTGTGAATAAACGTCACGTCCACAGCTTTAAGACTAGCGAAGAGCAGAATACTCTACACAATATTCACGCCATAGTCTGATTCATATCACGTGACTTAACGCTAGGCGTCTATACTACCCGTTTTCTGCATACAAAGCAAAAACTACATACCTTTTGTCGCTATGGTTTTACATAACTAAATTGTACTCGTATTAAGATAAATCCCGGGTGGTATGACTAAACTATCAGTTAGAAGAGCAACTTTATCACGCTATAATCAGACAAGGAAGTGAGGAAATTAATTCATCTTCAAGAGAGCAATATTGTCTTTTCATCAAAACTGGAATCCATATCAACAACATATTTGAAGATTAAAAGGTATGTGCAAATTATATTTCTAATTTGATATTTATAGTTAATTTATACTTGATTAAATTTAGTTTCTAACAAACACATTTAAGTTTCTCTATTACTTATTCACCCAGACTGAATTTAATATCCAGAAATAATATAATGTACTCTGTCTTTCGATTGTTCTGTTTCACAAAATATATCTTTGTAAATACATACTTTGTTTTATCGAAGGCAGAAAATAACTGTTTGTTGACTTTTTATTTTGCTGATCAATATTTAGAATAACGCCCGATTAAAGACCGATTTTCCGAAAATATGTACATGCTATATTAAGACATTAGAGACATTCATTTTCCGAAAATAGGAACGTACTTTATTTAGAAATTAGAGACATTCATTTTCCGAAAATAGGTGCATACTATATTTAGAACTATAAGAAATCATATTCCGGAAATACCATATTCAATCAAAATGTTGTACTCGAATTATCACCCCATGGCAAATTTTGAAAAATGGCTGCCCTCTTAATTGTGCGATTTAAGAGTTATTTGAAGTGATAATGCAATCTGCTGAATGCATCTAACTCTTAATAATTATATATTTCGCACCACAATTTAAAGTCATTTCCACTGTTTCACGTAAAATAATTTAGATATAATTTTCTTCGAAATTCCACGTGATTCTGTTCTATTGTCTCTGCATATGATCAAAAATTTATACTACATTTATTATGCAGTTAATTTAACTAAAATATTTAAAATTTAAAAATAAACAATGTTTTTGGTCGAGGTGGGGAAACGCGGAGAGCGGATGACTGAATTCACACAAATCGGAGGGGTTTTCTCAAAACTATTTCCAATAAAATATTTTGCTAATTTGCTAAGCAAACCAAATGCATTAGTATTTTACAGACATAGAGTGCCCATGAAATGATCACAATTCAAATTTAGTAATTTTATATTCAGTATAAAAAACAATTCGACTTATTTTCTTCACATTTATATAGAAATAACAAGATTAAAGCCGACATGTTAAGAGTTGAAATATAAAAAATCAATAAAAACAATACAAAGAAAATAAAATTGAGAGTGTTCAGGCAGTGGTGGTTTAGCTTTCAAAAACACAAAATACACAAACAGACATAATTAACCCCAGAAAATGATTTTCAGGCAGTGCGGTTAGTCCTCAGGTGGCACTATATAACATCATGTGTGATAAATTTTAATTTATTATTGGGTAATTGTATATTTTTTTGGTGGAGGATTTTTACTTATTTATTTTTATCATTATTCTTTTTGTACAACGGCATTCAATATGTAACATAGAAATAGGCGTTTAATCATATGAAAAAGTTTAAGTTAGCCTCTCGTACATTGAAAAAAATCCAGCGCACAATTCTATTTTTAGATATAATGAAGTCACAATACTTACTATGGCGTAACTTTCGGAAATGACGACAATTGCAAGGATATTGGCATGAATTAATTGATGTTGTATGTGCAAAATCTCCTTAAACAGATATGCCATAGCCCACTGTCTTTGGATCTCCCGACATCACCGGAGATTCCGATGTTCCGATGACCTTTGTGTCGACCAATCAATGCGTAGCTTTTATCTAGACGAAACACTATCATTGAGAAACACGTGATTTTGTAATTTCAATTTTCAGACCAAGCTTTGCGATCTAATTTTAAGGTTGTGTTTTTGTGCTAAAATTAGGCTGCTCTTTGCACATTGCGTCATATAGACGATGTAAGCAAGTCACTAAGCATAAATATTGCGTCATGAATATTATAAAAGCAAATGTCAGCTGAATGTTAAATAATAAGCGAGTGCAGGGAAGGTTATTTTACATTGGGTTTAAATCAGATTGATGCTAAATAAGATGCAAGTATTAATTAATCAACATGAGTTCTACTAAGAACATCATTGTTTACAATTTTACTTACACAAATATTTATAGAGAATGCAAAACTAATACAAAATCTGTGGAATCAGGGTTTCCTGGCCATCTAATGACGCAAAAACACATATGCTGATAAATCAATTCGGTTCAGCAGCTTTGTCATTTCTTGACATACTTTTGCTGAAAAAAATAAACTCATATGTTTAAAATGCAGTCATAATCATTCTCGATACAGAATTTTTGTAGAGCACGTTATAGCTTAATTTAAAATCTACTTATGTATACATGTTCTCCGTATGGCGACATCCCAGAGAAATGTTGTCTGTGGTTGTCAGTATATACAGTGCCATGGTGTTGCGAAGAAAAACAATCTAGTAATATAGTTCATTAAAACAAAAAAATAGTAATTTGATGTAAATGAAAAAAAAAACTAAACGTATACGCACAACTAAAACATAAATGAAATCTGGGTTAGTGAAGTGCCCGTCGTAAATAACCAGCTAAAGGGTTTAAATAAACAAAACAAAGACACAAACGTTTTGAGTAGGTTTGGTGAAGTCGGATGAAAGTTGTATGACTTTTAAATGCGTGCACATCGCAGACGCCTAATGGACAAGGGTGATCGAATAATACTGACTATTTACAATAAGTTTATGATATGTTAATTAAAAACGCACCAATTAAAGTTAGTAATAAATGTTACATAATACCGTTCATTTTTCTATCATCAAAAATTATTATTAATTTGAGCTTTCTTTTATGATCGATACTCCGCTTTATGCTTCACGTTGTCCGTCTCATTCCTGAAAAGACTAAATCTCTAGATTTGCAATAATTTTGTTAATTTCAATCAATAACGCTAGACATATCTTGCCATATTTATAAAATAAAAACATAAAATTGAAAGCGCGTGACTACAAAACCAAACTTTATTTGGTATACTTTCCCAGGAGCCAATCCAGCAAGGTGTGCATGACATAGCGAAAAATTAACTACATAGTTTTGAGGTCCGTGCACAGGTTAGTCATCAGCTGAAATCTGATTTTATCATGATGATAACATAACTGAAATGTGTAATGCTAATAGTCATCCTCAGCAATTTTCAGTAGTAAGTATTGTGAAATAAATTTAACATAAAATAATAAGGATTTTATTCATAAACATAACAATGTACATACTTGTTTTTATATTTAATATACTTTAGATTAAAAAGAAAACGATATAACAAAACTGAATTTGATATTAAAGTTTGAAATATAAAACACATTTAATTCACATGTAAAACATTCAAAAGATATCCCATGACTACACGATTATTTAACAAAGATTGCAGGTAAAACATTTATACTACGAAAATATATAAAGAAATAAGACAAATTTAAAGAAGCCCGTCCATCAGTATGCATACAGTGTAACATTTCATAACAAGCCTTTTTCAAATACTGTATTTGGCATTTATTCATTTTATTATTAATTTGTTATTGATAATGATAATAATAATGTGCACTACAGGAAATTCGTCATAAAAAAGTCATTAAGACCTTAGTTCAAGTTTTACAATAGTATCATGTTTTATGTATGATTTGTCCAAAACGTTATATTATGTAATCTCAGGTTTACAATTAAGTTGATTTTCTTATTTAAATAGATAAGTTTAGATGACAAATCTCACTAACAAAAACATTATGAGTTGACATAAATGAATCAAGTTTAAAGCAAAACATATTTTTTTTAGGAAATGGTAAAACTGACTTTTAAGTCACTCTCTTTTAATTTAATAACCTTCTTGCAGAATGAATACAACACAATCTAAATAAAGTAAGCTATTTGCAAAAACCTTGTAATATGGAGGGTAGTGTACTAATACTACTAAAGAGATTTTGGTAACCCGAGACGAATGAATAATAAAGCTACATAATTAAATGCAATACAAAACATTGAATTTAAACGTATATTGAAAATCACATTGCACATTGTATTATTTGTACTTTATTTCTTACCACAGCTGAAGGACACACGTTTGAACATATACAACAATAAATCATAACATCGATAAAGGAAGAACGTACAATCTAAAAGGTGACTTTACATTTTGACTGATTTTCCTCAGATCTAAATACAAGGATTTTTTGTCATATGTTACATGTAATATGTAGTTTAAAATAGATCGTTCACAAACTAACTATGATTCGGATATGTATACATGCTTATGCTATATTCCACCTGAAAACTCTTGTGTTTATTCAAACACTAATTCGAGCCTTTATGATTTTGATTTTTTTGATGTTTTGAATAATGATATTCGCCATTATAATGAACAAGGTCTCGTTTATGTAACAGGTGACTTTAACTCACGGACAGGCGTTTTTAACCGATCACGTGACTAATATAATCTTGATCGATACGTAGATATGCCGTCTGCTACAAATATTCCGCCTGAGTTATTACGGCGTAAAAACAGTGATCCTACTGTAAATAGTTACGGTCAAAAACTTTTAAATGTTTGTAAAACGAATGAAATTTTATTATTGAATGGCTGACTAGAAGATGGTCGTTGTACTTTCAATTCCATCCACAGAAACAAACCTGTATCAAGTACTGTTGATTATGTTATCACCAGGCATGAACAATTTTATTTAGTATCTTCAATGTATGTTCATGATATAAATGAATTTTCGGATCATTGTCCAGTTACATTAAATCTGTCGTAGAACAGTTGTTCCACTAATAATAGTTCTGGTTTTTCTTACGATAAGATCATCTGGGACTCGGGCAATGTTGGTTCATTCTTTGGTGATTTAGAAAATCATCGCCAGGATTTTGAAAATATAGTACAAACTTTGTCGTCTGCTAATCCCGATATTGACAGTTGTATGAAAGATTTTACTGACACTATTTATAAGATTTCCTATGCACATTTCGGGAAAACCTGCTCGAATCAATATAAACCAAAAAAAGTAAATGCACAATGGATTAATGCCGAATGCCGTAGAGCTAAAAGTATATTTTTGAATGTAAATGAAATTTTAAACAGAACCCGTCGGAAAACAATAAAAAGTTTTTTTTAGAGAATAGATCTTAATTTGCTAAAATTAAACGTAAATCTAAGAACATATTCTACTCAATAGAGAAATCTATACTTATGAAGGTATGTAAAACTTCACCAAGAAAATTCTGGAAATATATTAACAAGTATAAAAATGTTAAATCTAATAACTCACATGTAGGTCTGGACGATTTTTTTAAACATTTAGAAAGTGTTTCAAATCTGACTAACTCTGATTTCGATATTAATGATTATATCTCATCGCGATAAGCGATGATATATTTATCGAATCGCAATTTGGGTTTCAGGACAATAAATCAACTGTGGATGCTGTCGTGATTCAAAAAGTTCCAGCCAAAAAAACTATGGTGCGTTTTCGTTGATTATGATCGGGCATTTGATACTGTCATACGTGATGGTTTATGGGCAAAACTATTGGATTTAGGTCTAAGTTGTAAAGTATTACGAATGCTTAAGGCAATGTGTAACGTTGTTAAATCATGTGTCAAAGTTTCGTCTCACCAGAATTTGTCCGATTATTTTGAAGTTTCGATTGGTCTGAAACAAGGAGAGCCTCTTTCGCCACTATTGTTCAATTTAATCATAAATGATATTTCTAAATGTATTAATTTAGATTCTTTAACAGAAACTGATATAGAACTTCTATCTATATATCTTATTTTATTCGCTGATGACATTGTACTGTTAACTACAGGTCCTCAAAGTTTACAATCACAAACTAATAATATTCATGATTACTAAAAAAAATGGGGGTTGAAAATTAACGTGAATAAAACAAAAGTCTGCATTTTTGAGAGACGTAAACAATTACATAACGAACGTTTCTTTCATAGAAAATGAAATGATTGAAATCGTTGATAATTTCACGTATCTTGGAATACACTTCGATAGTAATGGTAATCTTAGACATGCTGTAAAAACGCTCTCGGACTAAGCTTTAAAAGCGTATAATAATTTATTAATGCTTTTCGATAGAATACATTTAAACATAAAAACGAAACTTGTTTTTATGACTCTTTAGTCGTTCCAATTTTACTATATGGGTCTGAATTATGGGGGGTTTTCCAGTATAAAGAAATTGATAAGTTACACTATAAATTTTGTAAAAAAGTGTTAGGCGTTCGTACATGTACTCCAAATCTAGCAGTCCTCGGATAACTTGGTAGATTACTTCTATACGTTAAAGCTTTAGAAAGATCTGTCAAATTCTGGATTAAAATAATGTCAAATCAATCCTCTGTTATTTATCAATTATATTATGAACAATGTCAATCAAACAATGTAAATTCATGGGCACATAATATAAGTAAACTTACTTCAAACCTAAGATACAGAAATATATATCTAAACTTTAATCAAAATTTTAACTATCTCCCTTCCCTTAAATGTCGTTTGTGTGATCAATTTATCCAAGATTGGAAATCAAGTAAAATTACTATGCCACGTCTTATGCCTAAGTCCCATAAAATCGTGGCTTGTTGCGGACCCGTACGTGCAGATAGCCGTAAGTCGTGGGAAGCCTTGCGTGTTAGGGTGACGGTACGTACATGGCACTAAACAACACACCTGTACGGAGCCGTAGCTAGAAGATATGCATGTTTAATCCTTACTCGGCCACGATTTGACTCTGAAACTGATACGTGTATCCTGGGCTCATCTCAGGGACCCTGGTAAAAACGTTACAGTCCATGCGGGTACGCAAGAGTTCGTACGGGTCCTTGCGGAGCTTAATCGCACGGCGCCCGTACGGTGCCCTCACGACTATTTTTATGTTTATGGGACTGTAGCTTTAGTGTATACAATAAATTAAAAAAATGAATTTACATTTTCTGATGAATTACTTACTGTTGATTGATAAAGATTCACTTCGTGTACAAATCTCTCGTCTAAGATTGTCCTCATATTCGCTTAATATTGAAACCGGAAGATCCCAAAATTTACCGAGAGAAAATAGGGTCTGTAAAGTATGTTCTTTAAACCAACTAGAAACAGAATTTCATTTTTATTATGTTGTCCCCTATATACTGAATTAAGAATCAAATATCTAGGTAAATTTTCATGGCCAACATCTCACAAATTTGTACAAACTTTTAAACTCGGGAAATAAAAAGAAATTAAGGAATTTATCAATTTTTGTTTTTAGGCAAAACTAGAAATTTTTACTGACAATCCTACTTATATGTAACCAATTAACTTTGTTTTCATGGCATAGATGTTTACTCGTGTACTTTTAATCTATCTGTATTATGTTAATATGTATGTATATATAATCTGTTGTGATGTTATACATATGTATCTGAATACTATTCATGTAATTATATGTATGATTTTGTAATATTAATGTAATTATTATATGATATTTTTTTTGATATTACACATGTGTATTTGTGTATTCGTAAATTTTGTTTATCTCGACTATTCGTTAACTCAACTATTTTTTAACCGTCCCAACAAAGTCGAGATAACGAGAAATGACTGTATGTGTTAGGCAAAGGGAATTATTGCTTCATGCTATTAAAATGGCTTACAATTAAAAAATACACTCATGCCAAGGTACATTTTGGAAATTTCAGAGAGGGGGTCTGGACCTTCCTACCCCCGTCAGATCCGCCCATGCAATACTCCTATTACTAAGAGGTTCTGTATAATTTGTTTGCTGTCATTCAATGATTAATGTTTGTTTTCCCCAGTTTTTACTGTTTTTACTCTCATTTTTACATGCTTGTTTGATACATTGTTCAATAAATACTTCTTTTATACGCTCATATCATTTTTATACTCTATAAAATGTTTACAATATCTAGAACGTTCCACTCTATACATGATATTATAATCAGATATAAAACAAACACTTAATAATTGATATCTTGATTGAGGTCGTTTAGAATAACACTTGATACAAAATCAAATGATATTCTATGTAAATAATGTCTGATCTTATCATTAACAAGCTATCATTAAAATAGTTTCATGATTATTATTCAATATTTTGGTCGTTTGACCGCCACGATATTAATGGAACAACGTTTTCAAGCAAATAAAAACAAAATAAACTAACATATTAAGAACGTTCATCAATTTACATAATTATTTATTTAGATTTAAAGTAAAACTCGTTGAAAATGCTTGATAATAAAGTTATACACTCTAAAAATCATACTATATGTATAACATTTATATTCAGATATTACTTTTCGAAAACTATAAATGTATTTTATGAATATCTAATTAAGTGATCTCTCACAAAAAAACATATACTTTGACGGTAAGGTAGTTAACGTATATATATTGCCTTAGTTATATGATATGTCAATTTTAACTTATGATTTCATAAAAAATGATTTTTGTCGATACATAGCTTTTTGAGCGGCATTTAGCTATTTATCAAATTAGCTATTTGAGAGATGAGACAAATATCAAGGATATTTTTTTCAGCTGATATTTAACTCTTTTAAAAATGTAATTAAGCAAGTTTGTTTTGTTAATCTGAGTTATTTCACTGAAATACATTAAGTTTTTCCGAATATTTTATTTTAAATAGCAATTTTAAGCAGAAGGTCGGACATTACAAAACTTTTAATTTTTGATATTTTTCATTTAAATTTATTTATTTTTTATGTTTTTGTTTATTTAATATATTGCCAAATAAATTCATTGACCAATATGCTTAGGTTTTATATTTTCCGAATTAATAGCAATTTTTGGAGGCGGGAGGCGAACAAGACACTTTTTTCGACTCACTCATTTTTTTGAAAATTATGGAATTAACAAAATTTACATCATTTCAATACCACAAGAAGTCATGAAAACTTGTACTTGTGCCATAATTGAATGATAATAACATTCATTTACACAAATTCTATGTTTTATCATGAAAAATTTAGCTGCTAATGTACAAGATGTTTTCTAAAATTAATAAGACCGTTACACTCGCACCATTTTTATTTTCTTTAAATTAAAAAAACTCTTGACAGCAAATTGTTATAAGCAATGTTTTAAAACATGAACTTTTCTATAAAAATGTTGATATAAGATTTTAATTAAAGTTTTCTTGCTCTCAAAAATTGCATTTTGAAAAATAGGTTAAAACTGATTCTTACGCATAACACACATAAATGGCCCTTTTCGACACTAGAAATTACCTTAACTCTTAAACCTCTTGTGATATTTGAACATTTGTTTGCTCACATCCGTAACAATAAGTATTTATAATACAAAAGTTTGTTTTCACCATTTTATTTTTTATTTTTCAATTTATACCGTATAATGGGACAAATACTGTGCAACAGATCTTATCTATTATAGCTGCAGAAGGAATCGTCAGTACCTTAATGGCGGACGGATCACGTGACCACTATATGGCGGCGGTCTTATTTTTATTTCTGGGATTGTCTATATATAGAACATGTCAGAATATACATGATGGTAGGACACGATTATTTTGAAGAGAGTTATATTAATAATAAACATAATTTTACAGGTCTTTATTAAAATTTATGTATATCTCTTCCCTCTATTTAAAAAATTGCATACTATTCCTGTGGGCTTTCTCGTAGCAAATATTATTACGATTCTATGAACCTATGGTTCGATTTTTGGGTAGAAACTACATACATTAAATTGTTCTTACAAATTCTACGAGTGTTTCCCTTCATTTCATTGTATCAAGTATGGTAATTGCAATTGTATATGTTTAGTATAAATTACAACCTTATGTTTATATAAAACATTGTGCATCTATAAAGTCATGTCAGCCGTGACCGTAGCGTAGTGGTTAGCATGTCTCTCTTTGAATCCGGAGATCGCGGGTTCGAGCCTGGTCGCGGTAGGTCATACCCTATACATGAGTTGTCGACCTCGTGGTTGGGTAAAATAATACTGATTATAGAAAAGTGACCAAGAAACCTATAGTAGAAAGAGCTGGCCCTCGTATATATGACCTAAATATGCGTGGAATACGACGTTACAAATATATTAATGTCAACAGATAGAGAGTAGGTTGAGTGTTACTGAACGAATGTACAGGATAAATTACTGAGACAAATAATATCTGTTGATGTTTGTTTGAAATTATATTTGGTTTAATAACTAAATAATGAATTTCTTCTGCAAATAATATTTTAAACTCGACTGCTTAAATCAAGGACAATTTTGCATATATATCATATAACTATAACATTAATATTATCTAGGACGTTTCACGTTATACATACGATAATCAAATGTAAAACTAACACTTGTTGATAAATTTATGATAATCTACTATAATATATATTATAAGTGCACAGTCGTGCTATCACACTTTGTATGTGATATATCATATCTAGTCAATTTGATTTAATTAAAAATAACCATCTAAGTTTTGGTAATACGAAAATCTAATACAGTGATCGTTACAATTATGTATACTCTTGTTACTTTTTAACCGTTTGTTAAATTCGTATAAGTATTACTTGAGTTATTACAGCAGTGCCTGACATTTGCATTACCAATACTTATTATAACAGACAGTTAAAATTATCACTTATTATAACTATTGATTCGTAAAAGATTGAAGTTATCTAATTTATGTCACAGTTTGTTCTCATTTACCCTTCAAAGATAATAAGCTACATTAAAAATGTAATAACAGAGTAGTTGTATATTGATAACAAGCTTGCCTTTCAACACGGTTAACTCGATTCGATTCTCGGAATACTTGTATATATTTTATAATATGTTCTTAAATAATGGCATTTACCTCCACAGGTACGTTTAATTGAAAGTGTCCAAAACATCCACGATTAATTATGTTCTACTTTAAACACCATCACCACACCACAACAACAATAAAAAATAATAACAATAATAATAATTTTGTATTTCTAGTAATGGCTACTTCAAGCAAGAATCAAATGAAATCAAGTATAAAGGAATCAGACTTCTTGTATGATCTTGTGTGCAAACCTTGCCATCTTGATAATATAGCAAAAGAAGCCTTTGGATATTGTACTGACTGTGATGAACATCTTTGTTCCATGTGCTATGTTAACCACAAGAAATCGAGACCAAGTAGACATCACAAACTATTGGATTCAAGTTCCATGCCAACAACACAAACACTTGATGACATAGACACAACAGTAGATGAAGGTTCATCTGATAGTCTTAATACACCATGTGAGAAACATAGTCAGAAGTACATTGAGTTTTACTGCCATGATCACAAGTTGACACTTTGCAGTGTTTGTGTCACTTTAAATCACACTAAGCCTTGTAAAGTTGATTATATTCCTGATATCTCGAAACCTGTCCTGAATAGCGATATATTACGGGAGATAATTGCAAGAACACAATCAATTAAGATTAAGTGTGACTCAGTTAAGTATGGAATATCTCAAGATACACAACAGACAATCGATTCTTTAAACAGAGCACTGTCGGATTTAAAGAAATACAGAAATGACATGAACAGAAAGCTTGATACCCAGGAAGAAGAAATTACCAAGAAGATAACTGATTTAACGGAACAACTTAACCACAAAGTAAAAACCACAGGAACAAAGTGTGAAGTTATGAAAACAGATGCTAAATTGAAAAAAGATACATTAGATCAAATGAACAAATCAAATCAGCCAAATCAACTATTTATAGAATTACAACAGACCACAACAGTTCTAGCCAAATATGAGGACAGTCTACAGTCAATGGAAAGCCAACATAACCCTGATGAATACCAGTTTTTACCAAATACAACGATACAGCAGATTATTGAAGCGGACAACGCACTTGGTACGATATTATCAAAACAAAAGATAATACCACCAACTCCCTTAAACATACAATCACAAAGTCCTAACCATACAGTTATCAAACCTACAAGTCAACAAGTTCATTTACCGTCTACATCAAGTGACGATTATCAACCAAGACAACCACAAACAACCATTAATCCAAAAATTGAGAATGAAATATTGGTGAAGACAAGTGGAGATAAAATAGATTGTTGGATCACAGGAATGACCGAAATTACTCCTAATATATTAGGACTCACGGATTTTAACAGCAACTCAATTAAACTACTAGATATTCAAAGTAAATTGGTTACATTAACACTCAGACTAGAAGATCGACCCTGGGATATAACAACAATATCTGCAACAGAAGTTGCTGTCACCGTACCTATGGGAAAATATATACAGTATGTTACAGTATCTAACAACCTGGAGAAGTCTCATAGGATAAATACCAATGGTAAATGTTATGGTATATGTTATCATCAAGATAAACTTATTGTTACATACTGTTTTCCTGGAAAACTTGAAATACTTGATATGAAAGGTAAAGTGATAAAATCAATAACCACAGATACAACAGGTGAAGGTATATTCTCTCTGCCAAACTATGTACAATGTAACAAGCAATACATTTATGTCTCTGATAATGGTAACACCAACTTAACCATGATTGAGTATAACAGTAATATGATATATAGATGTGATGTCAATGGTGCTAGAGGAATGGCTTTGTTAAATAATGGGAGTAGTTTAATATGTTCCTCCATAGAAGACAAGATATATCAAGTATCAGAAGATGTTAAGACATGTACAGCTATACTACAAGCTGTAGTACGGCCTCAAGCTATATGTGTAAATCATCAACCCGAACAGAATAGAGTTTATATTAGTAGGTATCATTTATGGGATACTGACAAGACAAACAACTCTATTCTTGTATGGAGCATATGATTCTTCATAACAGCACGGACTCTACATCACATATCATCAGTTTGACAACATCATTCTTGTTTGGAATATATGAATATACAAGTTAATTGACATCAATAATTACCAGACTAACTTTTAAGTCTTTTTATCAAAGCACTGAATGCACAGTAACATTATCATTGACATATAATGTTAGATTTTTTGTGACATTTGTCCTGGTATATGATTTTGAAATCCTTTTGATTAAACAAGTGAAAATTCATTACCTGAAACATTGAAAATCGTAATTAAAAGTAACACAATTAATTTGAAATCAGAATACTGAATGTGCTTCATAGATAAAGACATTACTGCTGTCAACTTAATTCATTAGTAATCAAAAGACTGAATGCACAGAAGAGTAGTGAGACATTTATTAATGTGTTGATGAATCAAGGAACACAAATATTCTCAACTGAATCATTTAAATCAAAGCATTGAATGCACAGTAGAGTAGTGAGACATTAAATTGTGTTCATGAATCAAGGAACTAAAATATTATTAACTGAAACATTGAAATCAAAGTACTGAATACACAATAAAGTAGTGAGACATTAATTAATGTGTTGATGTAACGAAGGATTGAAGCATTATTATCTGTACCATTAAAATCAAAGTACTCAATGCAAAGAAGAGCAGTGATACATAAGAAAATGTTGATAATTCAAGGAACTCAAAATATTTTAAACTGAAACATTTAAATCAAAGTACTAAATGCACAGTAGAGTAGCGAGACAAGTAATAATGTGTTTATGAAATTTGAACCATTGAACTCATCTATAATTTGAAGATTAAATGCACTGAAACACCATTATTTACACTTATGGCTTGCATGAACAACGCTTCTACTTGGACTTCATAATATAGACCATACGGCTACATATATTCTGAATCAACGGTATATTTCATAACAATACATGTGCTCAACATTCCAAACTTTTGAATAATTTTCAAACCATGTATAGACTCAATTATTGGAACATTATGTTATTTATAAACTATCATTAACTATAATATAATAGAGAACAATGGATTATATTAAACTTTATCAATAAGTGAAGTTTACAATACTTCATGTGGATTGTTATATATTATGTTTACGTGGACGATTAACTCAGGAGAGTCGACCACATGTCTGACTTAAATGAAACAATAAAGAGTTTCTTTAGTTATCATGTTCTAACATTAAAGAAACGAATGAGACAATTCTCATTTCATGATGATATTGGGGACGCGTAACGCAGCCTGTGGACCAAAGACAATAGTTATTTCAGGGATCCAAGACGTTTTAAGTTGCCTTCTATCTTCTGCACGCTTACATATCATTTACGAATCCCATTTTACAGTTGCTGTATGGACATTATTTTGACAAGGTGACAACGTATCAAGCTCACATTGATTTCATCCCATGAAAATGATGTACTTGCTATGGAGCTTAACATGTTCATGGGTTCTTCACTTGTTTTGTATTCCGATATGTGTCCACACACAAGCAACTCAGAAATCAGATGGACATTAGAGTGTTATCTTAAAATGACGTTGCAGAATCATCTAGATGTATACGTAGATATGAGCTCTTGACTCAAAGTCAAGTAACAATATCATCCAGGTTTGGAACTAGAAGTCGTGATAAAGCATCGGAACTTCTTTGACCTAGGGATCACATATCTTAGTGTCAAACCTATATCTCAAACATTCTATATCCAACACTCAACGATCTAGGCACGAACTAACTTTCCTGATTATGTCCAAGAGACTGAACGAATTGAAATTTTTCCTAATTGGTGAAATTCCGACGAGATATTCAGAATTTGGATGTTACATTTTAGCTAACACTGACTGATGAATAAAAAAAAATACTGATGCAAAAATGCAAATTGACTTGCGATGTGAAACAGATAACATTATCTATGATGGAAGAGACGGCTATCAACAACAATCGAACAACAGAAGTGAATGGAGACGCTTAACAAAGCCTTAACTAGGAGAGTCTCAACGTCCCAATAACCAAAGACATGAACCAACGATGCTGAAATAAGAGCAAAGTTGACAATTCATCTAACGTAATCATCGTTGAATCGTGAAATCTATCTTATCTAAAACCAGTAATGCAGGACAAAAAAATTATGCAAATGCAGCACATACACGAGCTAGTTAAATCGCAGAAAATCCAATTCATTTCTGGAAATGTATCTAATCTGCAGCAAGTATAAGAGTCGAGACTGAAAGTTAGAAACATTCAAAACCATATATTTGTTTGCTTGTTCGATTGTTGGGTTTAACGCCGAAGTAACACATTGTATATGTCATATAACGAGGGAGAATAGCCGTATAAATAATTTCATGCCAAAGCAGCACGAAAGTAGGCCCCGCCCGGGAATCGAACTACCCCCTCGATCAGTAGACATTCGTGCAACCAACTGAGCTAACTGGGCGGCTCTATATATTACACAGCTGTTTAGTCTCTTTGTAGTGGCATTTATTTTCTCTTTTCAAAGAAAGCATTTTGAACAATGTTAAATAACAAGTCATTGAACATACTGAATGCGGAACCGCAGCCGTGTCGTAGTGGTAAGCATGTCTGACTTCGAATCCGTAGATTGCGGGTTCGAAACCCGGTCGCGGCAGGTCATACCCTATATATGAGTTCTCGGCCTCGTGATTGGGTAAGTTAGTACTGATGAAAGAAAAGCGTCCAGAAAACCTACAGTAGAAAAAGTTGGCCGTCGTATATATGACCTATATATGTGTTGAATATGACGTAGAAAAACCGAATGCGACATGAGAATTATTATAGCAAATGTGAGCTTAACGTCACACGTATTGTAGCGTTGTCAGATCAAACATTCGCAAGTGTGCGTGCGAAAATAAAGATCCAGTTTTGATTAGTTTTACTGTTACAGCGATCAATGTAACATATTCTTTCAAATTTTATTTACTTAAGATCACGCTCACACTGTACGAATGGTAACAATACTTTCGGAAATGCAGGCCAAGCACATAAATAAAGTTGCTAGGCGTTATAATAAAAAAGTCTGAAGAAAAAATATATCGCGTCGTGTAGTGCAGCGTATTATAACGTAGCGTAGTGTAGCGTATTGTAGTGTAGCGTATTATAACGAATCGTAGTGTAGTGTATTATAACGTAGCGTATTATAACGTAACGTAGTGTAGTGTATTGTTGTGTAGCGTATCGCAGCGTAGTGTAGCGTATTATAACGTAGCGTATTGTAGTGTAGCGTATCACAGCGTAGTGTAGCGTATTATAACGTAACGTAGTGTAGTGTATTGTTGTGTAGCGTATCGCAGCGTAGTGTAGCGTAATATAACGTAGCGTAATGTAGCGTATTGTAGTGTAGCGTATCACAGCGTAGTGTAGCGTATTATAACGTAGCGTAGTGCAGTGTAGCGTATTATAACGTAGCGTAGTGCAGTGTATTGTTGTGTAGCGTATCGCAGCGTAGTGTAACGATGTGTATTCTAGTGTAATTTAGTGCACTGTACTGAAATTTTCTGTAGTGCAGTTTTATGTATTCATTACAGTCTAACTTGTATGTAAAGATAATTATATGGGAACTACTGATAAAGTTCTGTATAGATAGAGAGTTTATAAATTATTGTAAATTATCGCAAAGTTGATAGTAAAGGGAGAGTTGATTTAGGTCGTTTAGAACAGACAATTACTTAATTCAGAAGGACTATATTGCCCTGTATTGACTGTATCATTATTTATGATTTATTTTTGTTATTTGTGTGATCAAGGACACTACAACAGGCTATATATGAGATTATTTTGCACAGCCAGATATAGAGGTCGCTATATACAGTGTACGTTTATCTTGAAGAGACAAAACTTTGTTATTCCAATGCGGCCAAACAAAATGGCGGTTGTTGTTTCAAAGTGTTGAAACGGTTTTTCCCTGGCTTTGACAACAGTCCAGTTTTAGATCAAGAATTAAAACATATTTATTTCTATTATTTCATAGATAAGCAGTGAACTGATAAAAGCGCAAAATGATATTCTACAATATTTTTTGTTATAAGTGACATTTATTTGCACTTAAAGTAGGAGCTGAAATGCAGTAGTAGGGCACGCGCTAAGGAATTGAGATATCCCAACTAGGTTCGAACCAAACTAGGAGCATTGCTAATTTCATTGAGCAAGAAATTTACCTACAACTGTTCCTCTTCATCAAGGTGTTAATAGGTAATGTGAGGGGTCACCTGACTGAAGGATATTTCAATGATCAGGAGTCATCGTACAAACATTGTTAAGGCGGCTGAATATGTATAAAGAAGCAAACTTTAAGCCGCACTTCAATTGTTTTAGCTTAAACTATTTGTATTTATCATCATATATAATGAATCAGCATATTCTGTATTTTGTTCATTATAATCAGTATAATAATTATATTTTATTGTCCTGCATTATTGTTTATTTCAATGCTTTTAAATATGTATTTTTATTAACAGATCAATGGTCTTCAATTATTGTAATTTGAAGCCTCTAGTTCACATGTTCCGTTTATTTTATATTCAGTACTTGTTTTACATTTTAGCGTCTGTAAAAAAAGATAAAGTTTCTATATGGTATGGCAAATTGACACATCGGTTATGAGAAATATACGATAAACTTCACATAAATGCTTTAGAATTATTTACTCCGAGCTCTAGTAAAGCTTATGTTAAAGTTAATGTCCGTAGATGAGTAGCTTTGAACTTTGAAAACAAAAGAACATACTATGTACATATATCTGAACTTCATTTTACACGTTATCAACAATAGTACATTTTACTTAGTGGTGTAAGGTGTAAACATAGTTATATTGGTATGATGGAATGTGAGAAATGTTACAAGACTTTGAAATCTAAAATGAATAACATATATTATGCCTGTTAATATTTCTAATAAGGTTTTTAGTCATGTTTGAGTTACATAAGTATATTTTGTTTACACTATTTTATATATATTTCTTATGTTTAGTTATACAGTGTCACCCATAATCACCAGCAAATATTCAAATGTGGGATTTGTTTTTAAATTATTTCAAAGTCTTGGGAGATTGAAATACTTTTAGATACATGTACATGTTTAACCATTTCAATTGTATATAGTATCATTACCTACTTTTCAAATAAAGTATGAAAAGTGTTAAAATTCCAGCTTTATATACGAACCGAATGGTAATTTTGGATTGCACTGTATTTTCATAATATTTTATAGATATTCTCTCACAAAGATGCCATTATTACTGTTAATTCATTTCTAATTTGTTGGAAACTGGAAATATTTTGTAATACAAGGCGTCAGTGTTTATATTTTGCAAATTGAGTATGATAAAGGTTAATATGTACGCCTGTTCACGTATGCACTGGTATTGGTAACAATGAATAACTTGGTACAAGAGAATGAACAAATATCTTAAATTTGTCCAGTGAAGTGTAAGATTGAACATTATAATAAAAGAGTCTAAGAGTGAATAATAAATAAGACAATACTGTAGACGAGTATAGAAATGTGATAAATGATGACAGTCAGGAAGTATAGGAATTTGTGTGTTTGTTTGCGTGTGTTGTGTGAGTGTGAATACTTCTGTATATCGTTCTTTTATAGGTAGAATTCAATTGTCAAACTGTTATGTTCAGTTATACATTTGTGAAATGTTTGAATGTGATTATATTACTTTGATAATGATGTAAAAATACATTGATTATATATTATACTGTGTTTGTACTTGTTGCTCTAGTTTATTTTATCTTAGTTTTAGAATATATGTTTACAACTCTAATTAATCACTCTTGAGTACACTTCCTGGCTCGACAAGTATTGTGATGGTAGGATTGGTTGACAGATAACATAACACGATGTATAATGTCTGAATATGATTTTCACCATCACTAAGAACGAATTGAGCCTGCTTGCAATTGTGTGAATAGTTTTGTATGCCGTTTTATAGTTATATTACTTTGCTCATGCTGTAAAATAAACACAATAATAACATAATAACATAATATTGTTCCTTGTGTTTTTGTATCGTTCTAGTTAATTTTATTTCAATAGAATAACATATTGCTACTTAAATTATTCACTCTTGAGTACACTTCCTGGTTCAACAAGTATTGAGTTGGTAGGGTTGGTTGGTAGATAAAACAACGATGTTTAGTTTCTGAATATAAATTGAGCCATCACAATGAACTATTTGGAACATGCTTCCAATCGTATGTTTCTGGACCAAGGCTACGTAATATGTTTGTTTTGAATGAACATGATTGTGTTCATTTTATGTAAGTATTATTGTGCGTAAATTTTGACCCCGACCTGACCTTTATGCAAGAATATTCACTACATTAAATACGAATGCAGTATTATTACTCGATAACACCATGGCCATGAGGATTACTTGTTGAAATTTAACACATAAACATACCTTTATAATTTTACAATCGCTGCCAAAGTGTAGAGTAGGCGTGGTACTGATTTTCGTCGGGATATGTGTAGAAAATTATAAGATGCAAATTTGAAAGGTCAAATCGGGGTCAAACTTTACGCACTATACTGAGACTCTTATAGCTCTAAATAAAACAAGTAAATCAACTCGCTGTCATGATAAGTATGAGATATAATGACACGATCAATGTTTTCAACAAATCCATATCCTCTTAAATGGTGTATAAACATTCATATTATTATCGTATATGAGGGTTTATGTCACAAGTGGACCAATTTGAACCTTTCTTTATTTAAACATACTGTATAGTGCAAGTATGTTACAGAGGTCTTTGGTTTGGTTCCTAGACGGATGAACATACAGTCGTTGAATGGAATGATTTTTATGTTTATTCCCCGCCATGACTTTGTGTTAAATAGTGCAATCATCCTCCACTGATGAACGAAGGTATGGTGCTAGTGCTAGGTCAAAGGCTTAGATCTAGAACTCTAGGCCTACCCAGGAATTATGTATGGCAATTGTCAGTCTCTGACGAAAATATGACTAAGAAGTTGATTAACAGCTAAATCCAGAGATTAAGCTTTTCAGGAGGAGTGAGTAGGTTGCCTGACCGCCGTTATATGACCTATACAATGTGTTGCTACGGCGTTTAACCCATCAAAAACAAACAAACTATAACCAATACTCGCCTACCTTTCCACAATGCCGGAAACTTCTCCATATTATATAATCAATGGAAGATAAATGACATTAGTTTCAGAGTTTCATGGAAGGATATTACCTCCCCGGGTGGGATTCGAACCCGTGCCCCCTTCGGGTCACGAGACTCAAAATCCTGGCATACTACCAACTGCGCTTTTGACCCGTGTTAAAAACGTATATGAAGCTTTATATCATATTGAATGAATAAAGGGAGAAAATCAATGAAATAGAAAGTGATATAAAATTAGAATAGCTATATTACTCTTCTTTTGTATTATCTTTATCCAAGATAACCTTTATATAACCAGAAAGATCGCAAAAATTCGTAGAACTTAGCAGTTCGTGGGGGGGGGTGAGCTATTAGTTACAAAAAATATGTACACAGTGATTCTTCCTCTTTACGGTTTTTTGTAGCCTTAGAGTAGTCTATATAAGTTAACTGCTAATAACAAAGACATTAAATTTAGTATACGGTAAAAGTATTTTGAAAATCGTAAAGGGGAGACAAAACGTCATTTTCAATAGTTCGGTAGAATTGTAATGTTTTCTCGTAACTGTTACAATGAAGAAGCAAATTCAGTTGCACATTTTAAAGAAAGACTAGTATGTATTGATTTTAAATCTATTAAACATGCCATGTTTATCTCTCTTTGTATATCGCTGAATTAATATCCACAAAATTCAGAGCAACTTGTCATTACAGCCGTCCGGCTAACTCAGTCGGTAGCACGCAAGCCTACGGATCGAGGGTTCGTAGGTTCGATTCACGGTTTGGCCATATTTTCGTAGAGCTTATTTATGAAATAATTTCTACGGCCATTCTCCCTCCTACTAATGATTTTTAATTATTTAGGACAAGTGTCAGTAACTAATTTGATATTCACAACTGCACAGACTTAGCTCCGTTCCGTAAAAAAACCGTTAAATTCATAGTGGTAAAGGGATCTGAACCCTTTTTTCAAGAACGAGTTTAAATTTGACCTTTTCTTAATTTCAATTTAAATCATGTTAACTATCAACTTTTTAGAATTCGCAATATTCTATAGGAACACTTCAGAAGCAGTAAAGAAGAATTTCAATGATGAAAATGTATCTCAAAATGACATACAGCAATAAACACGTAAAACAGTACAGATGATTTTGATGTTTGTTTGTGCCTTAATTTGCATATTTTACAATATTTAGGTCTGTTTGCCTGAAAATATTGGCAAATTGTTTTCTTAACTTTATTACAGACATTAACAAGTCTTATTCAAAATATATAATGTTATCAATTCTGGAACGAGTGGCTTAAAGTCATAATTCAAGTGTTTGATATGGTCTCTGTTGTCCCTCACCTCATGTAGTTTGTTTATTGGTGTCTACTTTGAACATAGATTATAAGTAAGTAAATGTTGTACATGTAGTTAGACAAGATAATATCAAAGTTGTTCCAAGCTATAACTATCACATATGTAAACATGTACGAGACAATTGCTTACGTCATAATTGATGAGTCCATTAGGTTTTTCGTTTGTCTTCTGTATTTAAATGTTTTGATCGAATTGTGTAGAATATCATATACATTTTGAATATCATATAATAGTTTTGCTTATTATACATCTGACTTAGTACTGCAAATTTTATGACATTGACTTAAGATAACTTTATTTGCAAGAATTTTTGTGAAAAGGAGCAATGATGTTGAAGAACCTCGGATAAAACAAAAACATTTTTTACCCCGAAACATTAAAATTATCTAATAGTTATATACGTATCTTATTTAATCAAAGAACAGTATGTTCTTAAATTATACGACATAATTGTTGTCTAAAATTAATGAAACAACTTCTTGAATATCTGGACCATCCAAGTTCAACACTTGAAAGAATAATTATCTAACATACAAATATATTTTAATAATATGACCATAGGTTATGAATAAACTCTTTTCTTCCTTGCTTTATGATGAGACGTCGCGTTTTTCGATGAAAATAAACGTTGAAAAAAATCTTTTATTTTCATCGTAGTGAAAATATAACCTTATATTTTCATCGTTCATGACGTCATATTAGAAGATAAATGACATGATCTTGGACTAGACATGACGTCACGTTATAGTTTGTGTAAAATACATCTAATAAAACACAAACCTAAGCATGAAAGAAACGGAATATTCGTCAACTTTTGTGTAAGATCTTTTTTTCTTCAACTCGTGAACTCAGAAATTACATTTTCACTTGTGGCTATGCCACTTGTGAAAATATGTTTTTTGAGCTCACTCGTTGAAATAAAAATCGATCTTACACCAAAGTTGACGAAAATCCTTTATTTACTATAGTAACTATATAGTGATATACGAGAGTCAAATTAATTTAATGAAACATTATTTCACCACCTACTGTTGCGAGTTTCGTATAGACAGTGTCACTTTAGTTTCTTTTAAATTGAGTCACTTGAATAAACAGTAAATAATTTGAAAATCTAAAAGTTGAATAAAACATTCAGATGCGATTATAAATGCCGATGCTGCAATCTTCAAGACAAACTACACGAGGTGAGGGACAACAGAAACCATATCAAACACTTGAATACTGACTTTAAACTACTCTTACAAATAATTAACCCGGGTCGATAGCGCAGTTAGAAGCGTACCGCGATTTGGAATCTCGTGTCCCGAAGTGGGTACAGGTTCGAACCCCACCCTGGAGGTTAGACCCTTCCATGACAATTTGACAATAATGTAGTTGTCCTCCATTAATAACATATATGGAGACGTTTCCGGTCTTATGGAAGGGTAGGTAATTACTGGCGTTAAACCCAATACAAAATGAGTCCAAACAAGAACAATAAATAAATTTAAACAGATAATTTAATAGATTCTATTACAATTTATAAGAACAAAATCAGAATATATTCTATGATTAATGGAACAAGGTATTGCTATGGAAACTACACGTCAAAAATGACGTCATCATGGGAAACTACACGTCATACTCATCATCTTCAGATGCTTCGTCAGATTGGGCTGAAAATGCGAAAATAAAGCTTAATAAATATAAAATACAATTTCTCTCATAATTTTATAAATTTATCGTATGCAATTTTAGTGTTCAGCAGGCCAGATTTACATAGTAACCTGGGGTCTTCAATTTATGATGTTTCAGTCGACAAATTCATACCAGAAAGTTTGTAATTACATTTATCAGGACTGAAATCATAGAAACTGATTTTCATCGAAAAATAAGTGTCATTTTGCTGATATCTAATAACAGTTCGTTCACTCCAGGAAAATCATATTTTATTTATATATATTGGCTCCAATGCTCTATTTAAACAAATGTGGTCATTTTACGGAGGCCAGCCACATAATTTAGCTTTCCTGGACCCTTTTCTATGACCTGTACTCATCTCAACTTAATTAGGTGTGTCTAGATAAAAGCTTTGCATTTAGTGGTAATTACTAAAGTCGTCTGAATTTGACCTTCTTTGCTATGTCGGAAGATCCTGTAAAAGAATTCTACAGGGTTTCTGTGTTTTGGACGGGGTTTTGATTAAAGCAAAAGCAACACATTGTAACGATAATTTAACCTACTCACCGTTCCTGGAAAAGCTAAATCTCTGGATTCAACTGTTAACCACTTACTAGGCGCATACTACCGAGTGGCATTTTTAAATATTGACGCAATCCCTACAATTACTTACATTCACATGTGACTCCAGCTAGAGGTCCTTCAATCTGGCTAATATCATTGTAATTGTCCACATGGAAGACATAGTTTGAATTAGTAGCAATGTTATTTATCTCCTGTGATACAGCCCCACCGACACCCACAGCGTATATGGTGACACCTTCATTACGTAACAACTCAGCTTGGGTACGTGTAGCATTGACATCATCACTGTTACCTGAAGTGAAAATAAATGTTATTATATGCTTTCAAGTGTAATACCGATATTTTTAAGTCACTGTGAAATAGAAATAATGATTCCACTGTTTTTGAAACAATTAACATAAATTAGTTAATTTCACTATTTTGATGTGTCGTTATGAAGGGATATCAAAATTATACAATAAATAGCAACAGTTTGGAGCACATAATAATCAGTCTATTTCGGTGTAAGATTTATGCATTTCACTCGTGAACTAAAGATGTCATATTTTAACTCGTGACTACACCACTCGTGAAAAATATTTCATCCTTTGCTCACTCGTGAAATAAAAGTCATTTATAAAATAAGGATATATACATCGTTGTTGGAGCAATATTAAGATATTAAAAATGAATTAAATTAACCCTTTAAGTAATGATGTCACCTTTGTGCCCAGTATGTAATTATTGCAATATCCTATTTTGTCCCCTTTTGATTTATCGATTTTTGAGCAACCTTTAGATACGCGATTATTTAATTGATTTTATATTTTTATCGAAAACGCCATATTTCAGCGTAAAACAGAAAATGTTAGACATAAAAGGAAAAAAAAATACCTTAAAATATAAATCCAATATTTTATACAAAGCAAATAAGCAATCATATTTGTATTTCCTTCCTTATTTTCTCTTTAAGGTAAGAAACTAATTTGCCCCTTATTACGGAGAAAAAGACAAATCTAAATAAAAAACAAAAGGTGGCACAAGCTATTTACAAGCTATTTACAATTTTCTAAAAAAATAAAAGCTGATAAATGTTAACATTTGACAAAATAAAGAGCATTTTTATCGTTTTTTGTTGTTTGATTTGATGATAAATCTCAAAATATCGAGGCAGCTTCATAATATATGCTATTCATAAAGGAATCACATTAACTTCCTCCTAAATTTAAAAAAGATCGCCTTGCTCAACACAAGCAACACACATTTAGTGAAGAAATAACTTGTCTGAAATCTTTTTATGTAATTATTTTTCTTTATTAAAGCATCAATGTTTCAGATAAACGTCTTAGGTTTCAATACTTGAAGGTTTCAATACAAAAACACAGTTTTGCAATTTTGTTTTGTAGGGAGTTTTTGATAGATCTTTTCAAAAACAATGTTTCGTTAGAATGTTTAGGTTCCATGGGGAAAATAAGGGTTTAAATGACTTTATATAAAACAAGTCTTACTAGGAGGCATGTATTTAGTTGTTAACTAATGGAGCCAATGATATAACTTACCGTCTGTGACAATGATAGCAATGTGTGAAACATTTGGTCTCATGCCATTTTGTTCCTGGAACAAATCATCTTTAGCTAGCTCTAGAGCATCGAATGTTGAAGTTGCTCCGCCTATCAACCTAAAATAAAACAAGATATTTAACATTTACTCGTATGCTGCTCTTTTACAAATATATCACTTAAGCTAGCTCTAAAGCATCGAATGTTGAAGTTGCTCCGCCTATCAACCTGAAATAAAACAAGATATTTAACATTTACTCGTATGCTGCTCTTTTACCAATATATAACTTAAGTTAGCTATAAAGCATCGAATGTTAAAGTTGCTCCGCCTATCAACCTGAAATAAAACAAGATATTTAACATTTACTCGTATGCTGCTCTTTTACCAATATATAACTTAAGTTAGCTCTAAAGCATCGAATGTTGAAGTTGCTCCGCCTATCAACCTGAATTAAAACAAGATATGTAACATTTATGCTGCTTTTACAAATGTTAACTTAAGCTAGCAAGATATTGTCCGTTTTTTCTCAACTGTCAAAGCTTGAACATTTACACGGTGACCGAATGCGTTGTTTTTGTACTGGCAGCCTTATTGTTATTAAAAATGTCTTGACTAAAACATATCATATGACATAAACAGCTTTACTCGTTCATAATACACACTCTCGGAAACTCATGGATGTATTACAACAATGATTTTGATAAACATATTCACCGTGAAATTATTCATGTTTTGACAGTTGAGAAAAAGCGAACCAAATTTAATATTCATGCTGCTCTTTCACAAATATTAACTTAAGCTAGCTCTTAGTGTCGAATGTTCAAGCTGCTCCGCCAATCATTAATTTGCTCTTTAGCACATGTAAACTTCAGGTATAGAGACACAATATTAACCTTAACTTAAACTACCTAATTATAATAATTACACACTTCACTTACATTATATCGTGAGTTTCCGTATGCGTGTATACGATTATACACGTGTTTATAACAACATATGTGACTATAAATCAATTTTGTAACAATGGTATGTTATTGTACTTACAATTTTGGACACATTAGGTTTGGGGGAAACACGTAAATTTGGAATATAGTGGCACATGATCAAAGTATTTATTCTAACGATAATTGTTATGTACGTGTATTTTTCCGATACCACAAACCTATGCAGTAGGTTTACTAAATGAAAATGTCTCTGAACTTTCGATGGGTACTGTATAATTAAGTGTGTTATAGTCCAACAGAAATAACCTGAGCTTGACTTTCATGCAAGAATATATTAAACTCAGCATTTACAGTCTATTTTTGTCTTCGTTTGTAAATCGCGCTTTATCGGAAGCTTTCGGCAAAATAAAAGTGCTGAACAATTAATGTTGTTTTCATAAGAATAAATACTTTGAAACTGCGCCAAGATATTGCTGAGTTACTAGTTTCCCCAAAAACTATGGTGTCCAAAATTAAAAGTACAATAACATGCCACATGCCAGTCTAAATTGATTTATTGTCATATCGTTTATTATAAACACGTGTATAACCGTATACACGCATACGGAAACTCACGATTTAATGTAAGTGAAGTGTGTAATTATTACAATTAGGTAGTTCAAGCTTAGGTTAATTCTGTTGGACTATATAAACGAATAACATATAAGACTTACGTAGAATTCATGATATGATCAATCAACGCTGTTTTGTTGCTAGTGAACTCGTCTAAATAGAATTCACGTATAGCAGTTGAACTGAATACAATCATACCAAACTGTGTAGTGTCGTAAGGGAATCTGAAATGTACACATAAAGGATATTTGTTTATTTTGGTGTATGATCGATTTTTATTTCACGAGTGAGTTAAGGATGCAATATTTTACGAGTGTCGAAGCCACAAGTGAATTTATAATATCTTTAGCTCACGAGTGAAATAAATAGATCTTTCATCGAAATTAAACAATTTGTCTGACTATTATATGCTTTAAATTAGCGTTATTTTTTGTCTAAGTCTGAAATTCCTTCAAAATGGCGCATCCGAACAGTGAAGAAGCAAATTTATTTCATTGTTTCAAACATATATTGGAAGCATATAATAAATCATATTTTTCAAGCATGGAATGTACAGTACCAACTCTCTTGAACAACACATCGGAGGGAGAGACTAAAGTGTATTGCTGTTCTGAGATTGTTGCTCAGCAAAGGATTAAGCGAGTTGTGCGGATGCAATTTTAGAGTATATTAAAATCCATTTAAAATTTAAAAAAAAATAAAAAAAACATTATACTTGTAAACACTAACTTTATAAGAAACTTGTCTACAATTATAAACATTTTGTTTACATTAAGTCAAATTGTAGGAGTTGTAGTGTAGTTGCATGACGCAGGAAGCGCGCTAAAGTATCGACAAGTCCCAGAATCGAACCCTACTAGGGGCTGTGCTAAATTCTAATTGTTCTAATCCAGCCAGGTCTGACTAGAAACAATGACTGAGCACCTGTCTGACGCTATTTCAGTGATCAATGGTTATCGAACAAAATTGTTAATTGGCTGGACATGTATTTGGAAGCAGTCTTCAAACCGCAATTTAAGTAAAAAAGATTCAATAATTACATCTCACAAACTAATATGGACAATTAAGCAATTATATAATGCACTATTTAAATGTTGCTCTTTGGTTGCCGTTAGAATTTCTACATCTACATTTTTCTTCCGAGCAATCAATACTGATACAGAAATGCGAATGTTTTACGAAAAGCTAGAGTTTGTTTACATTCGAAAGATCACGTGATTATATATCATGAATATTCATTACCTGTTTACCATTTCACTAACAAAGGGTTTGTTTACATTCGAAAGATCACGTGATTATATATCATGAATATTCATTACCTGTTTACCATATCACTAACAAAGGGTTTGTTTACATTCGAAAGATCACGTGACTATATATCATGAATATTCATTACCTGTTTACCATATCACTAACAAAGGGTTTGTTTACATTCGGAAGATCACGTGACTATTTATCATGAATATTCATTACCTGTTTACCATATCACTAACAAAGGGTTTGTTTACATTCGAAAGATCACGTGACTGTATATCATGAATATCCATTACCTGTTTAGCATATCACTTTTATATATCATGAATATTCATTACCTGTTTAGCATATCACTATTATATATCATGAATATTCATTACCTGTTTACCATATCACTATTATATATCATGAATATTCATTACCTGTTTACCATATCACTATTATATGTCATGAATATTCATTACCTGTTTACCATATCACTAACAAAGGACAGGGTCTTCTGGAAGTTACCATTTCCTACACTGCTTGAACTGTCTACCAAAAATACAATGTCCAATGGTTTAACTACACATTCTGAAATTTATAAGATTGTTCGTATAATACGAGTATAATTTAATAGACTGTATTATGAACATCAGGGCCCTCATGACCATTAATCGCTCACCTGATAACCTGATATCTGATTGATATATACATCAATTAGAGTAAAATTAAAAACTTTTGACACTACAGTGTTCACAAGGTTTTTCCATATTTGGGCTGTGTGACATAGTTTTTAATCCCAGATGACTAATGTTTGATGTCATCCAAGCAATTACCTAGGCAAGCATCCTGACCTAGGATGACGCCAATTGAGGCAAAATTGTTAGTACTAGAGTATTCACAAACAAATGTGAACGGACGGACGGACTAATGACAGGACCGTGTATTGAACTTTATCGGGACTCGCAAATTTATTCATTCTCAATACCGGAAGACAAACAGGAATAGTAGAGCAATTTCTAGTGGTTGGAATATAGGTCAAAGATGGATAAGGCAGCTGTGCCAAATACAAGTTTGTTTGTTCGTTTGTTGGGATTAACACCCAAGCAACACATTGTATAGGTCATATAACTGCGGTCGGTCAACCTACTCACTCCTCCTGGAAAGGCTAAATCTCTGGATTTAGCTGTTAACCCACTACTAAGTCAGTGACTGACAACTGCCCTACATAATTAAAAATCATTGGTAGGAGGGAGAACGGTCGTAGAAATAACTTCATGTCCAAGCTCCACGAAAGTATGCCACGCCCGGGAATTGAACCCACGACCCCTCAATCAGTAGACTTGTATGCTACCAACTGAGCTAGCCGGGCGGTTAAAAAACAAGTAACCTACCACAGTAAGGATATGGGGTCGACCAAATTCCGTCAATACAATCAAGTGTAGCATTGCCCACTAATGTGTATCGATCCTGACACCTAAATATCAACTGTTGAGTTTCATTGTATTTATAGAACTCATATGAAGCGTGATCAATTACTGGAGGCTTTGCGCAAACTGAAAAAAAATAGAGGATATTCGTCGAGTTTGGTGTATGATGGATTTTTATTTCACGAGTGAGCTACGGATGCAATATTTTTACGAGTGGCGTAGCCAAGGGTGAAATATAATGCCTTAGGTCACGAGTGAAATAAAAATCGATTTTACGCCGAAATAAGCAAATTTGCTGTTTATTATATGTTTCAAACTGTTTTTTATTTATTGTTTAACTATTATTTTGTTTGCGTAACAATAAATACTTTAAAACTGTGCCACAATGATGCAAACGTACGTGTTACCCCATAAACGAATTCAAACTAAAAAGTATAATGATTTGCCAGGTTTATTGTGCGTACAGTTTGATCCCGACCTGACCTTTATGCAAGAATATTCATTACAATGAATACGAATGTAGTATTAATGCTCAATTAAAGCGTGACCATGAGGATTAACAGTTAAAACTTAACACACAAACATACTACTATAATTTTACGATCGCTGCCGATGTGTAGAATAGGCAAGGTACTGACTTTCGTCGGGATATGTGTAGATAATTATTAGATGCAAATGTGAAATGTCAGGTTGGGGTCAATATTTACGCACTATACAAAATGAATTAATAGTTATAAAGGTTGTACGTGTGTACCGTATACACGCATACTCACGATTTAAGTGAATCGTGTAATTATTATAATAAGATTGTTTAAGCTCAGGTTAATATTGACGCACTATAACTGTATAAATAAAACAAATACTCTTACATTCGACACAGTTGGGAATGGTAGACCACTGTCCATCCACACAAGTGGCTGTAGCTGGTCCATCTAGACGGTATTTGGTATCACATACGTAAGTAACTGTTGCTCCATTTAATAGATTAGCTGGTCCAATCAAAGTACCATTGGAAATCACTGGTGGTGTGCTACATGCTAAAATATATAATATATATAGTTCGTACAAAAACCCAAATTTAAACTCAAACTTCTTCATTTGAATAAGCGCCTATTTCTATATTACATATTTAATGGCGTTGTACAAAAAGATTAATAATAACAATAATGAATAAGTATTGTGCGTAAGACTCCGACCTGACCTTTATGCAGAATATGCGTTACATTGAATACGAATGTAGTATTACACCGTGGCCGTGAGGATTATGTATTAAAAATTAAGCTGCGACCGTGGCGCAGTTGTTAGCATGTCTGACTTCGAATCCGGAGATCGCGGGTTCGAAACCCGGTCGCGGCAGGTCATACCCTATACATGAGTTGTCGGCCTCATGGTAGGGTGAGTTAGTACTGGGTGATAGAAATACAGTAAAACTTGGATATAACATACTCACTGGGCCAAAGAAAAAAGGTATGCTATAACCGAGGTATGTTATATCCATATAGCATACAAAGTATGTTATATACAATATATGAAAATTGGGCCAGGAAAAAGGGTATGTTATAACCGAGTGTATGTTATAACCGAGTATGTTATAACCAAGTTCTACTGTAGTGTCGAGGAAACCTATGGTAGGAAGAGCTGGCCGTTGTATATATGACCTATATATGTGTTGAATACGACGATTTTCATTACACAAATAATAACGTGGCGTTAATCCTTCTCAAATATGACGTCATTTATCTTCTAATATGACGTCATGAACGATGAAATATAAGGTTATATTTTCACTGCAATGAAAATATGAAACTTATATTTTCATCGTATATTTTCATAGAATAACTCGACGTTTCACCATAAAGCATGAAAGAAAGGACACCAACCTTTTTCACAGACAGGTGTTTCGGTCCAGTTTCTTGGTATTACACCAAACGAATCCTCACAGGTCACTGTCTCTGGTCCGACTAATGTATAGTTATCATTGCAGACGTATAACAATTGTGAACCTTTTGTTCTAGTGTATGTTTCATTGTTTATAAGATAACTGTTTGGAACTTCCGGTGCTTCAGGGCAAACTGAAAAAAATGGCGGATAAATACATAAGCTGAGTGAAAAATTGGCGGGAAAATACATTTTTGAGCTGAGAGTAAAGGGTGGAAAAATTTACTGAAAATGGCGGGATGGAACATTTTGAGATAAGTGAACAAAGGCGGGAAAATACGATGTACATTTTTGAGATGAGTATAAAGGTTGATATTACATTTTCAGTTAACTGATAAAGGAGGGATGAAACTTTTTTGGAGCTAACTAAAATAGTGGAAAATGCATTTTTGATCAAGTTGAAATTGGCGGGAAAATACATTTTTTATCTCATTTTAAAAGAAAAATGGGAACATTTATTTTTGAGCTGACGGCAAAAGGTGGGAAATGCATTTTAAACTATCTAAAAAAAGATGGAAAAAACATTTTAAACTATCTAAAAAAGGTGGATTTTTTTAAACTATTTGAAAAAAGGTGAAAAAAAATATTTTAAACTATCGGAAAAAAGTTGGTAAAAGCTGAAAAGTGGGAAATTCATTTTTAGCTAACTGAAAAAGTTGGGAATATACATTTTTGAGCTGGCTGTTTAGTTATGCGGGTCAACATTCATTATACTATTCATGACGCAATCATTTCTGTTTAGTAACTTGTTTAAATCGTCTACGTCACGCAATTTAAAATGAGCCGTCCAATCACAGCCCGTGAATAACACCACCTTTAAATAAGCTCGCAAACATCGCTCTAAAAATAGAAATTACGAAACCAAAATGCTATTAGTAGTATTTCGTCTAGATGAAAGCTACGCATTGATTGGTCGACACAAAGGTCATCTTGACGTGACCCTCCTAGCGAATCTTGAGATCCTGTAAGACAGGGCTCTACAGGATATCTGTTTACTGAGAATGCTATTTACTGTGCATACCTGGTTGACAGTAAGGTTAAGCTCTGTACATACCTGGTTGACAGTAAGGTAAAGCTCTATACATACCTGGTTGGCAGTAAGGTAAAGCTCTGTACATACCTGGTTGACAGTAAAGTAAAGCTCTATACATACCTGGTTGACAGTAAGGTAAAGCTCTGTACATACCTGGTTGACAGTAAGGTAAAGCTTTGTACATACCTGGTTGACAGTAAGGTAAAGCTCTGTACATACCTGGTTGACAGTAAGGTAAAGCTCTGTACATACCTGGTTGACAGTAAGGTAAAGCTCTATACATACCTGGTTGACAGTAAGGTAAAGCTCTGTAAACCTGGTTGACAGTAAAGTAAAGCTCTATACATACCTGGTTGACAGTAAGCTAAAGCTCTGTACATACCTGGTTGACAGTAATCTAAAGCTCTATACATACCTGGTTGACAGTAAGGTAAAGCTCTGTTCATACATGGTTGACAGTAAGGTAAAGCTCTGTACATACCTGGTTGACAGTAAGGTAAAAATCTGTACATACCTGGTTGACAGTAAGGTAAAGCTCTGTACATACTTGGTTGACAGTAAGGTAAAGCTCTGTACATACTTGGTTGACAGTACGGTAAAGCTCTGTACATACCTGGTTGACAGTAAGGTAAAGCTCTGTACATACCTGGTTGACAGTAAGGTAAAGCTCTGTATATACCTGGTTGACAGTAAGGTAAATCTCTGTACATACCTGGTTGACAGTAAGGTAAAGCTCTATACATACCTGGTTGACAGTAAGGTAAAGCTCTGTACATACCTGGTTGACAGTAAGGTAAAGTTCTGTACATACCTGGTTGACAGTAAGGTAAAGCTCTGTACATACCTGGTTGACAGTAAGGTAAAGCTCTGTACATACCTGGTTGACAGTAAGGTAAATCTCTGTACATACCTGGTTGACAGTAAGGTAAAGCTGACCATCTACCAGTGTTTAGACATGTAACATCCTTGTTACCAACAATTTCATAACCATTTTGACATGTGTATTCTACAACAGCACCTTCGTATGTGTTTTCCGGATGTGTCCTTGCAGCATTATCAATGTTGGGTAGTGGATAGCAATCTGTAGAAAATACAACAAACATGTCTTACGATTAAAATTGTCGTAAGTCAGGATATATAGACAGGAGAGCTTCAGATCGTAAACAAACTCTTGTTTTCATCACATTCTTGCAGCAATCAAAAAATAGAGAAAATTCAAATAGTGCATAAAAGTCTTTTTTTTATTTTAAATGTCTTGCAGACAATACATCGACTTTTACTATATTTCAGTCAGTATAATAGTTATGAATTAAAAGCATCTTTCAAATAAGTGCGCCGGGAATTCGAATCTCGTGTTCCGAAAGGGGTACGGATTTTCCATTACAACCGGGGAGATTATACCCTTCCATGGAAAGACAATAAAGCCAATTTCCCCATTAATTATTATGTCTTTGAAGAAGGGTGGTTAGATATAAAAAAGGAAAGCTAGGTGAGTTGTGCTGGAAGCCGTAAAATGACCTTAATTGTGTTGACACGGCGTTTGTCCCAGTATACTCTCCAAAAACATCGGTTCGAAAGATTCACTCGCTTACTTCCTTCCTCTGCTAAAATACTATGTACAAACTGATATTTCTATCTTTAGACAGAGACACATTAACATTTAAATCGTATGACTGTCACGTGGTTTTTAAAAAATAGATGCCAAAATTTCTCACGCCTGTAATTTCAAAATGTCGAAATGCAAAGATGTTGGACAGTTTTGCATTAGTTAGATAATGGAAAATTAACAAAAATAAAAGTAAATATCGATATTTCAAACGTGTATCTCTGATCTTTTAACTGTAAACATAGAGCAACTAATTGAACTTAATAAATACAAAGTGTAGCCACGCTATATATGACGTCATACGATGTTGCATTCGTCACTAGTATGATCATACCATATACGGCGTTGTTTACCCGTTCAACCAATGAAAATGCGTAAAAAGTTTTTCAGCTAAATTGGAATTTGGTAAACTTTCATTGGTCGTTCAAAGGTTCATAGTAAAGGTCAATATCATAAATCGATACGTTTTAAGGCAGCGGGTGAATGTAATGTATTCACTGCGCTGCGAGGGGAGCGTAGTCGGAGTAGAAAAAACAGCTGATGATAAAAATGTGAAACTCACCTACAACACATCGTTTCATATTTGTCCATATGCCTTGCTTACCAACAGCCTGGCACGTGATACTATTCTCTGGTCTTGGACCTTCAGTGGCAATGATTGGTGGTTCAGTAGTAGTTGTCGTAAATGGTTCTGTAGTTGTCGTAAAAGGAACATCAGTAGTTGTCGTAAATTCCGTTTCATTTCCGGAATACGTGTCGTTATCCATGTCCAACAAAGATGGCGGTTCAGTGGTGGTCGTGTATGGGTATTCTGTTGTGTTCATTGAAGATTCCTCGTCATCGAAATAACTTGATCTTGTTTCTTTATGGACGATTTCTGTTCCAAGGTCTCCGTTACCATAGCCAGCTAGGGCGCTTGGTGATTGGTCAATGAAGAAATAGCCACTCAAACAACGGTACTGGACGGTGTCGTTGATTGAGAACTCTGTTTCATTGAGGGGAGATGTCTCGTTGTAGACAAATTCAGTGTTTCCAACGATCGCTGGTGGTCCACATGTGATTACTGTTAAAAGAAAATCCATATAGGTAACATACATGTGTTAAAGTTCATGTAAAGTCTTGGTTTGCAAAATAATTCAGTGAAAATAAAAATGCTCTAATTCTGTCATATCTCCACTCAGAGTAGTGTTTTATACATCAAAATGTTTCTTTTTAAAACATACAAAGTGATGCTTGTCATTAATTAATAATTACAACAGAAATATTTAACAAAAGATGTATTTGCAAAATAGTTGCTGTATAAATAAAAATACTAAAATGTATTAATATTATCTTACAACAAAATTTAACATTAATTCCTTTACAGAACATTATAGTTCATATTCCCATAAAGGTACTCCAATATTTATAACATTAATATATGTTAAAACAAAACTGAGGCAAATGAAAAACTAAAGTAAAAGTAGAAACAGGGTCGTGAAAACATATGACACTTGCAACTGTCAAAATGTTTTTCATATACCGTAGTTTTGTTTTAACATTTATTGAGATTATATATTTTGGAGTACCTTCATTGGAATATGAACTATAATGTTCTGTAAATGATTTAATGTTTGTAAAAAGAATGAATGTCTTTTAGTATTTTCATTTTTACAGCATCAATTTTGCAAATACATCTTTTGTTAAAAGTTTTCATCTGAATTAATTGCCAGCATCACTTTGTATGTTTCTTAAGAAACATTTTCATGTATAAAACACTGCTCTTGATGAAAGTATGAAAGAATTATAGCATTTTTTATTTTACTATTATTAATGCAAATGAAGACTTTACTTGAACCTTAAGGTAATTTGGACTGACGCTGGACCCTGTAAACCGTAAATATACTGAAAACTATAGCAATGATTTTACTTAGATTTCACATATAATTTTTTTCCAACCTTTTTTCTTTTAAGGTTTAGATTTTTAGATTCTATAACGATTTAGTGAAAACCCTTTCCAGTCTACGAAATTAGTGGGAGTCCGGTTGCCCGGGACACCTACCTTTTGTTTGGGCTACCAAAATTCTACAAACAAGATTTAGCTACTAAAATGACCTGTTCGTGCAACCTCTTTCATATCATTATTTCGTAGATTGCCCTTTCATATGTTTTTAAAGTTTTTCATAAGGTGAAATGCAAAATGTTTGCCAATCATCGCCTAAATGAACGTGTATTTGTTTACTTCAACGCCGGTTTTCCAAAATGGCGTCTAAATATGTCCGAGGTTATTCGTAGCGAATGGCCGAGGATTTCCGAATGATTTTACACCTGTCCGACATCCTATATCAACATTTTGATATATGAAAAAAAGCAGTTTAATAATGTGTTTGGACTGACGTAATGAATGCTATTTCAAGTTTATGATAAATGTTTTTGTTCTATTCTAAATGTCTATTTTGTTCAGTGATATATATTTTCTACAGTAATGTCTGTACACTTGATGCGTTTTTTACAAATATATCAAACTATTTAGAAATTTATGGACATTTTTAATATATTCATTTACCACGCCCACTTTTTAGTCTTTGTTAATTTTAACAAATGATACACCCTTAAACAAAGCCGCAGCCGTGGCGTAGTGGTAATATGTCTTAATTCGAATCCGGAGATCGCGGTCTTGAGCCCGATCACAATAGGTCATACCCTATACATGAGTTGTCGGCCTCGTGGTTGGGTAAGTTAGTACTGGTGATAGCAAAGTGTCAAGGAAACATATAGTAGGACAAGCTGTCGTATATATGACCTAAATATGTGTTAAATACGACGTTAAACCCAATTAAAAAAAGAACACCCATACCGTCCCCCCCCCCTTGTAAAAATACATTATACATACCGATACATTCAGGAAGAGTGCTCCATTTAGCTGAGTTAGTTGAATTGTCATAAACACACACGGTAGAGTTACCTCCCTTTATTCTATAACCGGCGTCACAATCAAACTCTACGACTGTCCCAACAGCATTGGCTGTGACTCCATCACTAAAACCATTGGCTATTTCTGGTACGACTGGGCAAACTTAAAACAAAGAAAGAGCATAATAAAGATGCTTTATAGAAGTTACAATTGAATGGGCGCGTTTGAAGTAGAAGCTTTTTCCATTCGCATTCCCTCAAACTTGTACATTTGTTATTGGTTTAACTTCATGTAAAAACAGATTATAATCATTGTACGGCAACCAGCTCACCTAACCTAGCTTTCTTGGACAGTTGTTGATTACTAGTACTACATACTATTCCTAAAAGGCTTACAACTTTTACATATATCTTATTGATGGAGGAAACTCGTAATTATTGTCAAATTTTCAAGGAAGGGTATGGTCTGTCCGAATGAGGCTTGAACCAGCACCCCCTTCGGATCACCTTTATGTGTAAAATCGCGTTCAAGTTGTTTGAATCAAGGTTTTTCACTACGATGTCGAATAATGTCAATACAAAATCTATTTGTAGAATTTATTCCCTTTAAAGTAAATATTCTTTTCCCTAGTGGGGCAAAACAACACAACAATTGGACAACACGTTTTTAGTCAGGTGCTTTGCTAAATTCACAAACATTTCATTTTTCAGAAGAAACGCCAGTTCTAATGCTTGTCCCTATCTATACTGTCACTCATTTTTGAAGCGACATTGATTAAACGTTCCCAAAGTGACACAGATAAAAAAACAAAGCTATCATATTCATCATAAACAAATAACAAGTGGTAGAACATTATAACACAATGATATGACGTCATATAAGAGAAAATTGTAATTTCAGAAAGAAACATGACGCCATCTGCATGAATAAAATGACATCACGTAAAAGGAAAAAAACTTATTTTTAGAAAGAAACATGACGTTATCTACATGAATAAAGACATTAAAGAAGAGGAAAAACAAACAATTTCAGAAGTTAACATGACGTCATCTAAATGATTAAAAAAACATCACATAAAAGGGAAAAAAACTTATTTTAAGGAGAAAACATGACGTCATTAACATAATTAGAATGTCGTAATTGAATTTCAGAAAGAAACATGGCGTCATCCTTATAGATAGAATGATGTTTTAGTAGGGGAAAGGAACAATTTCAGAAAAAAACATGAAGTCATCTATATGAATAAAATGACATCACATTAAAGGGGAAAACCTTATTCTCAGAAAAATACGTGACGTCATCTATACATGTACAATTAGAGGAAAATAGAATAGGTAGATAAAAGAAGAGGAAAATACAATTTCAGAAAGAAACATGACGTCATCTATATGAATAAAATCAAAATATTTGAGAGAGAAAAAGAAGCAAATATGACGTCATATGAGAGTTACATCACTAAATTTCAAAGCTTACCTGGTCGACATTCTGGTTTTGGGCTACTCCATTCTGGTATATTTTTATCCAAACATTCTACTGTATTTCCGGCTACAAGTTCGAACCCAGGCTTACAAGTGTACTCAACCACTACCCCGATGTCAGTATTAGTGGGTGGTTTGATGGATGCGTTGTCCACTATAGGGACCTCAGGACATGCTGAAAGGTAACAAAAATATATACAGGGGTCAATAGTCACGTGATCAACAACAACAACTTATAAGGTAAAAAAAAGGTTTGTTTCTTTAAAAGACTATATTACCTGGAATTCAATTATTCAGGGTTTTACTTGCGGAACAAACACACTTGTACCCGTAGAATGAAAACATGTGTACAATGAACAAAATGATTTAATCAATTGCTTTTTTAATATTTCTACTGCTTATAAGAAGTCATTTATTTTTTAATTTATTCTTCGTTTTGCTAATAAATCAAATACTATTTAATGAACATTTTCTACAAATTTTGTATCAATAGCTTACGTATCAACCCAGTTATGATCAAATGTATAGGTGTATACTTAGAAAAGTTGTTAAGTGTACTAGACTTAATTGAATTGTTAAAATATGCTTATAATCAAAACACTTAGTTCATCCATTTGTGATGTAATCAAAGATTGTGTTGGTAATGAAAACAAACTTCAATAAGGGACCTTAGTCAGTTATTTCCCCTTGTATACTCTTCAAAATAGGTAGGTCTAATTAATTGAATTACTCGGATTTTACCCTTACTTTTCAATGTTAATTTGCCAAAATTAATCTTAAATAACTTTTTTGTATATCATTTAATTTGTTCGAAAATCAAGCTAAGTATTTTTAGGGCAAAGAACTATCTAAATTTTATCACCTTTGTAGATATCTTCATTAACAAGAAAGATATTAGATGAAATATTTTGTTACCCTAACATAGGAATTCAATGATAAAATCCAAGGATTCCAACTGTGAGGACCTACTTACCAATTGGATTGCTTCAGATTTTATCAGGAAAAGATAACTGACTAAAGTCCCTAATTATTTTTCGTTTAACTAGGCTTAATAGGAGGAATAAGACATAGTCTTTATTTACACTTATAAAAGCACATAAAAATTATTCTCATGGTAAGGCAGCTATGGCGTTCCATAGTACCTGCTGATATTTATGATTATAAGATATTAAACATTAATGGTTACAACTTACACATTTTCTTGCAAGTGGGTGGGGCAGGAGTCCAGCCTGGTTCATTATTGACACCACGTTCACATCGTATAGACTCTGGTCCAAACATCTTGAAACCCTCATTACAAACGTAGGTGACTGTGGACATGAAGCTCTTATTAACTGGTGTCTGGTAGTAACCATTTTCTATTTTCGGAGGGTCTTGGCAGCTCGTCACTGAAAATTTTTATTATTTAGAACCAATGGTAGATGGAAGAACGGCCGTAGAAAATTATTTCATGGTTAAGCTCCACGAAAGTGTGCCCCGCCCGGAAATAGAACCTACGATCCCTCGATTAGTAGACTTGTGCCCAACCAAATGAGCTAGCCGGGCGGGCTGTAAAAATTATAACAATTATATACAAAGGCCCTTATCATATTTCTACATTTTGTTATGCTCCGGTTATCTTCAATCCAAGAAGTAGAATTTCGTTGTCAATACTTAAATGAAAGTTGCTACCGCGTTAAACCCAACAAAAATCAGAACAAAAAAGAACGGTAGAAAAACATTCCCCCAGATTACATACATAAGTTCTAAAACAATTTTGGATAATATTTATAAAAAGCTCATATCAAAATTACTGTAATGTGTTCCTATTAAGGGACCCCCCCCCCCCTTTTTAATGAATGAGAACTTATAGTTAAACTTAAACTTGACATGTTTAATTTTGTCTCTAATCTATGTTACGAGTATATTTCAATGACTTTATGTCTATAAAACTTTTTTCATGATTGCTCTAAAAAGATGTCCCCATATAGTGGCTAATAAGGCTACTAGAAATTGTTACCGTTTGGACAAAAGGGATCTAAAAGATGTGTGCTAGCCTTGTCCCAACAGTGGTCAATCCACTCTGGTTGATGTCCGTGACTTCTTTTTTCTGAAAATAGAATCACAATAAGAACGTAATAGATCATTTTTCAAATTCGCGTGGTCGTTGCGGTCAGGGTTTTACGTTCGACGGGACAAAAATCGGTGGTCGTTGGTCGTTGTGGACAGGTAGTCGCTACGGACAAAGCCATTTTAGAGTACATTTGGTCGGGGGGGATTAAAGTGGTCTTTGTTGGCAGGTGGTCGTTCTAACCAGGTGATCGTTAGCTCAGGTTCCACTGCTATTATCGTTTACTTGGTATCAGTTTCTTCATAAGATAAATTTGTAGATCTTTTCACAAAAACTCTGATACCGTTGGGGCGCTACATATAACCTGTTAACCAGTAGACATTTTTACAAAAAATTTTACGAATTTTTTTTATCGTAAGTGAAATTCATAATTTTGCAGTTCAAAGTCCGAAGGATAATAAACATAACTATGATATGATAATCAAAAGGTATACAATATTCTACGTAATGCGTTTAATATTTAGAATTGATTGACCAAAAAATGAGCGTATTATTAATGTTTCTTGCTTTTGACTTACGATGACTTTTGTCGTAAGATTTTTTGTGAGAAGCGCCACTGATTAGCAATGGATTTTTGTAAGTAGAGATTTTGTTAAAAGGTTCACAGAGAAATACTGCCATCTAATTTTTGTTATCAGTTGTTTTTACTGCCAGACTAAACTTTCCTGTGAGACATTCGGTGCTAGTAACCTAAAGGTCATTCGCTTCTTGAATGCTTTAACAAAAATGAGATTGTGTCTTGGGAAGAGTGAATAAGGGACTTTAGTCAGTTATTTCCCCCTGTATACTGTTCAAATAGGTAGGTCCTATTAGTTGGATTTCTCGGATTTTATCCTTACTTTTCAATGTCAACTTGCCAAAGTTAATCTTGAATTACTTTTTTGTCAATCATTCAATTTGTTTAAAATCATAGCTAAGTATTTTTAAGGTTAAGAACTATCTAAATGTCATCACTTTTCTTAATATATTCATTAATAAGAAAGATATAAGATGAAATATTTTGTTATCTTTACAAAGGAATTTAATGATAAAATCCGAGTATTCCAACTGTAAGGACCTATTGACCAATTGGATTGCTTCAGATTTTATCAGGGAAAGATAACTGACAAAAGTCCCCAATTCCATGTTGAGTTTTTGAATTTTATTCAACCGTCAGTGGCAGATGCATTGACTCCGCTGATTTAGATACTTGTTGAAGTACTTCTGTACTTACTATCGATTAAAATAGATATACAGGTCGTATTCTAGGTCATGCGTGTTTTTGTACTTTAAACTTTGGACTTGTCCACTGAATTGGTGAATAGGCTCATCCATGAACTGCATTTTACGGATTAAAACATAAAATTTTGATACCTAACATTTATTTCAAATACTGTATTTGCACATTTTGAATTTTATATAATGGTATTTTTATGAAATAAGTGTCAATTAACTAAACTATAAAACTGGCTATGTTTATATACGCAATGTTTACGTGGACGACCTGTACAAGTATCCCTATTTATGTACGAGGTTTATAGAAGATATAACAAGTATCTAAATCAGCGGGGTTAATGTATGCGCCGCTGACAGTTGAATAAAATTTAACAATACATTTCATATTTAGAAATTTGATGTTATAAAATTAATACTACCTGTGCACAAAGTCCAGCTAAAAGCTAAATCCCGGCCCCCTACCAGCTCACAGGCTGCCGTCACAAAAGCCCTTCCCCCCCCCCCCCCAATTTTTTTTATATTCACATATATATACAGTAAAGGTATGTAACTCGTCAACTCAAAAACCAAGAAAAAATGACCGATTTTATTCAACGGACTCTTGTGTTTTTATTTCTTGGTCGATTTTCAAAAACTTGGTCTTACTTATCAAACAAATGATTAATTTGTCGACTGCATATAAATAATTATTAAAGAAAAGCAAATGAAGAAAGTTACGTGACGTTAAACAGGAAAAAAGTCTGGCCGTACCCTCCTGGACCAACCAAAAACCCGTTTCTTTCCCGAACGTAACACATAGCCTCTCTCACAGTGGTCTAAGACAAATCATTTGATCACTATTATAAATTTTTTTTGCCTAGTCGTGAGTTTTTTTTCGTTGGCCTCCATTTTGAGAAAGAGGTCTAGGCTAAAACCAAAGTCATACCGTTTTACGGATGATACTACTCAAATGTTTATAATTCTGCTACACATGACACTGATCACGAGACTTCGAGCGAATTTACTTTTAGCAAACTAGGAAATAGAAAAATAGTAGATTACTGATGGAAGTTTGTGTAGAATATTCTTCACACTGTTTTGACCATTATGGAACTGACCAAGTGACTTAAATTATGTACGTGTGTGTTCACGATATCGTGATTGAAAGTTTTATAAGGGAACTGAATGGATACATGAATAAGAGAAAAGGAAACATTTATTTAACTTAGTTTAGTGTTTTTACTCACAATTTGTGCAAGTGACTTACCAAGAATAAGAGATGCAATAAAAAGGATTTTAATAACGTAAAGGTAGGGATTTCCAGGTTGGTTATTTAGTAAATGTTACACTTTGTAATTACTGTATAATTGTACATGAATTACTTTTTATTATTATGAATCTAGAAGGATCACTAGACAATGACTATGATATATAGTGCGGACACATTGACCCCGACCTAACCTTTATGCAAGAATATTCATTACATTGAATACGAAGGTAGTATTAATGTTCGAAAACAATCGGATTATACCGTCAATGCTGGAATGTAATTATAACTCAGGGATCAATTTTAAAGTACATTTAAAGTGTACAATGAGTCTCTATTACACATAGACCGGACCAGAATATTATACGATGATGCTAGCTACCAATTCAAAAGTTGTAGGTTTAAGCCCCACAAACGCCATCCCCACCCATGTTATTATAATTTGTTATTACAAATGTAAGAAAACAAGTTTCACGTTTGAATACTCATATATACTCTATACATGTCTTGCTAAACTTATAATGTAAGCCATAACCGACATTACACCCTCAAAACCTAAAAGCCCCATGCAAAACGTACTAAGTACCCGTCGATGCTATTTACAATCAATGTAAAAACGTAACGAGCCGAAGTGTAGATTAGGCGTGGCATTGATTTTCGCCGGGATATGTGTATCTGATAATAAGATGCAAATGAGAAAGGTAAGGTCGGGGTCAATACGTCCGCACTATACATAAAAATACTAAACATATGTACACAAGCATAGAAGTCCACATGTAGACCAGTTCAAAGTTCAATTCGAAGTTTCAAGCTAATTTTTACGAATTTGTTGATGCTTAATGTCTTTAATGTCTTTAACAAGAATTTTATCATTTTTGCTTTACCTGGCATTTTGTAGAAGATTTCCTTCCATCGTAACTCCAACACGATTCAATAATGTTATTTTTTCTGGCCAGGTTTAGGATTTTCATAGCTTCATGAAGGGTCTTTGTCAGATCCTCCGTTATAAACACATTGAAGGACGGAGATTGCACATTTTTCAGTAGTTTTTTGATTTTGTAAATATGATTTTTATCTCTCCAATCTTTGAATTTACAAATGATTTGGCATTTCCCATCTCTTGGTTTACCAATCAAATGAGAACGGTCTATGTCATCTGCTGAAATTTTTGGTGTGAGTTTTAATTTCTGATTAACGATATCGACAATAACATCATCGGTTGGTGTACCGTCACAAATTGGCACATTGCTCCTACGTCCGTATTGTTCTAGATCGTCATGCTTGTTTTCCATTTGGGTTAGTTTCAAATGTAGATCATCTACTTCAGCTTCCAGAGATACAATTTCTGATATAAGATTTTCAATGAGACTGTTCTGACCATCAATCATGGAGCTTACATCATTTCTCAGTGAATTTATTTGTTTATTTTGTATTTCAATAGACTCAATCAAGGGTTTGCGTGATTTTTCAACTACTGCAGAAACAGTTGGAGCAAGATTGTTGAAAAGCGCTGGCATTTTAGTTTCCTGTAACCCCGCACTTAAAAAAGCTTTTTTGACCAATTCAGTTAAGTTATAAGTTTTACCATGATGCTTAGAATTACAGGGTTATCTCTAAACTTAAACTTAAACTTATTCATTTGATTAAACGCCTATTTCTATGTTACATATTCAATGGCGTTGTACAAAAATGTTATGAGAAATAATAATACATGTAAGTAAAAACCCTCCACCATAAAAACATATGTATATACAATAACACAAATAAATAAAAAGCCTTTATAATTCATATTTTTGGACATACATCCTTCACAGTGCATGATTCCACCTAAGTTTACATTTTTATCACTAATTTCTTATTTATTTCTATTTATTTTACATTGAAAATTGATGTCCTGAACAGTATAACATAATGCTACTGTTAACCGGACATGTCCTGAACAGTGTAACATAATGCCACTTTTAACCAGACAAATTCCCCAAAGGTGTCGAAACATCACCTTTAAAGGGCCCTTAATACATCCCCAAAGGTGTCGAAACATCACCTTTAAAGGGCCCTTAATACATCCCCAAAGGTGTCGAAACATCACCTTTAAAGGGACAGTGTTCAGGTCCTTGAGTGAGTTACACCTACGTATGGCTGGTGGGGCTCTAACTTGATCACCTTGTGTGTCACTAGGACTTCCGGTTTCATCGATGGTTCTTTTGGAACTTGATGTCTTGTTTACCTCTGACATCTTGTAAAGGAATATATATAAAGTCACTTAAAGGTAGACACGTTAGTTAAAACACAGTTATTTACACAGCTTATTTCCGAAAATCACGTTTCTATTTCAATGGCGGGCAACCCGGGTCGATAGCGCAGTCGGTAGCGCGCTGGGATTTGGATACTCGTGTCCGAGGGGGTGCAGGTTCGAATCCCACCGGGGAGGTTATACTCTTCCATGAAAATTTGACAATAATGTCGATTTTCCTTCATTGATTAGATAATATGGAGAAGTTTCTGGCCTTGTGGAAGGGTAGGTGAGTACTGGTTATAGACCATGGTCCAGGAAAGCTAGGTTAGGTGCACTGGACGCCGTGAAATGACCTGAATTGTGTTGATACGGCGTTAACTCCAATAAATAAAATATATATTCTATACGAGCTTCACCAAGTACCTATGCCACGAGGAATATATTTTTTTCCATGATATCTACGCGACGCTCAGCAGAAAAGTGTATATTATTTGTGCATTACATCTCCAACGCCAGTTTTTATACTTTTTGGAAACATCCTATATATCCTAGCAAACCAATCTGCGTAAACACATATCCAGTAGACAACGGTCGCACTGAATCTGTACTTTTTTCCTTTGAGGTCACGTCGAGATGAACTTTGTGTCGACCAATCAATGCGTAGCTTTCATCTAGTCGAAAACACTATTATTCACATTTTGATTTCGTAATTTCTATTTTAGTCCAAGTTTTGCTTGCTAATTTAACCGCGGTAATATTCACAGGCTGCGATTGGGCGGCTCATTTCAAATTTTGTGACGTAGGCGATGTAATCAAGTTACGTATCATAACAATTTCGTCATCAATATTATGACGAGGAAAGGTCACCTGAACGTGATATTCGTTTGGAAAAGGCCAGATCTACATTAGCGAGTATGCGAGCGGTAAAATTATAGATCGGGTTTTAATCTGATTGCTACCAAACCTACAGCGCACTGCAGTGACAAGTCCTCGTTCTTTCTTGAATAGGAATAGCGTTGGTTTGATTTCTAGGGTGTTTATTGTTCGTTTATACTCAACTGTCAAAACATGAATAATTTCACGGTGAATGCGTTTGTTAGAATTATTGTCGTAATACACCCATGAGTTTCTGAAAGTGTGTATCACGATTTAGTAAAGCTTCTTATGCCGTATGATATGTTTAAGTCAAGATATTTTAATAACAAGTAGGCTGTCAGTACAAAAACAATGCATTCAGTCCCTGTGAAATTATTCAAGCTTTGACAGTTGAGAAAAAAACGGACAATACAAAAAGTATATAACTGGCATAGTTATCATGGAAATATAGCAATGAAAAAAAAAACATTTTTAAACTGATTCGAGGCGGATCAGCATTATTATCAACGCACCTGTGCGTTGATATAAACAATTATCAAGATTTGAGCATTTTGTAGTCGACACCGGTTGTCTTAAGCCAATCAAAACTATGCATTTGAGGTCACATGATAAGAAAATGGCCGTCAAAACGTAAAAAAGGGGTGTGATAATGGACTCGTCTAGTTGTTGACTATAATCAAGCTAGCGCATAGTCAATAGCGGGCATTAGCGGATGTTTAGGAAGGCTGCACACTACTAAATATTTTAGCGGACGGCGGAACGATTTACCACTTACTCCCCATACTTATTGTATGTTTAGGAAGGCTACACGCCACTAAATATTTTAGTGGACATAAACATTTTCACGCAAGTATTTTTGATCGGAAATAAGTAAAATTTACAAAGATAACTAATGAATAGTAAATAGAATTGTTCATCGAAATCAATATGTATTTTATATTCATAACATCCGCCCCGTTAGCAAATGAATATTAACCACAAAATATATACATCTATGGAGACGAAATCAAACACGGCTGAGCGTTGATTTCAAGCATTTTTGGAAATGCTAATACTTGTATACTAATTTATTTTAGCTCGATTGAAAACCAACGCGGAGCTAACTATCCAATGATTACCAATCCAAAGTCGTAACCGCTCGGACACGCCCGCTCCTAAAAGTCGAGGCGGATTGCTTTCTGATTTCTTCTTGAAACCGTAGCATTTGTGAAATCATAGTCATTGCCGCCGTGAATATGGACAGAATCGTCAGAAAAGAGTAACCACGTATGCGTTTTCCAAGATTTTCAACAAAATTTTAAGACCAATGGTGTTTTTGACAAAGCTCTTACGATAAAATTCACGGTAAGTAAAAAACAAGAAAAGTTAATAATACGGTCATTTTTGGCCAATCATTTCCAAATATTATTGAATTATGTAAAATAGTGTATCCCTTTTCAATACGATGTCATAGTTAAGTTTATTATCCTTCTGACTTTGAACTGCAAAATTTACGAAATAGACTTACGATCATTTTTTCGTAAGACTTTTTTATGAAAAGGTGCTCAGGGCAGCATATTATCAACAATCTTAAAATAATGTATCAATACAACATAGAAAGTTTTACGACTAAAATTGGTCATAATACGAGCCCCAGCATCAAGCATTATTGATATTGTTATATTTTTTTATTTGAATATTTTTTTTAATCTAAGAAAAACGCTTGATATTATAACTAAAACTCGTGCGTTTTCACAATAAGCATAGAAGCACGTCCTATACATTATTTCAGTATCAGATATTGTCCTATTATATTTTTCTTCCAAAGTTTATTGAAATATGCCGAAAATAGTGCTAAAACACTCGTTAATTAATTCATACGCGCATCAAAGCTCGTGGCTATATTTCATTATTCGATAAAACATAAACAGTTGTAAATTATTTAAAAATGATTGCAAAATTTTGCCTACCTTGGGTATTAGCCAGTACGAGTCCATTGCTAAATAAAAATATTGAAAACACACAAATATTAAAAACTCCCATTTTTGGATGTTATTTTCTTAAAATCAGAAAGAGTAGAAAATTTAAGAAAAAGAAGAGTCCCAAGCGATTGTCTTCACATCTGCTGGAACCGTCTGCCTTCAATTGCAACGTGTCAAAAAATGCAGACGTTGCGAATTGATGCCTTAATATAAAAGGTTATCTTAATTGTCTACGGGGCTGAAAAAAGGGGACAATAGAACAATGGCACGAGGTTATAAACAGCACTGTATGACTTGTTGCAAGATAAAAATTGACATTCGTCTGCAAATCGTTCTTTTTTTAGTACAACTAATGGTGTTAAATAATTTCCGTGTGTTTTCGTTAATTTTCGGAACTCTCCGTAAATTATACATTGATCCTTTAAAGACATTACACCACGAACAAGAAAAGTGCAAAACTTATATGTGTTGGTAACTTTGTAAAACCTTGCAAGATTTAAGTACCATACAAGATTTTGTAACTAGTTTGGATTGAGAGATCTAAGCCGCTCAGCTAGCCCAATTATAGTATATCATCGTCGATCATTCCACGATACAATACTCCGCAATACTGTGTTCATTCGGAACTACTTCGGCGATTTCCACGCAAATACACCTCGGATATCACGAGGAGCGAAAGTAGTTCCAACACAGAATCTAGCCTCGTTCCCGACGTTTACTCAATAGAACGCTGGCACACACCAAAAATGACGGACGATTGTGGGCAGTTAAAACTCTTCAATGCCTGTAACTGATATTCACTCAAATCAAAGTTGATCCTCAAATATTTTTGTGTACTCGATACTTTCTGCAAAATGATCTGCCATGTTGGTTGTTTACATCGGCACTACTTAACCTATGAGGTTAATCGCCTGACCTCATAACTTGATTGTATTCTTACTACGTTTGATATCCGAGGTATATCTTCGTAGATGATCGCCGAGGTCGTTCCGAATGTGCTGCGTTATGTACCTTGGGCCATTTGTTTTGGTAAATCTCGTAATCATGAATAATTAATGAGGCAGTTTCATTTGTCCCGCAAGGAAACATCTGCGGAAAACTAGCCAATGAAATTACGTTTTATATCTTAGGTTTGGTTATCCATTCAAAATGGCAGCCTTCATTAGTAATTTTTCTAAAGCGGATGAAGAAAATCCTAGTATGACGTCATTGTTATTGAAGAGTAGTTATAGTAACAATGCGATTTCATTGGAAGAAGTTTGGTCTTCCTTGCCTCATGCATATTCATGAACCGAGATTTTGCCAGTCAAATAGTCCACGGTACGTAAAGAGTATAACGGAAGAAAGTAAAGTGGTTGCCGGCGATGTCAGTATACATACAGCACACAACTTTATCATGTCCCCAAGCCCTTCCAGTATGTGTTACTTTGATTTCAGAAGAATAAAAAATATTGCAAACTGAAAGGCATTCAAATTACCCGTTAATAGGGCAACCGACCGACGCAGTATAACTGGAAAAAATGCTGCGTAAACCACAAAATGTTATATTGAATAAGTCGCAGTTTTCGTGCAAATTGATACGTAATTCGTGGTGAAATACTTTTAGTGGTCACGAAATGCGTACACCATTTTGCCTGAAATGAAAGACAAAAGTCAATCCGTGCATGCGTCTGTCGGAAGTGATTTTTTATACAACTATGACGTGTACACCATTTCCACGCATGCGCAACGAAGTAACATTAGTCTTCACGCATGCGCATTGAACATTATTCATTTCTGTCGAGTGCTCTTTAACACTTACGTTATTATCCTGTCAAAGGTTATTAAAAGTATGATTTAAATGTAATGAAAGTAGGGGACTAGTTCATAAACCATTCTTGTACGCAATGATAACGAAACATTTAATTATAGTACAGGGGCCGATTCTTTTAGGGGTCACGTGGTTTTAAGCCCCTGGTGTAAATATAATTTTTAGGTTATTTTACGGCGTCCAGCGCACCTCACCTGGCTTAACTAGATTCTTGTTTGTAAAACAGTTCTCTCTCCGTTTTTCTTTCGCGTTCTCCATCACGTGATCTTTTCAGAATAAAAATATCAAAGTATAGTCTAACAGAATTAACCTGAGCTTAACCTTTATGCAAGAATATATTAAACTCAGTATTTACAATCTATTTTTGTCTTCGTTTGTAACTCGCGCTTTATCGGAAGCTTTCGGCAAAATACACGTACTGAACAATTAACGTTGTTTTCATAAGTATAAATACTTTAAAACTGTGTAATAATGCTGCTGACTTACTTGTTTACCCAAAAACTAATGTGTGCAAAATTAAAAGTACAATAACATGCCACTTTTAATAAATTGATTTATGCTCACGTCGGTTGTTATAAACACGTGTATAACCGATTACACGCATACGGAAACTCACGACTTTATGTAAGTGAAGTGTGTAATTATTATAATTAGGTAGTTCAAGATCATATTAATTCTGTTGGACTATAAGAATATCCAAACGTTGTAATAAATAAATATAAAGTAAAGAAATGTATTTACAATGCCTTATTTGTTTACGACAAGAACTACTTTGCATAGCCGTTACGTGCTTCGCCTGTGCTTCGCCTCGCGTATGTAGTAAAACCTCAAAATTATTGGCGGACCCCCACGAATCCTTCCGTGATTATTCATTCAATGAATAGTCGAGGTGTTCCGCATGATGCTCCAGCGTTAAACCCAACCAAAAATAAATAGAAGTATTCGTATGGCAATATTTTTAACATGTGCTAAAATATTTTTAAATTTAAACAATGGTATCTTATACCACAAAATGAATTCACAGTTTTTATCTTATGCCTTTATCAACAATTATTTGGGAAGCACTTAAGATATGGCCCCTGAAGAGATATGACCCCTTATTTTCATATCTAAGATTCTTGTTCTGACCTTATTTTAAGATTATGGGGACATTTTTGTTTTCGTTCGAACGAATTACGGACTTAATGACTTTGAGTGGAGATACATTTGACTGCAGTGCGCATGTGCACGAAATCATAACATATTGGTTGCCATGTCAACGATTTTTATAAAAATATGTGTAAATAAAATGAAAGATTAAAAAGAGGTAAAAAATGCGGTCCAAATAAAACGTGTTGTCAATTTATAGATTATAGGTACTCGTGTACAAATTTGGTTGAATGTTTTTCATATTTTAAAAAATCCCATTCAATCATTGAGTTACGAAAATTATATCTGAATATTTGAGGCAAACTGACCTACAGATTGTGAGAAATGTACAATAAAAGTCACAAAAACGAATAAAAATCGTCCATTTCATTTCTAACGAGGTAAGCGTTCTTACATAAAATCTTTTACAGAACATAACAGATAATTTATTTCAAGTAACATATACGATAGTATCTAGTTACAAACAAATGAATAAAGCTAATGTATCAGTCATACAACACACAACACCAAACACGCACACACACTCACACAGTCTCACTCACGCCAACAAACCACGCGCACAAACCACACGCACTCACACAGCCTCACTCACGCGCACAAACCACAAGCACTCACACAGCCTCACTCACGCGCACAAACCACACGCACTCACACAGCCTCACTCACGCGCACAAATCACACGCACTTACACAGCCTCACTCAAGCGCACAAATCACACGCACTTACACAGCCTCACTCACGCGCAAAAACCACGCACACTTACACAGCCTCACTCACGCACACAAATCACACGCACTTACACAGCCTCACTCACGCGCACAAACCACACGCACTTACACAGCCTCACTCACGCGCAAAAACCACACACACTTACACAGCCTCACTCACACACACAAACCACACGCACTTACACAGCCTCACTCACGCGCACAAACCACACGCACTAACACAGCCTCACTCACGCCCACAAACAACAAGCACTCGCACAGCGTCACTCACGCGCACAAACCACATGCACTTACACAGCTTCACTCACTCACACAAACCACACGCACTCACACAGCCTCACTCACGCGCACAAACCACACGCACTAACACAGCCTCACTCACGCGCACAAACAACAATCACTCGCACAGCGTCACTCACGCGCACAAACCACATGCACTTACACAGCTTCACTCACTCGCACAAACCACACGCACTCACACAGCCTCACTCACGCCCACAAACCACGTGCACTTACACAGCCTCACTCACCCCTTCAAACCACACGCACTCACACAACTTCACTCCCACCCACAAACCACGTGCACTCACACAGACTCACTCACGCGCACAAACCACGCGCACTCGCACAGCCTCACTCACGCCTACAAAACACACGCACTCACACAGCCTCACTCACGCGCACAAACCACACGCACTTGCACAGCCTCACTCACGCGCACAAACCACGCGCACTCGCACAGCCTCACTCACGCGCACAAACCACGCGCACAAACCACGCGCACAAACCACGCGCACAAACCACGTGCACTAACCCACCCATACATACACTCACAAACTTTAATTTACAGTAGTATGTCAGGGTGCATTAAAATTGTCATTATCAGAACACTTTACTTGTTTTACTGATTTCAAAGTGTTTCTTTACAATTTAGAAAGTTTCAAAGAAAATAAATAAGTTCAGTTGAATAAGCAACAAGCAGTTTTAAGAAAAACAATGCAGTGAATCAATACGGTCATTTGTACATAGTTTTTGCTCCTGCTCAATGACTACATATCGCTTCGTACAGACAATTGTTTATTGCCTATTGGCATTTTAACTTTGACCAAAACTTTGGAATGAGCGCAAAATATTTTTACAGTCCAACAATTGAAGACTTTGTGTGTTGACAATTGAAAATGCAATTGGCTACCAATAACCAGCTTGATATTTTCAGCTGGAGCCGTCATCGACTAGGCTCGAAGCGTATCGGCGATATCGATATATCATGCAATAAATATCTACGATACATCGATATATCGATGCATTCACTGCAGTACTATACAGACCATTTATGTTTCAATGAGATATTATTTACTTTAAAATAAAAATAATATTATTTCGAAAGAAAAACGTAATAATTTAAAATACGAAATATTATTTTGAAAATACGAAATAATTATTTTGTAAAAAACAAGCTATTTTATTTTAAAAAATATTTCGTAAAAAATGAAATAATTGTGAAACAAAACTATTTTAAAAAAATGTCACTTTAGGGGCTCCGTAGTTAGCCGTTTGTTTTCATATTTTGCCCACACTCATCACAGAAAAAGGGTCAAAAGGTAGGGGCTCTATGTAGTTTTAAGTACGCCGTACTCGATTGACCTTTGACTTGAGTTCAAGCACTGTTCAGCCCCTGATTGTAACCTTCACTATCTCCAAACAAAACCCTTTATCTTCATATTTTGACAACTTTATCAAGACGAACCCCTTTTGTTTATCATCCGGGGTACTTTAAGAAAACCTGCGGGAGAATATCCGTCCAAATCAAAATCATTTTATTCCTCGCATTGTCAGTGACAACAATCATGGAAATATTGTCTATATTTTTCTCGGTTTTGGCTGTGACTTGTAAGTTTTATTTCATACTTTTATAAAAATACTGAATTATTATATGCTTTCCAGTGGAATACCGGGATTTATCGGTGAAATAAAAATCGATATTCCACTGTTTTGAAACAATGAAAAATTTGTTCTTTTCACTGTTTTGGATGTCCCGTTCTTGAGTACATGTATATCGGAATTAAACATAAAATACGGCCAGTTTGAAGCATATAATAAACAGATTTTTTTTAAATTTTAGTGTAATATCTATTTATTCACTCGTGAGTTAAGGATATTATATTTTCACTCGTGGCTACGCCACTAGGTGAAAATATTGCATCCTTAGCTCACTTGTGAAATAAAAAAAATCGATCTTACACCTAAGTAAACAAATATCCTCTATTTACTAAGATATATAATGTATCATTATGTATCATACTATACAATTTATTTCATTCAACATAATTTTATATCGAAAATTTATTTGTCTTGGAAGTCTTCATACGGAACATGAAAAAACTTCACATTCATTATATACGAAATACATGTAGTAGAAACCGAAAGTAGATTTTCGGAAAATACGCGATTTTGTTCTATAACTTGTCGAGAGGGAACTGTGCCAGCGGGAAAAGTGTCATAAAACATTTAGAGCACAAGTTCCTGGTAAAACCCTATTCACAGCTGCAGTAAAGCGATTATGCTAAACTACACTCTCTGAACAGGTAAATCTGCTACTGAAGACATCAGAATTACCTCCCTTAGAAAATTTCGTTTATCTTGTTTATCTCAACTTTTCGTTGTCTCGACTATGTTTCAACGGTCCCAACAAAGTCGAGATAACGAGAAATGACTGTAGTACAAACCACTGAGGGCCTCTTAGTCTAATAGCGACCGACCAGTCAGCCCCATAACAAATAAAGGGCCGAAGCCGATTCAGATGCTTCAAACTCCCTAAGAGGCTTTGTTATATGAAAAAAAATTGTCCGTCAGTATTTAAGCTCGAATACTTGCAAAATGCGAGTGGAATTTAAAAAATGCGAGTACAACTTTTATTGTAACTCGCAAATTCGAGAGTTGAAATCGCCGCATAAATATTAGGGGTGTAACGGTTATTCGATATACCGGTTAATATTGCAATACGAATTAAAACGGTTTTTAACCGATTCGTTTTCCTTGAACCTGTTTTTGTGGTTATACGTTACACTGTTTATTTTGAACATAATATGAAAGTTAAATGATTAAAAAAGTATTAAAATGTGTTGAATACTTGAAGCCATCTTACTGTGCCTAAAAGGTTAACATTAAGTCATATTAGAGAAAAAACATCTTCAAACGTTCGTTTCAAAATACTCATTTTTCTAACATATAGACCATTTTATTCAGTAATTCAAACGTTTGAATAAATATCATTTGAAAATACACCTATGCATTTTATGCTGATTCAGTAAGGACGATGTACATGCATTAATTCGTGCTTTGCAAGTCTACACCAAAAAAACGGTACGTATTGCAATATATTGCAATACATTTTTACCGTATTGTTACACCCTTAATAAATATTACTGTCTTAACTAACGATGCTGAAATCAGCATTGAAACAGCCAGATGATTTGATTTTATTAATTAAAGCTTAATAGTAAACACCTGTTTGACATTCTTTGGCTATCCCACTATAACACCATTGTTCTAACTCAAGTTAAAGTACTGCATGTATGTTGTTTTGATATTGCATAATTATATAAATTGTTACAATAAATGCTTTTTCATTTTGCGAGTTAAAATAAAATCAACTAGCAAAAAAGTCCATTTTTTGTCAAATTCGAGCACTGAGCGGCTGTACCTATAATTATATTAACAGCATGTTCGATATTTTTCAATATATTGTTATCATTTTTTTTCTTTCTATACATTGGATATGTATTTTAACAGGTGCTGTCACGCCAGACTGGGACAGTTACCAGCCTATGAGTCATTGCTCAGATATAGATGCTCAGGGATGTTACACTTGTCAAATGTGTATGACGAAAGGTAGGCCGCATTTTTATCATTATCGACAGCGCATTTGGTAGCGCGACGGGATTTGGTATATCCCGAACGGGGTACGGGTTCGAATCCCATCCGGGGAGGTTATACCCTTCTATGCAAATTTGACAATAATGTCAATTTTCCTCAATTGATTAGATATTATGGAGAAGTTTCCGGCCTTGTGGAAGGGTACGCGAGTACTGGTTATAGACAAGGGTCCAGGAAAGCTAGGTTTGGTGCGCTGGACGCCGTAAAATGACCTTAAATTGTGTTGACACGGCGTTAAACAAAATATTAATAAAATAAATAATAAATCATGTTTATTAATTAATTGTTAAATTTGTCTTCAACTGCCAGTGGTGCATGTATTAATCCCGTTGATTTAAACACTATAGAATGTATATTTAAACACTATTTAATTATTTTAGATAGTGTATAGTGACAAACAGAAATACTGTAGTGAGTATTTAAATCAGCTGGGCTTATGTATGAGACAATGAGAGTTAATGTTTTTATCAATACAAGACAACCTTTTTTAAGCAACGCCCACTGGGAGGGACAAACGTGTGTTGCTAATCGGAGGTTGTTGCTCTGCAGAGGTTAAATTTACTTAAAATTGCACCTAAGGGAAATATCAAAGGCTGTTGTTGACCAGAGGATTTGCTCAGTAGAGGGCCGCGCTGCAGAGTATATACTGTAACCGCATTGGTATGATTGCCAAAGGCTTACATGTGGTTCTCCGTGTTCTTCGGAATAAACCAAAGCCGCGGCCGTGGCGTAGTGATTAGCAAGTCTGACTTCGATTCCGGAGATCGCGGGTTCGAGCCCGGTAGGTCATACCCTATACATGAGTTGTCGGCCTCGTGGTAGGGTAAGTTAGTACTGGTGATAGAAAAGTGTCCAGGAAACCAATAGTAGGAAGAGCTGACCGTCGTATATATGACCTATATATGTGTTGAATATGACGTTAAAACCAATAAAAAAATAAAAAAGGTATAAACCAAAGTTTGATTGTGCAGGGTACCAAATTTAATTATCTTTACGAATCCGTCACGTCGTTTTTAAACATTTACTTGGCAAAAAGGTTTTATTGGCTGAGTAAGGAAGTTTAAAAACTGCCCGGTTGAGATTCAAATCCGTACGCCCTTTCCGGAAACTAGATTCACAATCCCAACTACGATACGAACCCAGTTTATCAAAGTTCTTGTTATATTTAATGTTTTTTTGACCAAAATAACATAATTTCTAAAAAAAATCTAACTACATTATCAAACAGTTGTCACTTTCACAAAAAAAGGTTACGAAAAATATTATCGTAAGTCAATTTAAAGAAATAAAGTTCAAAGCCTAAACTATATGGTATCATATAATGATAGGAGTTTCAAAATGTATAATATCATAATTAAATGTTCTTATACATTGATTGGACAAAGAATGAAGATATTATAAAATTAATGTTTCCTGCTTCTAACTTACGATGATTTTTATCGTAAGATTTTTTTTTGTGAAAATGACCACAGTATTTTACTTTTCAGTTAGTAAACCAGCCTCCACGTGCGCCCCACCCGTCACACCACCACCTGAAGTGAAGATCATTCGTGAACCATGTGACTGTGGTAAGACATCACCAATGACAACTACTACGTCATCACCGGCTACATCAACAACAACAACTACAACTAAACGACTGACTACAACTCCAGCACCGACCACTACTTCCACTTCAACCACGGGTTTGTATTTAAACGATGAATCTATCATCATTCCAGTGGTAACAAAAACTTTAAAGCCATTTTACGGTCTAAAAATTTTCAACAAAAATAAGACGTTTATTTAAAGCGTAACATCTAATTTTAACATAATTTTATCGCCATATGTTATCGCCCTTTGATTTGTTAACAGACGTGTATTGTCTAGCAATGCCGCACTTACTAGGTGGCGCTCCCAACCAATAACGCCTTCTATTCATTTACAGACACCGCCTTCTGTCCTGATTTCTCAGAATATTGGAATATTTTGGGAAAGTGTTAAACGATTATACATTAAAGAATTGTTAAAATTACATAAATAACGATTTAGCAATAGGGTTGTGTAAAACATAACATTTATATGATACTGTAATTTAGATGAACGAAACGTTGACCTAGTTTCGCTACGATCAATGTGTATGACTAAAGCACGAAAATGAACAAAATGTGGCAAAATAAATGATCAAATAATATTTCCATAAAATATATATTTTTACGAACAGCTTGTGTACATGCATTTCTATTTATAATATGGAAACCAATCAGAAGATTCCTTACAAAACAAATTTAAGATCAACATGTACGCATGCGTAACATGTTAACCAATCGGAATGTTTTCGCAGGGAAGAAATCTACCAATTTGAGTTCGGAATCAAATTTATTTGAAGATCATCATTGTTTCACATACATTTCAGCGAAACCAACTACATCTACCTCCACGACCCAACCTACAACAACAACAACTACAAGAAGAACGACAACAACAACTAAGAGAATGACTACTCATGCGCAACAATCTACTGCTTCAAATGGTAATAAAACGTACTCGTATCTTTTTCTTCATTTGTTTTTTAATCATTTGTCTTTTTGACAAGTTCTTGCAGCAGCGATAGCACATTAAAAACTATAACATTACTTTGTCCGGAAATTTACTTTTCATGTGATAGCTCACCGCCCTATTTATTTTTGTAACCCGGGTCGATAGCGCAGTTGGTAGCGCGCCGGCATTTGGATACTCGAGGGGGTGCGCGTTCGAATCCCACCCGGGGAGGTTATACCCTTCCATGAAAATTTGACAATAATGTCGATTTTCCTCCATTGATTAGATAATATGGAGAAGTTTCCGGCCTTGTGGAAGGGTAGGTGAGTACTGGTTATAGACAATGGTCCAGGAAAGCTAGGTTAGGTGCGCTGGACGCCGTGAAATGACCTAAATTGTGTTGATACTGCGTTAACTCCAATAAATAAATAATTTATTTTTGTACGATGGATTTGGAGATATACAGTACACACCAAAAGTTTGGTGATATTTTCACTGTGTAAGCCTACTACACAGTTTTGGGGTTTTTTTTAATGATTACCATCTATTTTGATATGCCTTTTAGTTTTGTTTTAATTTTGGATAGTTTTTATTATTATAACTCAATCTCCGTAAACAGATATCCTGTAGAGCGTTGTCGTACAGGATCTCTACTTTCTCCGTGGAAGGACACGTCGAGATGAACTTTGTGTCGACCAATCAATGCGTAGCTTTCCTCTAGACGAAAACACTATTAATCGCATTTTGATTTCGTAATTTCTATTTTTAGACCAATTTTTGCATGCTAATTTAACAGCGGTATTATTCACAGTCTGCGATTGGGCGGCTCATTTCAAATTGCGTGACGTAGACGATGTAAACAAGTTACGTATCATAACAATTTCGTCATGAATACTATGATGAGAAAAGGTCGCCTGAACGTGACCTTCGTTTGAAAAAGGCCAGATCTAAATTAGCGAGTATGCGAGGGGAAATTTTAGATCGGGTTTTAATCAGATTGATTATAACTGAGACTACAAAAATTGCATACTATCTATGTTATGTGAAATAATTACAATATACATGGCATTGGAGGCTTTAGGATGTCAGATGCTGAATCTTATTGATGTGATACATTCATGAAATTTGCTATTGTTTAATCATCAACCATATTGAATTTATTAAAATTAGTGATTCTACTACAAATAAATTGAAATAATCATCAAAATTTAAGAATTGTGGTAAATTTCTTTTGTCTCCAAACTTTTGGTGGGTACTGTGTATATTTAAGAAAGAAAGGTAGTAGGTGTATACTTATTTGTTATAGCTCGATTGTTAACAAGTTCTTACACCCTAGGTTAATCACTTTCCAGTCTGCCTTGGTTCCCCAGTACTGATCTAGTAGGATAAAGATTATTGCTCAAGGAAACAACAGGGTAGGATTTGGATCGGATTTGAACCAACGCGGGGCTGGCTATCCAATGATTACCAGTTCAACGTTGTAACCGTTCTGCTACGCCCTGCTCCCCGTAATAAAAGACGTGGCAGTATGTCATAGAACTGATCGTCAAATTAAGCCATAAAGTAGTATACTAGCAAATAAACTTCACGTATGTTCAAGTCAGTATTCAGTGGAAAAGACGTCAGACCGCTCTTCTATTCCATTCTCGTTCCCATAGGATATCAAGATTCTCGACACTATCGAGAGTCTTGATAGCCTCTGGGTTCGAGAATGTTATTTAACCGTCTGTCCGTCTGTCTGAGATTTTTTCAATGTACTTTTTTATTTCTAGGTTCACAAGGTAAATCACAGACAGGAAATCAGTCAGGGTCTAACAATTCGTCATCAAGGTACATTATAGTTTGATATAATTATATGAATTGACGTTTGATTGTTTGTCAATAAAAGAACAGAAAATAACAAAACTAATTAGGGACTTTAGTCAGTTATCTTTCCCTGATAAAATCTGAAGCAATCCAAGTGGTAAGTAGGTCCTTACAGTTGGAATCCTCGGATTTTATCATTGAATTCCTATGTAAGGGTAACAAAATATTTCATCTAATAACTTTCTTGTTAATGAAGATATTAACAGAAGTGATGGAATTTAGATAGTTCTTTAACTTAAAAATGATTACCTTGAATTTCAAACAATTTAAATGATATACAAAAAAAGTTATTTAAGGTTAATTTTGGCAAATTGACATTGAAAAGTAAGGGTAAAATCCGAGTAATCCAGCTAATAGGACCTACCTATTTTGAAGAGTATACAAGGGGAAATAACTGACAAAAGTCCCTTATTGTTACATGCCACTTGTTTAAAGAGAATGTTTTCTCAATAAGAGTGTTTATATTTTCTTATTAAAAATCGCACTTCATTGAAAAAATGCATACTAGTTTTCTGGTGAATCTATAAATTGACATGTTTACAGTAGTTTTACAAGTAGTTGACTGAAATCAAGCTGGCGCACTGTAAGTAACGGGCATGCAGTAGATGATGTATTTGGCCACACGCCACTAAATTTTTCCACGGATATTAACATATCACGCCACTATTTTCGATCGAAAAAGATAAAAATGTACAAAAATAGCTAATTAATTGTGCATAAACTTGTTTACCGGAAAGCAATATTTATTTGCTATTAATAACCTCCTCCGCGTTGCCAATCTCCGTAAACAGATATCCTGTAGAGCATTGTCGTATAGGATCTCTACTGTCTCTATGGAAGGTCACGTCGAGATGAACTTTGTGTCGACCAATCAATGCGTAGCTTTCATCTAGACGAAACACTATAAATTGATTTCGTAATTTCTTTTTTTAGACCAAGGTTGGCAAGCTAATTTAACAGCGATATTATTCACAGTCTGCGATTGGACGGCTCATTTCAAATTGCGTGACGTAGACAATGTAAACAAGTTACGTATCATAACAATGTCGTTATGAATATTATGATGTGAAAAAGGTCACCTGAACGTGACTTTCGTTTGAAAAAGGCCAGATCTAAATTAGCGAGTAGGCGAGCGGAAAATTTAAGATCGGGTTTTAATCAGAAACCACTAATTATACACATCAATAGAGAAGACGTCATACACGGCTGAACGGCGATTTCAGGCATTTGTGGAAATGCTAATACTTGTCAAAATTATAGCCAGTAAAAATTACTATTGTACAAATGTAATTATTCTAAACTGGTGAAAATTGTTGAAATTTAACGTAAATTAACGAAGTTTTCCGAACATGTCTATTTCTATTTCATCGTTATTACAGCTGGCAGAAGGGTCCATTGTACGAATATGAGTCATCATCGACAGTGACGACAGAGGGAAGCAAGGAAACTACTGTAACGACAAATATAACCAAAGCCGACGGTGTTGAGGTAAACCGTACCATTGAAACAACCGTTACCAACCATGGTCACGTGATCGACCATGACTTACAAGGTACAGTTCTATTATATTAACATATCACAACTTGAATAATTACACGGTCGCTGGATGTGTTACTATTCAACTTCTTTTTAACCATTGAGCCACCGATCCATATTAATTATTGATGATTTAACTATATATGCAGCGTTTCTGCATGCTGGGGGAAACAGTTCGAAGTCGCCTCCTTTTGATTAAATTATAGTAAAATAAGTCAGATATGTACGACAGATAGGTTATAGCTTGATTTTTTCAGATCTCAGAGTTGCCTCCCTTTGACCACAAATAAACTAAATAAGTTTGATTTGTCCTAGAGTTGTCTTTCTTTGATCAATAAAATATATGACGGACCAGATTCAGCTCATTTTCGTTACTTAATTTAATCGATACAAGACTATTTAAAACTGAGAATATTATAGTCCAATGGATTTGCCGGTAGACATTTTGATCATTTTTTGATAGCTGGAGCAGTAGTCCAGTGGTAGGACGCGCTCTTAGGGGTCGAGAGGTCCTAGGTTCGAATCCCACTAGGGACACTGCTAATTTCCTTGAGCAAGAAATTTACCTGCAATTGCTTCACTCCACCCAGATGTAAATGGGTACCTGTTTGGGTAATGTACTGTATGCTGTGGCTGCAATCTGCGCCGTATGTAAACAGTTAGTGTGTGACTCGAAGTCACTCGATGATCGGGGAAGTTAATGTCAAGAGTCGACCGAATAGAGGTAGACTTCAAAAACCTTGCTTTAACTTTTTAACTTGTTGATGATAAACGTAATACTTAACCTTTACTATTTTCAGTGATGAAAAGCAACGCAACCATTGGTTCACATGGAGGTCACAACAGCTCAAGCTCCTCCTACGGTGGTAATAGCTCCGCCTCTAATAAAACAACTACCCATACTGGTGGACATGGCGGATCAGGTAAACTTTTACTGATTGTAAAATAAGGATTCCAATGCGTTCTTATATGTTAATTAGTATGCGTTGTTTTGACACTTTAACTGACAGCTGTTTTATCGTAAAAGATCAGAGAGGAATAAGAATTGGGACAGGGAGCATAAGAGGGTTTTTAAGTTACTTTTTTCTGCGAAGGGACCAACAAAAATGACTGGTAAGCAGCCTCTTGCTACTCTGCTTAAGATATGAGCAGTAAAGATGAAAATTTGAAACACGAGTAAAAAGTCATAATTTGATTGTTAGGCCTCAACAAGTTGATCATATGTTCTATGGATTCGCTCGCACCTTAATTTTTACGGTTTTTACACACACATTTTTTTTATTTCCTCGCTCGCTCATCAAATTTGGTTAATCTGCTATATAAAGCAACTAAATTGAGATTTTTTTAAATTTTTATTTCTTAGCTCGCTCGCCCCATTTTTTCACAGAAAAATTCATAGAACACATGATTAACTTGTTGTGGCCTTAACATGACAATTTATCTCCTACAGTTTGCTGACAAAAGATCTCAAAACGTCGACAAGAAAGTCAGATTAGGATGGATTAGGATGACTTAGGATGGTTTGATAGCTTAATTAGTACGATGTTCCCATGTGTTGCCTCCCTTTGATCACAATTATTATGGTCGTTAAATAAGTCTATTTTTTTACTCGAGTTGCTCCCCTTTGATCATATGATAGTTTAACAAGTCTAACTTTTCTCGAGTTGCTCCCCTTTGGTCGTTAAATAAGTCTAACTTTTTTCTCGAGTTGCTCCCCTTTGATCATATGGTCGTTAAATAAGTCTGATTAGTTTACAAGTTGCTTCCCTTTATCATATGGTAATAATTAAGCCTATTTTTTCTTCATTTTCCTCCCTTTGATTATGTTGCAGTTAGATAAGTCTAATTTGTTTTGAAGTTGCCATCTTTTGATCATATGGTAGTTAAATAAGGTAAATTTGCTCTAGAGTTATCTCCCTTTAATCATATGGAAGTTAAATAATTCTAATTTGTTCTCAAGTTGCCTCCCTTTGATCATATTCAAGCTGAATAAGTTGGATATGTTTCTGAATTGCCTCCCTTTGGTCATTAGAAAAAATCTGTGTCTATAAATATTTCACTAAAGTAAAAGTTATTTCTCTGTAAGTGTAAGTTTTAAAGTTGACGTTATGTTACTAAGATTTTTTTACCGAGTCAGCGCAGTTTGTGAGGCATATTGATTTTAAATCAAGTTTCCCAAAGTAAGTACGAATTCGAATCACACCAACGATATTTATAAACTTCCATAAAAATTGTAAATAATTTCAATTGTTCTCAATTATTATGATATATTGAGAAACTTCAAGCTATATGGAAGGGTAAGATGAGTACTGGTTGTAGAAAATGGATAAGAAAAGCTAGGTTAGGTGCACTGATCACCATTTAAGATCATAATTATGTTGACACAATGTTAAAAGCAATAGTAAATAAACGATACTCGGTTTTAATAGCATAACATTAATGTCCTATGATATGTTTTGTATACATGAGCCTTCAATATGGCATGTTGTGTGTGGTTATTGTACCATTATTTTTTCAATATTACTCGAATATTAGCAGTTACAACCGGTACAAATATTTTTATTTAATAGGTAGAATTGTGGTTTTAAAATATGAAATGGGTTTTAAACCCATAAGTAATCTTTGTTAAGAAATTATCTGAGGAGTGAAGTACACATTAGCAATGCTATATCTCATTAATACTAAGATATTTTTTCATCCTCATGTCTTTGTTCTAGGTCAATGATAAAAAAACTCAATATATTTTTTTGATTAGCTGCTATTTTCGTCTGCAACGGATGTTACCAGATTTATCATTCTTAAAACTGCATTATAAATTTTACATCTATGTTAGGTCACAACACCAACAGTTCAAGTCACACCGGAAGTAATTCAACGTCTGGTTCCAACACTTCCGGTTCAAATAGTTGGGGTACCAACTCGACTAGTGGTGCGAAACAATCAGGAACGAATGGTTCAGGGACGAATTCAACAACAACCAATACGTCCTCATCTTCGTCTCAATCAGGTAAAAAAAAAACGATTTCAGGAGGGAATACAGTTTTTTTTTCAGGTTTTCGGTTCGATGATTTCATAGGCATGTATTAATATCACGGAAGGGGCGTGGCCAAGTCGTTACGACGCTAGACAGGTTATCTATATGGAATACTAATCGCATATTTCCGTCAGTAAATGACATCTATCCCACATGATTTAGAATCACTGGTACGAAGGAGAATAACCGTAGAATGTTTTTCATGACTCAACTACGCTAAAATATGTCCCGTCCGGGAATTGAAGTTTCTACCACTCGATTACTAAATTTTCGCGCTACTACATTTGTAACTGCGCTAGCCATGCGGCTGTATCATTAATACATAAAGACAATACTACAGGGGCTAAAATAGATTTGATTTTGAACATAAAAAAATGGGGGTTTCCGCCACAGTTTCTAATGTAACCGTGCGAAATTTTATTATTGAAGGGAGACAACCCTTTAAAACAAATCTGACTTTTCTAAAAATATGAGTGAGAGACCAATATGATTTAATTTGTGTTGACTGGTTTTCCGCAATGATATATGCAATAATTTCGATCCCCACGAATGCATCAAATCTATGCAAAATAATTTTACGATGAATTGGATAACCCATACATTTTGGGTTTCGATATGAACATTGGATTTGGAATCACATGCATTTTTAACTATTTTTTTCAGGTAACCAATCAGGATCTCAGCAATCAGGTGCTAGTACAAGCTCTGCACAGCAGTCAATGCAGAGCACAGCAGCAACCCAAAAAGGTACTTATCATCATCAACGTCATACTCAATGTATTGACTAACTTTCTTGAAAACATTTTACAAGTGCTAACAAATAATTTTAATTCTAACAGACTTTAAACATTTATTGTAAGGTACCGATGTATTGTGCATATAAAACGCACTCTTGTATTAAGCGCATCAACTGAAGGGAAAACTAACGTATTATAGCAAGTATATAGGTACCGTTACAGCACGTATATTACACGCACTTATGTATACAACGCACAAGGTGTAAGTGGGGAAAAAACAAAACGCTGACTGAAGAAACCAATGTGGTGACAAAGTAATAAAGAAAACATAAGCTAACATGGCAATCTCATGAAATTTAATCATAGTTTTAAAAAGAAAAGTTCACATTTACGTTCTCGAAGTAAACGTAATTATAATTGCAGTAAAGTCCAGTTTTTATGACTGTCGAGATCGTTAGTCTTTTTATAGGGGTCTTTCTCAGCAGTAAGGATTTGGGACTTAAAAATTGTTAAAAATAGTTTTTGTGCATTAGCCAATGTTGTGTTTATGACAGAGCTTTACTTTACGCTGTAATTAGGCTAATGTATTCAATTGGCTTTCACCTTTACGTACAAATGCTAAAGTATACCATAAATATTTTAATCGTTTCAGCAACAACTCAAAAACCGACAACCACCCAAAAACCAACAACCACCACAAAACCAACAACCACCTCAAAACCAACAACCACCACAAAACCAACAACCACCACAAAACCAACAACCACCAAAAAACCGACAACCACCACAAAACCAACAACCACCACAAAACCGACAACCACAACAAAACCGACAACCACCACAAAACCGACAACTACAGCAAAACCGACAACCACTCAAAAACCGACAACTACCACAAAACCGACAACTACAGCAAAACCGACAACCACTCAAAAACCGACAACCACGACCAAACCGACAACCACAGTTGGAAAATCCGTACATTCCTCACATCAAAGTTCATCGCATCAGTCTGGTTCCCAAACCGGAGGTGGTTCTCAAACAGGAAGTGGTTCTACCGGAAGTAACAACACAAGTTCATCAAGCATCAGTTCAAGCAGTTCTCACTCTTCTGGTTCCAGTTCTCTGTCAAATAATAACCAAACATCCGCAAACAATGCAAGGTACCAGTTGATTTATAAGTTTAAACTTATTTATTTTAGCTCGATTGCGTAACAAATTCTTACAACAGATTATTCAATTTCAAGTCCACTTCCTTGTTCCCCAGTACTGAGATAGTTTGATGAAATTTCTCATTCAAGGAAACAACGGGGTAGATTTTGGATGTGATTCAAAACAATGCGGAGCTTGCTATCCAATGATAACTAGTCCAACGTCGTAACCTCTCGGCCAGGCTCGCTCCATGATTGATTGAGGCAACAGAAGTTCATACTCTTTTATATAAATAAGAGTTCTTTTCCATTTCCCTGCGTAAATTAAAATTTGCCAGCTGTACATGTGTAATATCAGATAGGTAATTATACAACTGCTATTTGAAATGTAATTATTTGAGGCGCCACTTTAATCGAACGCTGGACCTTCTTAAAATGAACTAAAATTGCGGTTTTAAGTCTGCTTCCATATTATTCATGTCTAGCCGAATCGATAATTTTTACACTGACCCCTGATCATTGATATCACCTTGAGGCAAGTGATCCCTCAGAGTACCCATATTTCTAGGTGGAGTGGAACAATTGTAGGTTAATTTCTTGCTCAAGGAAGAGGGCAGAGCCACTACATGTGTTTTACCCCGGGACTTGTTCGCCTGTAAGCGCTCGTCTTACCACTGGACTACTGCTCTTACATGTATTGTAAAGGGAGCAATACATTGACTGGATAAGAGCAAAATAATTCTAAGTGCATTAATTTCTCAAACATATAATATGCGACTTGCCGTCGCAAATGGTCATATGTTTAGTTTTAACGTTCACATATCTATTTCGTTTCAGCAATAGTCAAAATTCAATGACAAATCCAACCGTCCCTGGAATGACCAAACCTACAGCTCCTGGAATGACTCAGCCAACAGCCCCTGGAATGACTCAGCCAACAGCTCCTGGAATGACTAAACCTACAGCCCCCGGAATGACTAAACCCACAGCCCCTCCAGCGATGACAAATCCAACAGCCCCACATGGAATCACCAAACCGACGGCACCGCACGGAATGACAAAGCCGACTACATTGAGACATGATCAGGTGAGTCTTCCTTTTTGGAAGGATTTTTTTTTCAAAATATTTTTTCACCATAATTGATGTTGGCGGCGTTAAACCTTACAAAAAATAGTCTGTGAGCATCAGTGCGGCTCGCGTTTAACTAGAAAAGTTACGCGTACGAAATACTTAATACGTACGCACTAAATACGGTACGCAGTTCTTATAATGCTTGTTACGATATAAATAACGACGAGTTTTACAACACTTGAGCCGTACTTACGATGCGTTTTTATGATATTAACGATGTAGTAACAACTTAATACGAAAAGCGACAATACCGTTGAAAATGCTGGTTGCATTCACCTGTTATAGTTTTTTTTATTGTATCCGTTAATGGTATATGATGGGCGGGGTCTAGTCAAGTAGGCGGACCACACTCACAAGTTAGACTATCATAGCATCGGTTGTAATTTTATCATTCAGAAAGAACCGGAAACAAAATAAATGGCAATCGTTGAAGACGTTTCGTGCAGTTTAGATTGTGTCCTTATACCAATAAAGTTGTCGTTCCTACTTGAGATATAGAGCTTATTGTACTAAACGATCCAAAATGTTTGTTCATTTATTTCAGACAACAAAAGCTCCTACGGTGACCACTTCTACGCAAGGAGCTACAACTCCATGGAACGGTAATACCTTTATACTTCTATAAAATATCATTATTTTAACCACACAAATTCATACGATAAAAGTTATCGTACGACAATGGCAAACTTATGTCACGCATAGTCCGAAAATTATTTCAGAATAAATAAATCGAGTAAAAATTGATTTCATATATATTATGTACATGTATGATTTACTTAGGTCAAAAATACTATGCTCAGTACGCTGTGAAAAAATAGTAGGGCGTTGGTTTAAGGAAAGGGCTCGGCGCCCAGCTGAAAAAAGCTAGCTGGAGCACTATTAAAAACATATTATAGAATATTCATTTGGTATTTGAACCCTACCCGTGGAGGTAATACCATACCATGAAAGTTTGACACGTATGTCAATTTTCCTCCTTTAATAAGAACCATGGAGAAGTTTCAGCCCTTGTGGAAGAATAGATGAGTACTGGTTAAAGTAAAGGTTCCAGGAAAACAAGATAAGGTATTATTGACGAAGTAAAACTATGTAAATTGTGTTAAAGTATAAAAATAAAACAAAATGACTTTTTGAAAGTCGTGGCTTGTCTCATGTATTTTGTCTTCTTCTTTCAGGCATCTGCCCAGACTTTGACTTCAACTGTCCAGCAGACCCTAAATGTGTCGACTTTGACATTCACTCCTGTCCTATCTGTGTGTGCCCAAGTAAGTAAAACTGTTCAGCAGCTATGGATGTAGCTGTTTACTGATTTACATGCAATACGAATTCTGGCGATTTTAAACGGGTTTGATATATCCTGAGAAGGTTTTTATAAACCCGAAGGAACTTGTAGTCATATTATGTAATGACGCACGTTTTCCGTTTGTTTGTCTGTCCGGCGTTAATTAAAACTAATTTTACCTAAATAAATCTTTCTGGGTTTAATGGATGTTCATGATCCCAAAAATGACCAATAGAGATTTTGGGGTCAGTAGGTCAAATATCAAGGCCTTGGTGAACTGGGGCATAAAATAGTGTCAACAACTCGAAATCTATTAAGCTTAGGGACACCATACTTGGTGTTTTAGTTGGCTGTTGCTGAAAAATCCCTTTTGAGTTTGGCATTAGTAGGTCAAAGGTCAAGGTCTTTTGCATATATTGCTGCAATACGATTTCTATCGTGCTTACATCAACAGGCAATTGAATGTTGAAAAAATACCTTATTATAATCTTGTTATATTTAACCCTAGTATAAATGTAGAAAATGTTTTAGATTTTCAAATTATGATACATGAACAAAGTTCACTTTCATATTTGGTGAATTTTGTTCATACCCCGCGTGAACTTAGTTTAGGACTGGATTTTATTAGTTTTAATTCGTGTGGATAGGAACTAGATAGTCTGATATGTGTAAATCAATGTCCTTGTTATTAAAAGTGATGATAAAATGTTGTAGAAATGCATTTTACAGTGAGTAAAGTGATTTCCTTGTTGAATAACCATATAGTGGTCTATAATTAACGTAAATGAATGCATGTATTCTTTTTTGTATTTACAGTTGGCTAAACATCGAGCATGGACTATGAAAGAGAGTTTCTTTGAGGGGAGATCTGACCAGACGGATTCTGAATTTTGTAAACAAACTTTTTTATATGAAATATACACGTACTGCATTTTTATACACTGTTGAATTTTGTTTAATGAACCACCAACTGTGCACTTTTTCACAAAAAATCTTACGATAAAATTTATCGTAAGTCAATATCATAAGTGTTGCTGGTCAAAGTCAGAATGATGATAAACATGATTAAAATATGGTATTAAAATGGTAAACAATTTTCTACATAATTCCATAATATTTAGCTTTTATTTACCGAAAAATAACTGTATTATGAATATGTCTTGCTTTAGATTTTATCGTAAGATTTTTTTGAAAAGCGCCACTGATCAATAAAATCATATTCACTATAGTTCGTACAAAATAACATTGCGTGTTTGTGTAAACATTAAAAAACCAATCCATTCAAATGGTAGGGCAGTATTGAAAATGAAGTTTGTACAGTTTTGTTAAAAGGGATGTACAGGCAAATGACAGTGACAAAAGTATAGGACCACGTTAAGTCTTAAAACAGTATTAAGAACGTAAGAAATCACTTACTAATAACATGTGTCACTTATAACATTCAACTGAACGAAAAAAGACATGTAGCATGCACATTGTTGAAAACGAAAGCAGGATACTGAGGGAATCACCAAGCTATTTATAGATATGTGACATGTCGTACTTGCTGAAATTAAACATTTTCACTGGTCGCTTCTTGTCTTTTCAACATTCTTAGGCGGTTAGGATATCTGTGTAATAGAATCATACTAATGTTGCACAATAGCAAGCTCAAATATCTTCTACGTCTAATGGGCTCCTTAATTTCTTATCAGTTTGACCTAAATGAGCAGAAGAACATGGAAATATAGTTTCCCACTAACTAAAAACATTTTCAGTTTCGACAATTGTTTACCAGAAAATTCATCTATGTCAATACTTATGTTAAACTTGTTGAAATCAATAACATCATCAAATGAACATTTCTTGTCGGCATGTACATGTACATCAGTATCAAACTTTTCCAAACATCTTGCTCAATAATTTTCATCTCTTGTAACTGACAAAAACCATCTTTAGCTGTATTTTGATCAGCTTTGCAGTCAAATTACACATTCTAACTGGTATTCTACAAGTATTTCCACATTCTTTAACTTCAACTAACCTTGGACAAATAAAAGCATTATGCCTCGCATTTCAAACGATTCAGTACAATTTCAACAGCTGTTGCAACAATTTTATCCCAAAACTTAACAATTCTGTTTTTATAAAAAATCCAGATAAATGACCTCTTCACTGGTCATCTTTGATTCATATATCCTAAAAATATTTTTTTTTTCAAAATAATCTGTTTAAATGCTGTAATCATGATGAATTTTAATAAGAAGTTGTATTAAACAATTGTTTACATAAGAATATGATAATAGGTAGGGGTGTACATGTGTAACAATACGGCAAAAACCGTATTGCAATATATTGCAATATGCAGAACCCGTATTGCAATATATTGCAATACGTACCGGTTTTTCAATTAGACATGGAAAGCATTAATTAATGCATGTACCTCGTCCTTATTTGATCCGGATAGCACGCATATGGGTATTTTCAGATGATCTCTTATCCAAATGTTTGATTTACAAATGTAAAATGGTCTATATGTTAGAAAAATTCGCGGTTTGTAACAGACTCTTGAAGATATTTTTCTTTCAATTGACTAAATGTTTAACCTTTAAAAGCACAATAAGAATATTTCAAGTATTCAATTCATTTGAACATTTGTTTAAACATTTAACTATCAGATTCTGATAAAAACAAGCAGTATGACACTTAACTACAAAAACCGGTTCAAGGAAAAACGAACCGGTTAAAAACCATTAGATCTCGTATTGCAATATTAACCGGTATATCGGTTAACCGTTACACCCCTAATAATAGATAGTTGTACAGGAAGCTTATTCCATTAATACACATTTTTATTCATTTTCAACGTTTTAACAAAAAAATGGACTTTCCCCTCGAATTTTTCAGTTCAACATTTTTGGATACTATATTGTTCAAAAATAGATTCAGTTGGAATTTCGTCTAGGTTAGACTATTGTTTGAGCTAGAGTAAAAAGATTAATAGTATTTTGAGCCCGGAACTGTGCTGGCTAGCTATGCTCGTAAATGCCCGATAATAAACCTACATCAAAAGAAAAATGTCATAAGTATTCCAAAATGTAGAATCAATTACAATAACTCATCAACTACTGTACCTAGGTTCACAAAATTTTATGTGAAGGTAGCCCTTGTGTCAAGGATGTTCCCTATAGGTTTTGGGGCCCAAAGGTCAAGGTCACAGAGGCATCATATGGAAAAACCTTGTCCAGACAATAACTGAACAACGAATGTACCTAGGTTCACTAAATTTGGCGTGAAAGTAGCCCATGTGTCAAGGTTATGCCCTATTGGTTTTGGGGCACCTTGGTCAAAGGTCAAGGTCACAGGGGCATCATATTGAAAAACATTGTCCGGATAATTACTCATTTGTTTGAGACCATATCGATATTTGTGAAATATATCTCTTATTTAATTCACACATTGATTTTAACATTAAGTGCATATTGCCCAACAAAAATCTGACTATTTAGATAGTCACATAAAATGTACTACGCTTTTAAAATGTATGAGAAGTTAAGTAATAATAGACAGTATACTCTTCAAAATCTTCTGACACATTTTTTTGAAACGAATCTCTAAAGCCCGTATTTTCTGTTTGAGTAAAGATTAGTGCAAAAGTGTACTCGCTACAGTTTATGTACCACTGAATTGCCATTTGTATACATACGTTGTTAGAATTCTAAATCTGTGACTTTTCAAACACGAAAAATCAGTGCCTTCAGCGCTTTGATTTATATGTTTAACGTTTTGACGCCAAAAAGAACTTCCCCTCAAATAATTGAATGAAACTATTTTTTGGATACTACTATGACACTATGAACTTTAACAGAGTACAAAAATTAATTCTGTTTCAATTTTGTCTAGGTAAGCATATTCTTTCGCTTGATTAAATTGACTAGTTTTAAAGTAAACTGTTGTCCGAGCTTATCTATACTAACATGCTAGATATGTGTAGTTTTTGTATGTATTCTACTTGTTGTTAGCAATTGCCATGAAAAAAAACATGAAATGCATGTCCTTCATGGATCTAGTTCACTATGTGTTTCACAATCAATTTGTTGCGTAGCATTATTGTCAGTTGCCAGTTGCCCTGTAAGTCTTGCAACTGTCTGAACTGACCAGTTGGACACAAAAAAAAGAAAATAAAAGCTTGAAACATGTTTATATTCATCATTTTATTTAAGAAATAACAAATATAAGTAAAGATGAAATATACTTCCAACTTCATTATATAACAAAAAATAAACTCTTCCTTATCGGCAATATATTTAAAAAAATCGGCAGTAACCCACTACGCGATGAACAAAATAACCCTTTTTCGAACCCCAATTTTTTTCAACTCTTGGGCCATATTTTATCCAACAGTCACATTCGGAACGACCTCGGCGAATATCTACGAAGATACAACTCGGATATCAATCGTAGTCGAAATACAACAAAGTTATGAGGTCAGGCGATTAACCTCATAGGTTAAGTAGTGCCGATGTAAAAAATCAACATGGCAGATCATTTTGCAGAAAGTATCGAGTACACAAAAATGTTTGAGGATCAACTTTGATTTGAGTGAATATTAGTTACAGGCATTGAAGAGCTTTAACTGCCCATAATCGTCCGTCATTTTTGGTGTGTGCCAGCGTTCCAAACGTCGGGAACGAGGCTAGATTCTATAATGGAACTATTTTCGCTCCTCGTGATATCCGAGGTGTATTTGCGTGGAAAATCGCCGAGGTAGTTCCGAATGCAACAGTCATTGTCGCATACATTAACCTCGTTGATTTCAATCGATCGTAAGTACGGAAATACTGTACTGTAATAAGTATTTAATTCAGTGGGGTTAAAGTATGTGCCACTGAATGATGCATAAAATTTCACAATAAGCGGTGCATACATTAACCTCGTTGATTTAAATACTTACTACATACAGTGCTGCAGTATTCACTGTCGATAAAAACTAGTTATCCATATTTATACACGACGATTATCGGATTATCGAACAATTACTGGGGCGTGTTCAGTTTCCGTGAACGTTACAGAACGTTACATAACGATACATTCGGAACTCCTCGGCCATTTGCTGCGAATAATATCCGAAATATTTAGACGCTATTTTGAAACTACCGGTGTTAAAGTAAACAAATATATGACCGAGGAGTTCCGAATGTATCGTTATGTAACGTTCTGTAACGTTCGCGGTAACTGAACACGCCCCTGATGATTTAAATTGGTGTTGTTTATTGATGCGCCACTGCCAGTAGCCTGTTCAATTACCCCGAACGTTCCAAAAGGTTTCGTAACGTTAGGTCGGAACAACTCAACCCGAGAAAACTCTAACCGGTTGAGCTGTTCCTGTTTTGGGTTGAGTTATCCTAGGGTTGAGTTGTCTTCGGGTTGAGTTGTCACGTATCCGTAACGTTCGCTAACAGTCGTTACTGAACACGTTGCAGTTTAAATACAATTTAATTATACGTCAACTTATCCTCAACAGTCAACATATCCTAAAGTTTGACCCTTGTCTGACCTTTATGCTTGAACATTCATTACATTGAATACGAATGTAGTATAAATGCTCGATACCGATATCGGAGTATATCATCAAAGTGGGGAATTGGCGTGACACTGGTTTTCGTCGGGATATGTGTAGAAAATTATTAGATGCAAATGTGAAAGGTCAGATCGGGATCAAACTTAAGGCACAAAACACAATGTTCAAAAGAAGCAATACTCCTTTATGAGTTAGCAGCCGACGAACTGTAAATTTCAATTGTCTGTACGAAATATGCATTGACAAGTGTTGTTAATTTTCAAACAAAGTTTCGACACATTTTGCTTGGACAGCAGACGACGAAATAGACAAATTGCAAATTTCCATATGGAATGGTAGCACCTTGACCACTTCATTTTATTTTGATTGACCAATTTAATCACGTGACATGTTTGCATGCTGGTAAGCCACGTGACCGTCAAAAATGGCCTAAAATGCCTATTTTTTTTACTTTTGAGTACATCTGTTAAAAGACATCCTTAACAATAAACCGAGAGTCGCGAAATGCCCTATGCCCTAAACAGTTCTATATGGCCTAATGCCCAATCCATAATGCAGTTCAATGTTGCTTATTTTAAGATAATTTTAATACAATGTACATACAAATATATATTGTATATAAATAAACACACTCAACGCTTTGAGTACTCTAAGTCTAGTGCACTTATGACTGGTCAAAAAGTCATTACCATTTTACGGTTGATCGAACAATAAATAGGCAAACGCGAGTTGTGTGACTACTAATTCATGGTGCGATCAACCGTAAAATGTTATTGACTTTTTGACAGGTCAAAAAACTAAACTGTATCGTCGAAGAAATAATCAATAAATGATGCATATCGATACACAGACTAGCGATATACGCGATACTTATCGCCCGACCTTGCGAATAAAGTTGGCAAATGTAATTTTCACTATTGTTTTAAAAATAACATGGTTTAATTGATAATTCAAAAAAGCATAATAAATAAGTCTCTTTTTATAAATGGCTGACTTGAGTTTTCAGTCTTTGCATCGATACACTTCGACTCTGATAATCAATAAGTGTCGAAATTCGAAATAAAGATAAATACTGGTGAGCCTAACAATAATTTAGTGCAATAAAAATATCGATATCTCGATTCAGTCCCCTAAATATATCGATATTCACTTAAATTAATATCGATACATCGATCAAGGTATATTTGATATCGATACATATGTATTCAGCCCTAATAAATACGATACAACATCATAAGTCCAAATAACAAGAACAAATATGTAAAACAAATATTAGCAAACTCAGATTGAACAAATCACATGACCAAATCTTTTAAAGCCAATTTAACTATTCGCCTCGTTAAAATCGAAAACTAGCTGAAATGAGTTTAAAGGTACTCGTTCACTGATTTCATCTTAAATATCAACTTTTTCTGAAACTATCTAAATTTTATGGAAAAAATTTGTGAAGCTGGAAATTAGTGTTTTGATAACGACAATTTTAGTGCAAATTGACATTTAACTACAAATAATTAGAGCTGGGTACCGCGAAGAAATTTTTACCGCGGTTTTTTACAAAATACCACGGTATATACCACGGTATACCTCAAAGTTAGCATTTACTATATGCTGTTGGGCTATTAGATAAAGATAATCTTTCAAGAAGATTTATTATTTATTAACTTAAAAAACCATAAAAGCCCCTATTCAAGGGTAATAAAAATTATGACTTATTACAAGAAATTTGACTAGAGTTTAAAACAGTTGACTAGACAATACTTTTGACTTGAATAATATGTATAAACTCTATGTATTTTTACAAGAATATTAATAAATATAAGGATACAATACAATACTTTTAACTTTTACTAGGATAAAAAAGTGTAAACTTCATATATTTTTGCTTTTTTACTGAAGAGTTTACTTCATGAGTTTTTGAAACTTTTGAATTTGAAGAAATCACTGAGTCATTTCCAGTTTTTTTGATAGAAAAATAAGTTGATCTACATGCTTGGCTTTTAAAACTTTAAAACTTTTAAAGAAGCATTACTCGTGTACAATTGTAGTTCGATTAGATTTAAACAAACACACTAATGACGTACGTCATATCCATGTCTAGTAATTATTTTTGTACGCGCATGAACGGAATTCCCCCGCGGGGCGTCCACAATATTTTGTAGTTTTGACTTATGTGAATATTTTCCGTCATACTTATCCGACAGTTGTAATATTATGAGCATGGTTTTATTTTGTCTTATTGGACATCACTCAGACTTTAATTTCCTTCTGGAAAGCATATAAAACGTGTAAAACAAATATCACGGGTACTACTCCTTCACGGTAATGTCCGACTACTAGTAAGACAGTTAGATTATAAAATACCGGTATTTCCGAAAATACCGCGGTATGGTACCGCGAGATAAAAAAAACCGCGGTTACCGGTTTACCGGTATTACCGCGCACCTCTACAAATAATGGTGTTTCAAGTAGTAAAAATCTACCCCGTATGTCACGGTATAGACAATTTTAGTGCATTTTTGTGACTTTTATCGTAAATTTCTTGCAATCTTTAGGTCAGCTTGACTTAAATTCTAAGATTTTTTTACACAATTAAAGACACTGAATGGTATTTAGAAAATATAGAAAAATCTTAACCAAATATGTAAACTGGAACCTTTAAATGAATGGCTTTAATTCATTTTGAAGCATAGACTGTAAATATCCTGTACAATAACACTAGAATTTTTGTTTACATAATCTACTTAATTTTGCAGCCTTTGGTCACATGGTTTGCCCACCCTGCTCACGACGGCCACGCCCCCTTTTTGACCTCTCTTCAAAAATAGGATTACACAAAGTTTTCATATAAATATAAACTGATTAATTTTTTCATCTTCCGATGTTAACGTTTTGTCGATTAGCTGATATAGACCGTAACATTTGTAAGAACATGTCTGTGTCTACTGGACTAGCTAATACATGGCTAGCAGGCTCGTTAGCCACAGTAGTGGGCGGTTCCCTTGTTTGTCCCGCCTTATTTTTCTTAGCAATCATTTGATTTAATTCATTAAGCACAGATGCAGTGTCATGCATGTTTCCATTATTGTTATTATTATTACTTTGTTTTGATTCTTGTTGCTGATTGCCAAAGACCATAGGCGAATATTGTTGGGCGGGGCTATTGTTGGAGGTCACGCCTTTTTGTGTATTACTTGTCTCACTAAGAACTGTTTTGTGGTTGTCGTAAATTGTTGGCCGTCCATTATTAGGATGGTCAATTATATGTACTGGTCGGCTGGTAAGCTTTAATCTATCTGAGGCGTCTGTTGCTGAAGAAAAAAGATGGTCCGGTCCAATAGACGGTAAGTGAGTTGGTCGCCCATTTCCGCCATTATCCGAAGCAGAAATATGGGTGGGGCGCTTGATCATGTATTTTTTCATCCTCTCCAAAAAGTCCATTCTTCTCTTTAGGGTGCTGTCTGCGGCTGTACTCTGGTTGTTGTCATAAACATTGTCAGCAGTTGTGAATTTAGTCCTAGAGTTGCCATTGTCTGCCGATGAAGTCTTTGTCGCAGCAGTGTTGTCACTCTTTGTCAGAGAATCAATATTAATAATTCGTTGTCGACTTGCCGTCTGTTTAACATGTATTTCACTTAAAGCAGGTTTTATCAAACTTTGCATACCAATATCAGAGCTTACTGATATCGCCGTAGTAGGTTTTGGTTGAAGATCGACTGGCACGCCATTTCGTAGATTCTGTATGGCTGCTGCAACAGACGCGCTTGTTGACGTCACAGGGTACGTCACTACCTTCTTCACGGGTTTTTGTTCTGTTGTTACCTTTATAGGAACGCTTGGAGTAGGTTTTAGTACAGGTTTAGTAATTTTCTCATACGTAGGTGCTTCTGATTGCAAGTTTTCTTTGGGTTTACTTTGTTTCGGTTGTCTTTTCTTCATTTTTTGTCTTAACTCTTTCAGTTTTTGTAATAAAAGCGATCTGTCAACCGTTGTAGTTTTAGCCGTATGAACAACTTGACTTTTCGTTGTGTATATTTCAGCTGGTTCTGGTTTTATAGGTACACCGACACTGACCACATGACTATATGGTCTTACATCAACCGCAACACTTTCTTGGTTACGTAGAACAGCCGTGGTAAGTTGCGGTGCTGGAGTTTCCAGTTTTCGTTCGTTAGCCTCTTTAATTGACTTCAACATTTGTGCTTTCAGCTTCGCTATGTAATCTTTCGTGTTCTTCGGCATTGTCGATGGTAGCGTGGTGCTTTGTACATTAACTTTAACGGTTGGTATGAATATTTCACTTGCGGTAGTTGTAGGTGGGACAAATTTCATACTTGATGTTGTGGTGGGCGCAGCACTACTTGTGGATTGCTCCTGATATCGTCGACGTAGTATTTCCGCCAATAGTTCTCTAACAGATTTTTTCTTACTTTGCCCATCTGCAGGTTTCACTTCAGTCACCGTTGTTGTCTGTTTAACAGTTGTAGTAGGTGTTGTTTTAGGAGGAGTGACAACGGTAGGGGATAGAGGCGGTTCGTCGAATCCTTTTTGTCGAATATTTATAAGCTGTTGTAGTTGATCAAGTTTTTCTCGGAGTTTTTTCAATTCTGCAATCTGAGCATCCATCTTATCTGTTGTCTGTTGTAGCGTGTTCACCGTTGTCGTCATTGGGGTTGTTGGTTTTGGGTTCATCGGTGGCGTAGGGGCCGGAGTCTGAACGTTCGGAGGGGTAGTGCCCCATTGTGGCCACCATGCATTTGCATTCGGCTTCACTGGTGACGGCTCAGTTGCTGTATGGCCGGACCAAGCCGCAAAGTTTTTACCGATGACGATTCCTTCTGATGCTTTATTGACCTGACCTGACGATTGGGCTGAACTGCTTGGCTGCTGATTGAAAGAATTTGACTGCTGGTTATACTGCGGTTGGACTGGTGACTCTTGTTGCCAACCAACTTGTTGCAAGTAAGGATTATTTTGTTGTTGTTGCTGTTGTTGGTTTTCATATTGCCCAGGAAGCTGTTGTTGCTGATTTTGTTGATTTTGGTTACCAAATTGACCTAGGAATTGCAACTGTTGCAACAACTGTTGTTGAGTCTGTTGATTACTAAATTGATTAGGGTTTTGTTGTTGCTGAATTGGCTGATTTTGTTGTTGCAAATGAGATAGTTGAATTCCATATTGACTAGCCATTTGTTGTTGTTGTTGCTGTTGTTGTTGTTGATGTTGTTGTTGTTGCTGTTGTTGTTGTTGCTGATGTTGTTGATGTTGCTGTTGTTGTTGTTGCTGATGTTGTTGATGTTGCTGTTGTTGTTGATGTTGCTGTTGTTGTTGCTGCTGATGTTGTTGATGTTGCTGTTGTTGTTGATGTTGATGTTGTTGTTGAATGGACTGTTGACCTTGTTGGTTACCGTACTGTCCTTGATACTGTTGCAGCTGGGGCGTGGGCTGTGTTGGTTGATTACCAAATTGACCAAGCATTGACTGCTGGTTTTGAGTTTGCTGTTGTTGGTTTCCGTATTGACTTAAAAACTGTTGTAGGTTGGAAGGCGACTGGGTTTGCACATCTCCAAATTGACCAGGCATTTGTTGCTGAATTTGTGTTTGTTGTTGCTGGCTCTCATACGGATTTAAATACTGCTGTAGTTCTGGAGGTGGCTGCGTTGCTTGATTTCCGAATTGGTCATGAATTGATTGTGGATTTTGCTGTTGACTTTGTTGATTCTCAAATTGACCTGAAAGTTGACCATGCTGGTGGTATTGTTGTTGGAATTGATTTTGTTGTTGATGATGACCATATTCAACACTTGGAGTATTAAACTGTTGTTGCTGGGCCTGGGTTTGCTGTTGCTGTGGAATTTTAAACCGGAAAGGTTGCTGCGTTGGTTTTGCGGTCGTTTTTGGTTTTGGTTGAGGCCTCTTATGTACTCCAAACACATCGAACAATACATTGGCTTCATTACCTAAGAAATCAGATCTTCCACCAGCAATTTTATGAAGAATTTTACCAGCTGAGATACCTGCGGCTTTGTAGACGTTGAATTTATCCGTACTGGACGAACCTCCTGGAAGACCTGGCTCGGATTCAGCCATCTTTGTCTTCTCATCAACCATCATTCTGTTGCCAGGGTCACTGGCAGCAACTGGAGGATCGTTTACATTGCTGTAACCTTGAGCATCAAAGGAAGACTGCTGGCCGCTGTTTGGGTACTGTGACATAGATATATCCATACCGCTGTACATGGAACCAGTCGGAGCGGTGGCTGCATGCTGGGGACCAGGATCAGTTACCGGAAATATGCCAGCCTCGTTTCGATAATACATATGTCCATCAGGGCCTACGTAAGTTTCAGGAGATGGCGCCACTTGGTTTTCTGGTGCTGGAACCTCAGCAACCCTCTGACCATTAGGCTGTCTAACATTGTGTCTCTCATTTTTACTTCCGATTTTAAAATTAGTGTACCTTTCAGTGAGGGCAGGTGGCCTAAAGGTGGCGTCTTTCCTCGGTGTAAAAAGTTTAACTGGTTTATCGAATGACCTATGCTCCTGAGGATCGATATTAAAAGGTCGCCAAGCACCTACTGTATGTTTTGCACGATGCGTGGATGTTTCAACAACCGGTATTTGCGTACTCTTCACTTCCGGTTGTTGTTGTTGTCTTAGGCTATCAGGAATTTGTGGTTGGTACCTGCTTGGTAGGGTTCCTCCGTACTTGCTTGGGCGATAGGGTTCCATACTTTTTCTTCCTCCACTGTAACGCGAGAAAGGTAGAGGTACTGGGGTTGGCGTTCGCCCGATTCGTTTTTTCGGTTTTTGTCCAAGGTGGTTCATTTCGGCGCCATTTTGAAAGTTGTATGATGGCTGTAAATGTTGGCTGTAACTTCCGGCAGGTTGCATGCCGGGAATATTTGGTTCCGCGGATGAATATTCATTCATAAAATGTATTCTTTCCTGATTTCGTTGAGAACTAGCAGGTCGCTGTAGAGACATTTGGCCGCCGAATTCGCTAAATTCACTCATACGTGACTGATCAAGTGCGCCTCTTAAAATGGAAGGAGGCGTTGACTGTTTGACTCCGCCTTTTGGGTTTGTGGGCGGAGTCTGCATCTGTTGCTTGCGTACTGTTGCAAAATCTCTTGAAGATATTATTTTACTGGAACCAACTTGGACGTATTTTTGTAGTGAATCGTGATGTGGAATCACATTTTGGCTGTTTGATAAAGCCTCAATTTGCATCTGAGACATTTTGGGCGGTTTAGGAATCATCAATGGAATTCCAATACCACGTACTGGCGGCTTCGGTGGTTCCGGCTGTGCAGCTGGTTGTACTGCTACTTCCGGTTGTGGCGCCGCAATTAGAGGAGGTGGCTGGTTTTGAATCTGAACAGGAGCGGGTTGTTGTGGAACGTAGACTGGCGCTGGTTGGTTATAAATATTTGCGGGTGCTGGTTGGGGAGCAACAACGGCGGGCGCTGGAGGTTGCTGAGCTACGGGAGGAGCTTGTTTTACAGCAATAGGTACACCTGTGACTTTGTGGTTTTTCTTGGGTCGTATTGGTTGAGCTGCTACTCCGTTATATACTTGATAACGTCTTCGGGAACCTTCGTCAACGTCCGTGACTGGTCGTCTGAAAAGTAAGATGTAGGAACATTTTTACTCGAATTATGATTCGGGTGCCTTCGCTATAATTTGTTAAAAGATTAAAAGGCATGTTCGAATAGCTTTTGACAAGGGTTTGCTTGTTTAATTTATCAACTACCAACATAAATTTGTATCCAGGTTCATGGTGAAGCATGTTGCTCGCATATTTTCAAATCTAGTGTCCCAAAAGGGTCGCTTGATGGAGTTCCATAGGGGGTTTTATATCCATTCTTGAAAGTTCGACAGTAACGCCCTTTTAGCCAAATGAAGTGTTGATATACGGATGAAAATTAAAACTAAAAAATTGAAGCCAATATAATCACGTGACTTACCTAAGGCGTGACGTCACAACATTGGGTACTGGTCGTACGGGTTTAGGTCTCGTTGTCGTTGTTGCCCGGGTTGTTGTTGTAGTCGTAGGTAAGGGCGTGGTTGTTGTCGGGATGGGAGTGGTTGGAAATTCGGTAGGCGGTGCTGTTGCATATGTTGTGGGAGGAGCCAAAGGGGGTGCTAATGTAGGAGCCTCCCAGCCATCTATTTTTATATCTGCGCAGTTGATGAATGTTTCTTGTGGACCACAACCTAAACATCCATGTCCGAACTGGTCTCGTCCGAATGTATTACCTGTTAAAAAATAAGAAATAAAAAGCATTTAAATCTGATTGAAATCTGAGTATTATGGAATTCTAAAAATTCCAAAAAGTTAGAATCGTAGATTTGTGGATTTAGCGCAAAGTTGTCGTTACTCTCTTTTTTTCTGCGTTTTGAGTTACGACTTTTTTTCCCTTAACACGCAGAGTTTTGTTGCAATCCAAAGATTAAATTTTAAGCTTTCGCGAGTTAGGCGGAAATCAATAAAATTCTGTTAACCCAATTGTGAACAAGTTTAATAAAGCAATAGAAAACGGTGCATGACTTAAGATTGTTACCTACAACTTTTTTTTTCAGTACATATTTATTCTTTTCAGTATAGGTAAATCGTTAGAGTTTCAGGGGTAAACATTTGACACAATCCAATACATTGACCATTCCCTAGAGTTTTTTTATTTTTTAAATTAAAATACATTTGCTCAAAAACATGACCATGCGCTCTTGTTCCTTGGAAAAATATTACTGTAAACGTTTTATTTTAAACACTACCCTTTAGGAAATGATTGTACCCAAGTCAGTGACCCCGATCGCAAGTTGGAAAATGAGTGCAAATATTGGTAATAATAATAATAATGATAATAATATGAGTTATGATGATAATAATAATAATAATAACTATTACAATTATGATAATAATAATAAAAATAATAATAACATAAACAATAAAATTAATAATAACAATAATAACAACAATAAAAATTACATCAACAATAATAATAATAATGATAATAACAATAACAATAATGATAACAGTAACAGCAATAATAATTAAATAACAACAATAATAATAACAACCATAATAATGGATATCATTAATGAAAATTTAGTATTAATAATGATGGATAATTATGAAAATAAAATTTAATACTAATAATTAAATCAACAAAATAATTATGGTCATAAAATAATGATAGAGCAAGTAATGAAAACAGAAATAAAACAAGAATCAAAACTTACACGATAAAGAAATTTGTTATTAAATTAATAACATTTATAAAAAGAATTCTAAAATAATGACAAATAATAACTTATACATTAAGACAGAAACGTTTTCTTTCGAGAAAATTTTCTCGAATAAATTAACATAATTGATAGCTTCAAATATTTACTGTATATGTTTTTGTAGGGTTTAACGCCGTAGCAACACATTGTATAGGTCATGTAACGGCGGTCATTCCACCTACTCACTGTTCCTGGAAAGGCTGAATCGATGGACTTAGCTGTTAACCAAGTACTAGGCGCATACTTTCGTCAGTGACTGACTTCTGCCCTGCATGATTTAGAATCAGTGGTAGGAGGCAGAATGGCCATAGAAAATTAATTCATGACCATGCCCTTCCCGGGAATCGAACCCACGACTCCTCGATCAGTAGACTTGTGCGCTACCGACTGAGCTAACCAGACGGAAATAAACACTATAATATGTGAAAAACATGATTTAGAATGAGTGGTAGGAGGCAGAATGGCCATAGAAAATTATTTCATGACCATGCCCGCCCGGAAATAGAACCCACGACTCCTGAATCAGTAGACTTGCGCGCTACTGGCTGACCTAACCAGGTGGGAATAATCACTGAATAATATGTAAATGAGCGTTTCTTACCTGTCACATATTTCCACTGTAAAACACATTTATCACATTTAAATTTTTCGGGTATTTCCAAATTTAGTATAATACGCCCCGCCCTATGTATGACGTAAGCAAGCGAGTCTCCTTGGATACGTGCCTCGGTAATGTTCAACAGATGTTTATCAAAACACGCCTGAGTCTCTTTAGTCCCGTTGGGGTTACACAGACGAAATTCGAAATAACCCCCCTGGTCCTGGTTTAATAAAACTTGCACCGGAAGGGTTTTCTGTCCCCTACGGACTTGTTGTGTTATTTTTCCTGTGGCAAATTTCCCTCCTGTTTCGTGCTTGCGAGCCCCATCATATGCGTCTCCACATAAACCACATTTCCCATCATACTGTTTAACTTTCTGAAAATAAAAAGGGAGGTAATTTATCATTTTACAAAAGTGACGTTAAGGGGAGATAATTATTACATAACTAAATAAAGTACATTTGTCGGTTAATTCCCTTTGTATACTTCAAATAGATAGGTCTAATTAGTCGAAATCCTCGGATTTTATCGTTTCTTTTCAGTAAATCTTTATTGACTTTTTGTAAACAAGCAAAGCATCGTTTTTATGAAGAACATCATGTACAGTACCCACCAAGTTTGGTGACAAAACAAATTTACCACAACTTTTGAATTTTGATGATAATTTTTGAAGAATCATTATTTTTAACATTTTTAGTAAGGTTTGTGATTAAATGATAACAAAGTTCATGAATGCAACCCATTTATAAGATTCCGCATCTGGCATCCCAAGGACCCTTTATTGGATCCTTGGACATTCTAAAGTCTCCAAAATAGTGTGTTTATTGTTATTATTCTCTATTACATAGCTTTTACGATATTTTTGTAGTCTCAGGTATAAGAAAATCCAAACAATATCCAAACAACTTGAGCAAACTAAAAGTCACTACAAAATAAACAGTTATAAAATTTCTGAAAAGCTATTTAATAGGCCTACAAAGTGCAAATGTTTCCAAACTTTTGTCGGGTACTGTATATTGCATTACTCTTGTACATATCTTTATCAACAAGAAAGTTATTTGATGAAATATTCTTAATCAATTACTTTCAAAAGGAAATCTTTAAACATATTTGTTGCAAGCAATTTGAAATCAAAGCAAAAAGTGGAACAATTCTTCATTTCCTTAATATAAAAAACGCTTAAATTGACGATTTTTAACCTTAGTTTTATATAATTATTAACAATTATTTTAGTAATAAAGTCTAACCTGTGAACAACGGCCGGCCAAGGGAAAAGAGAAAAGTGGCCTTTGTCCACAGGTGGCCTATGTTTGGAGGGAGGAACGAACGGGCCATGTTTGGTCAGAAATGACAGACAGAGTTCATAATAAACATGAATTTATTATCAAAAATTGAATGAGTTTATTTTCAATCTTAATTTATTATTTACATTATCATTATTGAAGTTGTGTCTTTAAATAAATAAACAAAACTTTGATCAAAGAATGACTTAAACAAAGAAATCAGTAATCAGTGCATTTTATAATGAATTATTACATGTTATAATAACAATAAAGTTGGCTATTTATCAGCCATAATTTCCTGATTTTTAGCCAACTGATTACGTATTAAAAATTCTTTTTTGTCAGCTATGACTTTTAAATGACCGATTGTGATCTTATATCATACAGCCTTACTCAGTTTTTCACCTAAGTCATTATTATGACTATCAATTCTAATTTGTAAATTAAAGTAAAACCCCTCCAATCCAGGCACCCCCTGAACCAAAATTATCTCCAAACAGGGTTTTCCCAGGTCCGAAAGTTGTTTCCCCTCTATTTTTATGAACAGGATGTAAATACCCTCTAGTTCGGAAAATTCTCGAAACCGGACTTTGTCTCAGTCCGGAGCAAGTCCGGGTTAGAGGGGTTTTACTGTATGTATCAATAAGCAATTAGTATAAATCTTCATTGAGGGTTTTTAGAGCTATGTAGGCGACATTTTATACCATACACGTCATTCCCAACACCAGTGTAACGTCACCTTAACCATAAAACTTATCAAGAGCTGAACGAAATACTATTGTAACTCCATGTCAAAATTAAAGGGAGTTACAATGGTGTTTCGTTCAGCCATTGATACATGATATGGCATATATCCTTTAAAATCCTGGTGACCTACTTTCTCGTAAGTGTCACGACTGCACGTACAAGTACAGACCACAATGCGTTAATTGTCATCTAATATCTGTGACCCCCTTTAACGTCAGTGAAAAGGGTCATTATTATTTTTTACATTGACTATCTTTGCTTACAATTGTGTAGTTAAAAGGTTAAAGATAAGTTTAAGATAAGATGTGTGCACCCAATAACCTTGTTTAACCCCTCCCCTTCGGGGGCAATTTTTTTCCAATGTCCGTTCCAAAGCGGAAATCCCTTATTTTGTGGCGTCAATTTTTACAACCTCAGTTCGAAATCTAAAAAATCTCCCTTCTTGCTTTTTGACATCTAAATAATATTCCAACCAATATTGTATTAAAAATGTTGGGGTTTATTTAAATAGTAAAAAATCCCCATTTATGAGAATTGAAGAATACTTTCCTAGGAGAAATTTACATGGAAGAAGGATTTTGCCTAGAGAATGTTAACTTTTAATTTATAATCAAATAAATTCTTCTTCTAGTCAAGATTTACCGATGTGGTGATATGACATTATGTAAATCTTAATTCAGGGTTTAAATATTTAAAAGGAATCGGATGAGAAATAAAAAGTCAGTTTAAAAGATTTCCGGATTCGGTTCTTTTTTAATTGGGTTTAACGTCATATTCACCACATATAAAGGTTATATACACGACGGTCATCTCTTCCTACTATAGGTTTCCAGGATACATTTTCTATCACCAGTACTAACTTACCCTACCACAAGGCCGACAACTCATGTAAAGGGTATGACCTACCGCGACCGGGCTCGAACTCATGATCTCTGGATTCAAAGTTAGACATGCTAACCACTACGCCACGGCCGCGGCTTTTCCGGATTCGCAAATTTATACTGGGCTGTGTTCTGATTAAAACCATTTACATATTTCGACAAACTCGTTTCAAACCTTTTAATATCATAAATTCGCCACTACATTGACAACACCGAAATTGCCCGTATCATTTTGATTGATTTTATAAGAGCAAAGTGCTTGCAATTTATTCGAGCAGATAAATGTTTAATTAATTCATTATTGCAGCTAAATATTAAATTAATAATTTCTCGTAACCTATCAGGATCATATTTATAATATTCTTAACAAGGGTCGCGAAAACATATGACATTTGTAGATTAATCATAAATCGGGGTCGCGAATTTATGTGACGTTTTAAATGACTTTCAATTGAGGTCGCGAAAATATGTGACATTTGATGGTGACCTTTGGCAACAATAAAGTCAATCTACAGATATTAAAGTCCATTGAGGTGGGTATAAAATCTCGTCAATTTAAAATCGTATTTTAATTTAATTTATACAGAACAAAGGCCCACAGTGTAAATATTACATGTTGAAAGTAATATAGCTGTCACTCGGCAAATTAAACAATGCACTAAATGAACGGTCTGAATTTTTAATTAGGTACATTGTTATTTTATTCCATACTGGGTTTAAAGCTTTGTCAAAAGAGATGGGACATCGGCTGGAAAATGCCAACCGATTATCGGTTGGAATCGGTTAATTAAATTATCTGATTAATCGATTAAATAATCGGTTCTATATATTTGCAATATATACAAGTTGATAAGTCTATTTATGGCTTCAAAGCAACTTTTTTTTAAATATATGTAATATTATGTCAACGATTTCATATACACCCGGGTTTGACTTTGCACCTGGATGGTTAAAAGTTTTTGATTCGTCCGCTATGTTAAGCATGCGGAACTACTAAAACCCGTCTTTTCGGACTCTGGAACCTTTTTTCGTACCCGGTTTATTTCGTTCTCGCTATCAATTCCGGGAGACGAACATCGATTACCGGAATCGTTTGGCGTTTTCTAGTAGTTAATTAGTCAGTACATCACATGTGTCATCACAATTTAGGTTATTCTACAGCGACCAGGGCATCTAACCTAGCTTTATGGACTCTTGTCTTTAACGTGTACTCACCTACTCTTCCATGGGGTCAGAAATTTCTCTATATACTTATTAATGGGTAAGGAATTCGATATTTTCATGGAAGGGTTTAACCGTCACGAATGGTATTCTTTTGCGGTTGCCTTGAGGTACAAACAAACTTTCATCGTTGCAATGAAAATATGTGCACAAAAACAACAGGATTTAATTAAGTAATCTGTGCTTCATGCTTTTCAGCAATAATGTGCATAAACGCTTTGTTGTACCGCTTGTGCAATGGTGGAAAATCATATGAATATCCAGAAATGATTTAAGGTATATTTCTTGCTCGAGTAAATTAGCAGTGTTCTTTGTAGGGTTCGAACCCTAGACCCCTTGATCCCACAGCACTTGACCACTGCTTCACCTGGTTGGACGAACAAACGTCTTGGTAAATCGAGCTTATCAGATTAGTTAAGATAAATATATATGTTAATGTTAACATAGAAACAAGTTTATACAATGCATACGTCTAAGACAAAATAAGTTTCTTAATGTTTCTATCCCCATAGTTAATGTATATTATACACACGGTATGCAAAACTATGCATAAATTATGCAAATTAGTCTGTTAAATCAAGATACAAGCGGCTTCTTTCGGATTTAAATACAATGTAGCTTGTAATGTCCAAAACATGTGAGTGCAGATATCCTATTATTATCCGAATTTAAATTATCCGAAATTCAGATAAATATCCGAACATTGTGATCCTAGATAACCTAAATTATCCCACAGGAGTTTGACATTCTGTATCGTAGTTTGAAAAATTCCCTCCGTCTTATAATAAAAATATATAAAATGCAACGTATTGAATCCCCCTACGATACAGAATGTCAAGCTCCTGTGATTATCCGAACCATGTGTTTTGGATTTTCCATACATACATATAAAACAATGTTTTCATTTTAAAAGCTTTTGAATTTACAAAGCGCTATTAAATTCAAATGTCAAAAAAGTTACATACTTTCGTGGAGCTTGGTCATGAAATTATTTCTACGGCCATTCTCCCTCCTACCAATGATTCTTAATCACGTAGGGCAGTTGTCAGTCACTAACGAAAGTATGTGCTTAGTAGTTGGTTAACAGCTAAATTCAGAGATTTAGCCTTTCCAGGAGGAGTGAGTAGATTGATTGACCGCCGTTATATAACCTATACAATGTGTTGCTACGGCGTTAAACGCAACAAAAAGCAAACAAATACATAACTGTTTCCCTACTTAGGATATCACATAAATGAGAATGGTTAACTTAAAATATTTTAAAGGCCTTAATGAAATTAAAGTATTTACGATAAATAACAAACGTTTTATGGGTCATTTATGAAGAATACGAAAACACGCAATCGTAAACTATTTCTACGAAGCCTACATTACGAAAATTATTGAAACACGCGAAGTTTTACGATTTTTACAATTATGAACTTTAGTCAGTTATCTTACCCTGATAAAATCTGAAGCAATCCAATAGGTCCTCACAGTTGGAATCCTCGGACTTTATCATTGAATTCCTATGTTAGGGTAACAAAATATTTCATCTAATTATCTTTCTTGTTAATGAAGATATTAACAGAAGTGATGGAATTGAGATAGTTCTTTAAATTAGAATAATTAGCTTGAATTTCAAACAAAATAAATGATATACAAAAAAGTTATTGAAGATTAATTTTAGCAAATTAACATTGAAAAGTAAGGGTAAAATCCGAGTAATCCAACTAATTAGACCTACATATTTTGAAGAGTATACAAGGGGAAATAACTGACTAAAGTCCCTTATTGTTGATTTTACACATTGTGTTATTTTATAACCGGTCTAAAAGCTCACTAGAATTTATGTTATTCGTTATGTATACATGTATGTATAGTTCTATTTTATTAACCTGTCACAATTTAAATAATTACACGGTCACTGAATCTGTTATTTTAACCCCTTTCGAACTTGTTTATTTCCCGATATTTAAAATCGCCGCATCATGCGCATGCATCCAATTATTAATATGGATCGGTGGCTCAATGGTTTAAAAGAGGTGATTGTTTGGATTTTACGGCGCACCAACACAAAAAGGTCATATCGCGCCGAATTTAAAAGAGGTTAAATAATAACACATTCAGTGAACGTGTAATTATTCACGTTGTGACAGGATAATATAACAGAACTAGAACTCAAAAAAATATTTTTCTATTCTATTATACTACGAAGTGTGTTTTATGAACGCTTCGAGTCATATTTTACGGAATTTTACGGAAATGCCCGATGTTTTACGGTCACTACACGACTACGTTATTTTCCAGATTTGCTGTAGGCGTTTAATCAAAGAGAGATAAGCACTTAACTATCAAGGGAGACAATTTGTAATGAATGTAATCTATTAAACAATGGACCTGCCTGTCAAGTTGTCAGAGTTTCAAACAGTATTACATGCTTTAATAGTTCATTCCTTTGACATAGTTGACATGTGCTTGACACTGCAACAAGTGTACAGATCTGGTCGAGCAAAGATGGATGACTATTTGTTTATATCTTTTTCTACGGGGGTTTTACTCCGCTGTTCGCCATATTTTATTAACTTGTATACATGTTGGAGCAGTGGTCTAGTGGTAGGACGTGCGCTTAAGGATCGAGAGGTTCCGGGTTGATTCCCACTAGGGGCACTGCTAAATTCTAAGAAATTAACCTACAATTGTTCCACTTTACCCAGGTGTGAATGAGAACTGTGAAGTATTGCCTGACTAAAGGTGATTTCAATGATCAGGAGTTATCGCGCAATAAGTCGGTTGAATATGTATATGGAAGCAGACCTTAAACCACACTTTTAACTTAAACATGTAAATAGACTATATAATCAAGAATTCAAATATTTGGATTCACATCTGCGGTACAAGAAACTTTTACAGTTTAATCATCAGGTTTTATTCCATATTTCGTGCTTTTCAGCAATAATGTGTAACAAAATGTTTTGTACCACCAGAGCATGGTCGAAACCCCCACAAATTGGATTTTAGTATGAAGTATGTTAAGTCAAACGTTTACCGGTTAATTTTCCGTCTATAGTCACGTGTTTCAAATATAATATCATGAAAAAAGTCTACGGCCATTCACTTTTCTACCACTGATTCTTAATCATATAGGCAGTTGTCAGTCACTGACGAAATTATGCGCCTAGTAACTGGTTAACAGACACATCCAGAGAAAGTAGGTGGACTGACCGCCGTGATATAACCTATACAATGTGTTGCTACGGCATTCAACCCAACAAAATCCAAAACAATTAAAAACAGAACATATAACCCGATTGTACATTTACTTCCGTTTTCGGCTCTGCATGCATCGACCAAGGACGACGACTGCTCGGCAATGGTAATGTCTGAAATATGTATTTGTCATTATTTTAGACATTACTCTTTTTTAATTAAACCGGAAGTAGACGACATATTGTTTCAGTTGAAGTTTGTGACATGTCATCCATTTTTAACAGACTTGACATAAAAGCAATTATGACAACCATATCTTACAAATTAAAACACTAAAATAAACATAACTAGAACATCTGTCTTCTTTTCTTTAAGAAAAAAATAATTGGTGGACATATTTCATTGTCTGTCACGCGTGAAATAAAACGTATGTTTATATTTCGTAGCCGCGCATGCGTATAATGTTTATCATGCCCCACGTGACGTTTTTACAATTCAAAGTTGATGATGGTTGTCAACTGGTGAAATTTATGTTGAAAGTTTGGGTTGAAATTCAAATTAAGCTTTCATGTAAGTAAGAAATCGGTTATGTTTCTGGGTTTTTGATAGTCTTAACTCTAATACGACGATTTCACTAAAACAATTAGGGACTTTAGTCATTTATCTTTCCCTGATCAAAGCTGAAGCAATCAAATTGGTAAGTAAGTCCTTACAGTTGGAATCCTCAGATTTTATCATTGAATTCCTATGTTAGGGTAACAAAATATTTCATCTAATAACTTTCGATCTAATTAAGTTATAAACAGAATTGATGAAATTTAGAAATTTAGAATTTAAATGTTTTACCTTAAAAAAACTTAGCTTGAATTTCAAACAAGTTTAATGATTTACAAAAAGTTTTTTACGATTAATTTTGGCAAATTGACATTGAAAAGTAAGGGTAAAATCCGAGTAATCCAACTAACTGGACCTACCTATTTGAAGAGTATACAAGGGGAAATAACTGACTAAAGTCCCTTATTGAAGTTTTGGAATACTACTGTAATAGGAAAAGGAAACATTTCGTGGCCGGTGCGAGATCGAACCAACGATGTTCGCCTGTGAGTAGGACTCCCTTACAATTGTTCTAACTAGATCTAACGTAGGCATTTACCGAAACTTCTAAGTACCCCGACTTCCATATTGTAGGAAGTTTTTATTAACTACTGGATTTATTTACCTTAACGCTGGTTAAAGAATTTTGTTTGGGCATGAAACGCAAAGGGAATTCCAAAATGGCGTTTAAATATGTCCGAGGTTATTTATAGTGAATGGCCGAAGAGTTCCGAATGATCTATCGACAAGTAATCTCTGAATCATTTGATATAGATTAATACACGTTCACACCTTGGTGACAAATTGAACAAGTTATAAGACACATCACATTCAAGTCAACAGGTCAAATGTCTCGCCCCACAACATTGTATTGTCAATTTTCTATACAGTTTATGTCAATCAAATCAATCGTTCTAAATACACTTATCATAATAAATATATTAACATGCTTTCCTTTGCATTTTATACTGTCAGTATAAAGCTACAGTCCCATAAACATAAAAATAGCCGTGAGGGCACAGTACGGGCGCCGTGCGATCAAGGTCCCGTACGAACTCTTGCGTACCCGTACGGACTGTTACGTTTTTACTAGGGTCCGTGAGATGAGCCCAGGATACACATATCAGTTTCAAAGTCAAATCGTGAACAAAATCATTGACGAGTATGAATTAAACGAATTAAACATGCATATTTTCCAGCTACGGCTCCGTACGGGTTTGTTGTTTTGTACCATGTGCGTACCGTTACCTCAATACGCATGGCTTCCCACGACCTACGATTGTCTGCACGTACGGGTCCGCAACAAGCCACGAATTCATGGGACTGAGGCATTAAACACAAGTATTTTCTACTTTCCTGCGGAACAGACCTCCCTCTGCTAGCCGAGTGGCGGTAGCTCACAAATCTACTGATTGGAGAGTGTAGGTGCGATCCCCAGACGGGGCATACTTTATTCAAACTTGGTATTAACCTTATTTCTACGAATATTCTTTCTCCTACCACTGATTCTAAATCATGCAAGACAGTTGTCAGTTGTAGGTGTGATCCCCGGACGGGGCATACTTTATTGAAACTTGGTATTGAACTTATTTCTAAGAATATTCTTTCTCCTACCACTAATTCTAAATCATGTAAGTTGTCAGTTACTGACGAAAGTATGCGCTTAGTTACCGGCTAGAAGCAAAATCCAGGAACGGTTGGTAGGTTGACGGACCGCCGTGATGTGATCTATACAATGTGTTGCTACGGCGTTAAATCCAACCATATAAAAATACCCTCTGTAATTCGGAAATATGTTTTAACCTGCGGTTTATCTTGCGTAAATTGATATGAGAACAAAAATACAAGTACAATTAAAATTGTTTTAAATGTTATGCCAGCATACAGTTTAAATAGAATAAATGTGCATAAAATGATAATAGTACTGTCACGATATACCGGTATACTGGTATACTGCAATATGCAGCTGCGGTAATACGTACCGGGGTACGAATTTAACGTACCGGTATTTAGCGATATTTTTTATTTTCATTTAAAAATCATCCCTTCGCCGAATGAAAGAAGCGAAATGTCAGTTTCCATGGTTCATTCGATTAAAGCCCAAGTTCAAAGAATTAACCGATCTGGACGCGTTCGGAATGTTCCCATAATTCTAAAAATGCCCAGTTTTTCCCCAGGCATTTTCCCAACAAAATCCTATAACATACGCCAATATTGAACAGTCGAATAAGTTCTTTAAGACAAAAGTATTATGTAATATGTCTTTTGTTTGCAATGCAATATATCGTGGTACGTATCGCGATACGGTTCTAGTGCATCGCAATATACCGCGATACGTTTCTGGTGTATCGTGACAGCCCTAACTGATAACTTTAAACCTATGGTCACTGAATGGTTCCGAGACTGACCCATTTAGCTATTGGTTACCAGGTGTCAATGTCAAACGTCATTTCTTTTTGATAAAAAAAAGAGAAAATACCCAGTTCCTATAATATCACTACATGTATTTTTGTAACCCGGACTATAATAACGCTTCAGCTTCAATGCTTTGATTAAGCACTGTTGACCGTTCAGTATATACGTACGGTTCCATAAAAGTTGAAGCGTTTAAAAGTGTTTCGGGTAATCTCAGAAGTAGAATAGTTTTGCAATAATTGTAACAATGAATCTTTCTACATAAAGAGCTATAATTGGATTTGATCCGTATTTCGGGTTTTTCAGCAATAATGTGTAGGTAACCGTTTGTACTGCCTACACACGTATGAAAAAAAACATAAATTAGGGGTTCCGAATTAGGTCTACTCTTAAGTAGAATCAGTGGTCCACTGGTAGGACGCTCACTTAGGGATCGAGTGGTCCCATGTTCGAACCCGACTTTGGGCATTACTAATTTCCTTGAGCAAGAAATTTGCCTACTTTTGTTTCAATCCACCTAGGTGTAAATGTGCTGTGCTGTGATGGGTCAATTGCTTAAAGGTGATTTCAATGATCAGGGGTTATCGTACAAAATTGTTAAGTCAGCTAAGCATTGATATGGAAACAGACTTTAAACCGCACTTTTTTTAATTTTAAATGTGATTACATTTTATAGTCTAAGTTTCATGCTTACGCACGTTCACCGACTTTACAGCAATTACCCCTGGTCACTGGGCTACTGGTATCTATCTATCAATCTCCATGGGGAGTCTTTTTACCCCGCTTATTAGTGCAGCCGACAAATTGGCGCAGCGGAATTATACCACCCTCGCAGGTACCCATTTACACCTGGTTGGAGTGAAGCAATCGCAGGTAAGTTTCTTGCTCAAAGAAATTAGCAGTGCCCCTGGTGGGATTCGAACCTAAGACCTCTCGATCTCTAAGCGCGCGTCCTACCACAGGACTATTGCTCCTACTGCTTTTAACAACTCTCGCGACATTTTGGGCTACCCTCGAACGTAACAAATGTATGTTATCACATAAATGTGAGATCTATAAAATATCTTTGTTAATTACATTATTAATTGCTCATTAATTAATGTACTGTATTAATAAATCCTATACTATAGACAATAGATTCGACATTTTGAGCGTGCGATGGGAAAATGTCGTAACTCAATTTTTCAAAGTGACATTTTGTTATGATACATGTACATAATTACAAGATACTCGTCGATGACAGCGTAAGATCGATTGATATTTCACCGAATGAGCTCAGAAAATATATGTTGAAACCACAAACATGGTTTTAATATTTTCTAATTGTATATGTCAATGTTTTTTTTTTGTTTGGTTTCGATTCGTTGCGTTTTGTTTTGTTGTGGTGTGGTTTCTTTTGTTTATTTTTGTCTGAATTGTTTTGTTATGTTATTTGAGTTTTGTTTTGTTTTGTTTTGTTTCGATTCGTTGCGTTTTGTTTTGTTGTGGTGTGGTTTCTTTTGTTTATTTTTGTCTGAATTGTTTTGTTGTGTTATTTGAGTTTTGTTTCGTTTTGTTTTGTTTTGTTTTGTTTTGTTTTGTTTTGGTGTCGTGTCGTGTCGTGTCGTGTCGTGTCGTGTTGTATTCTCTCGTGATACCTTAGTTTTGATGTGTTTTGTTGTTTTGTATTGTGTGTTTTGTTGATTGTTGTGTTTCATTGTTTTGTTGTGTTTTGATTGTTTGCTGTGTTTTGTTGTTGTGTTTTACTACTTTGTGCTTTGTTTTGTTTTGGTTTGTTTGTGTTTTGTATTTTATTGTATTGTTTTATTGTGTTGTTATGTTGTATTTTGATGTTTTTGTTGTTTTGTTTTTATGTGTCGTTCCGTGTCGTGTCATGTCAAGTCGTGTAATGCCGTGTCGTGTCAAGTAGTGTCGTGTCAAGTCGTGTCGTGTCGTGTCAAGTCGTGTCGTGTCAAGTCGTGTTGTGTTTTGTTGTGTGTTTGTTTTGTGAGTTACATTTACGCCAAAATTAAATGAAAATGTCCTATTTAAGCATATCAATAGAAATCTACCCAAAATATCATTAAATAATGTAATTTAGAAGACAAAAAGCGAACAGAGTTAGTTTCTCCTGAAAATTGCGAATAATAGGCTGCATCAACAGCGTGTTCAATTACTCCGAACGTTCCGAAACGTTACGTAACGTTAGGGTCGGCACAAATCAACCTAAGGACAACTCAACCCGAGAACACTCAATAACTCAGTAACGGTTTGAGATGTCCCAGCTTTGGGTTGAGTTAGCCATAGGTTGAGTTGTCTACGGGTTGAGTTGTCCCGTATCCGTAACGTTCGCTAACAGTCGTTACTGAACACGCTGCAGTTTCTCTAAAAAAAGTAGTGAAAACTTGAGTTACGTCAGTTTTCCTTTGATCCCCTGATTTTATTGCTACCATCTTATAATGTGTGTATGCAAGTATCTGTCTGTCAGTCATTGTTGAGATAAATTGAGGTCAGTGATGATATAAAACATCGTCAAATATAGATTGTATATAAGTGTGTGTTATATTTGTTCTTTTATGACGAATTCTAGTTTATACGTTATTTTCTTTATACATTTATATTTATTCTTTATACACAGTCCAGAATTCATTTCATTTGCAAATCTGTGCACCTTTCCACGAAAAATCTTATGAAAAAAGTTATCGTAAGTCAATTACAATAATTTTGCAGTTCATAAATTCAGTTCAAAATGCTCATAATACTCTACATATAATTCTGTAATATTTCGATTTGAATGGCAAAAAAATGAATTTATTTCTTTCATGCTTTACAGTGAAACGTCACGTTATTCGATGAAAATAAACGATGAAAATATAAATTTTATATTTTTATCGCAGTGAAAATATAACCTTATATTTTCATCGTTCATGACGTCATAGGGCCTATTAGATGATAAATGACGTCATCTTGGAGTAGAAATGACGTCACGTTATAATTTGTGTAAAATACATCAAATAAAACGCAAAACTAAGCATGAAAGAAACAGAATATTCGTCAACTTTGGTGTAAGATGATTTTTATTTCAACTCGTGAACTCAGAAAATGACATTTTCACTCGTGGCTATGCCACTCGTGAAAATATGTTTTCTGAGCTCACTCGGTGAATAAAAATCGATCTTGACGAATATCCTCTATATCTTCTTCTCCCTTTACTGTACAGATTCCTTGTCCGGAAATTGTCGTACGATGATGACAAGAAACAACGTCATCGTGGGGTGCAAGTTTAAAAATTAAAATGGTAGGTGATTAAAATAAAAAAACTTGTACAGGCATTTAAGTTATAAGATCACTGCCATGCTTCCCTTTAATGCCTCAAGGGAAGATGCTGTAGTTACGCTGTCAGGGAGCTTGTTCCTCAGGGGTAATGCCGAGGGGAAGTAAGAGTCTCAGGGGTAATGCCGAGGGGAAGTAAAAGTGGCGAAGACAGTCTGTTCGAAAGATTGGTGCAAGTATCTTTATAAGATGTTTTTTTCGATTCATTGGTCTATAGCATAATTTCTTGAAATAAACTTGTGCCGCTTATTTTGTTTTCACTATTATAATAATATGATAAAGCCCTTAATAATAAAAAAGTCCTGTTCTGTTCTGTTCTATTCTATTTTTTGTTCTGTTCTGTTACGAAGAATTTTGTCGCTTATGTTGTTTAAACTGTTTGTGAACGATAAATGCGTTCATTTATATGTTTGAGCTAGTAATAAAATAAATGTTCTGTTTTTTTCCATTCTATTTTAATTTTAGGCCATGCAAAATTGGAATTTTGTTAAGCGCCAACTCAAGTTTGACAAACCTAGGTATCTATTCACAAAAACACACAAACCGAAAACGAAAACAAATGTCCATTCTAGCTAGTATTCACACATGTAAGTACTTGGTAGTACATGAATGTTTATGACATTAACGTGAGATTAAAGTAATTCCATAAAAATGTATATACAACATACACATGTACATTTTCATTAATCACATACACAGAAACAAGGAACTATCAGTATTTCCTGAGAAAAATTAGTAATCGAATCCTGGAACAACAGAATTATTTTAGAAAATTTCGCTAACAATTATGTTGGTTTTTTTTTGTATTAAGGACTCTAAAACCTACGCCCACGCGGACGCTTAACAAAATTCCGGTATGGAATGGCCTTATTATAGTATGTTCTGTTCTGTTCTGTTCTGTTACGTAAATGTGTGACCGAAGCATAAAATAATGAATAAAAAATGACAAAAAAAAATGAAATATGATTCAAGAAAACCACATACCTCAAAACATAAAGTATTTTGTTACATGTACGTGACTGTTTAAAATTCATGTTTCATTGTAATTTGGCTTATTTCCTCGTTCCGTAGGTAGTAAAATGACAAATTATTGCCTTTCTTTTGTTTAAAATACAATTATTTAATTGTTTCTTTTGTTCATAACATACAGTTTGAGTCCTTACAATCTGTATGACCAATTTCGTACGTTTCCGTCAAATTCCGGAAATTTCCGTAATTATCATTCGATAAACTTCGGAAATTTCGACATTTTGCTTCCAGAATAACCTGTGTTCTTACAAATCTAAAACATTTGCTCTGTTATGTTGCAACATTAAACTTGTACAAAAAATCTATAGCAATTTTTCATCAATTTTATGGGGTTTAAAGCCCATGCATGAAAATAATGTGCGGAAATGTGCGAATTTTTACGGAAACAAACGAATCGCTCTGACGTTTCAAATGAAGTAAATTACGAGCTAATTTTGATAAAATCGATGATAAATTAAAGTTATTAATGTCCTTTGAACAAAATTTATTTAAAACAAATTTTGACAAGTGAAAGAAATTCATATCAATCAAAAATATGTTTGTAAAGTCATTCAAACAATCGTTTTTCACATAACACGACTGGTAAATATTTCAAACATGTTTTAAATGCTTTTAATGTTTCTGTTTTGGGTTAGGTTTAACGCCGTAGCAACACATTGTATAGGTTATATAATGGCGGTCAATAAACCTATTTAAAAAAAGTTCTTTGAAAAGCAAAATCTCTGGATTTAAATGTTAACCAGTTACTAGGCGCATACTTCCGTCAGTGACTGACAACTGACCTATATGATTTAGAATCAGTTGTAGAAGCGATATTGGCCGTAGAAATCATTTATGACCAAACAGACGAAAGTTTGCCCCGCTAACCTACTGACCCTCGAACAGTAGACCAGCGTGCTATTGACTGTGTTTGCAATGTGAGCAGGATTTGGGATTGAATGTCATATCTCGCGGCCAGTAACCTAGGGAACACTTTCGTTAAGGAGCAACTTAGTCACGCAAAATGTGACAAAATAATACGGATTCTTAGATTGCAAAAATTGCATTGAAGTAGCAAAATCGTCACTTTCTTGCCAAGTCATAACTAGTAGTGGATGATATAAAATTAATGTTTATAAAAAGACTAACGTTAAATGCGGTTTACAGTCTGCTTTCCATGAACATGTTTAGCCAACAAAAATTTTGTTCGATAACCCATGATCATTGTAATCACCTTTAGGCAAGTGATCCCTCAAAGTAATCATTTTCACCTAGGTGGAGTGGAGCAATTGTCGGTAATTTTTGCTTAAGGAAAATTAGCATTGTCCCTAGTGGGTTTCGAATCCGTGTCCTCTCGATCCCTAAGAACGTGTCCTAGCACTAGACTTCTAGACAACGGCTCCTACATTCGTATCCTTAATACGACTCTGTCTTTAACAACATAAAATTAGAAACAAGAAATATTTACAGTTAAGATATTTCACTTGCAAATGTAAAATATTCATCTTGAAATGCACCTCATGAATAATTCAGAAATTGCAGACAAAACTTGTAATTTTCTACTGAATATCGTGCAGTGCACAGGTGAAATAAATTACTTCAAAGATAGAATTAGACAAAACGTGTATTCATCCGAAAATTGTTATAGTTTTTTACTTTACTTTATTAACAACGGCTGTATTGTATCCACGCTTGTCCTCGTTGCTAAATGTGTAGTTTTATGCACTCAAGACTGCATATTGTATAAGGTATATATTACCTGATGCATAATTGCACACTTTTCAATGTGTGTTTTAGAATTAAAGTATTGTCCGTCCGCTCCCTGCATTCTATGCAGACGTATAATCACCCCTTAAAGAGTTAATTTTAAGTCAATACAGAGTCACGTAAAAATAAAGTAACATTCATACAAGGTGGTTACTTACATGCCAAAGTGATGCTAAGTCATTGTCAAAAAATAAAGTCTTATTCTATGGTCAAAATTGTTTCAATTCTAGAGGAGTCCCGAAGAGTTTCCTTGGTCGAGCCCCCATCGGGTAAGTTATACGAGTCGCTTGCAACCCAGGTCTGAGAAACCGCAACTTTTAAAAGTATCACAAAAAATATCGCGGAGAATTACATTCGGTCATGCGCAGTCAGATTATGCGCAACGATATGAAGTTAGGTTATTGCATCCGCATGAAAAATAGTTTCATTGTTTATAATAATAGACAGAACACTGTCTTATTTGAATGTGGAATGTATCATTGGAACGATGTTATTTAACATCGTTCGAATAGTAACAACTTTACAAGAAAGTATAAGATTACTCTTTTCACGCTTCAACAATTTTAACATAGACAAAGAGGCGTAGTTCAAGCGTGAAACTCATTAACATCTCATTTAAATGTAATACAACGCTGGCTTGTGTTGTCGTTCTTGAAACTCTTCAGGAAAAGGGAGGTTACTCTCAGGACATACAAATCTTGCAATGGAGACGGGACAACTCAACCCGTAGACAACTCAACCCGTGACAACTGCAATGATTACTTGTTGGAGTAAGAAGGGCCTACGATGTTTTGACAATGCATGTTATATGCGTAGCTTAATTACATCATTCGATAGTAATAAACAATCAAAAAAATAAGTTCAGGACATCGTTCCTCCAGCACTCCAGTGCTTTGATTTAACATTGAATTCACTATAGTCTATGTACATAACCCATTGAACCCTTTTAAAAATTAGACTTCATATAGCCCCTTTAACCTTTATAAACATGAGACTTCATGTAGCCCCTTTAACCTTTATAAACATGAGCATTCATGTAGCCCCTTTACAAATATGAGACTAAATGTATCACATGTGTTGGGACATCTTCAGGATTAAACACTGAAATCCAGTCCAAATTTAGTTCATGCACCGCATCGACAAAATCCACTACATACAGTCTCTATTGACCAATAACTAGTATAATGAACTAGAATAGAAATTTTGTTCATGCGCGGCATAAACAAACTTTGAAAACTACAGAATGAATAGGCTACATACTGTCTATTGTCTATTACGTTCACCAAAATAGACTGTACAGTGAGTATAGTGAATTCCATGTTATATGATACATTCCACATTCTAATAAGACAGTGTTACAGTATTAATGTTTTGCCCCCTTTGATCTATTTCCGGGCAGCGCTTTCAGCTCTTTTGATATCTTCATGCATTTGGAACAGGAGCGGATCCCGGATTTATTTCTAGGGGAGGTCCGAACTTTTTCTAAGGGGGGGGGGTAAACTTTAGAACCACAACCACATTATTCACATTTTGCAGAATAAATCAACATATCAATAAAAAAAAACTACATAACCATAAAATTTGTGTTAAGCACCGAGAAAAATTGATTCATGCTACTTGAAAATGACTTACAGTCAAGAAATACACTAATGGACAAGTACATTTTGGAAATTCCAGGGGGGGGTCCGGACCCCTCTTGACCACCCCGCTAGATCCGCCTATGAGGAATAAGAAGTCGTAGAGGGGTAGGTTAGTACTCAATGTAGACAGAAGTCCGGGAAAGCTAGGTTGGGTCATTCTAATACCCAGAAGATATTGGCGGAGTCTCGATCTAGATTAAATTATCTTGATATCTTTGGGTGGGAGCATGGGTTTGGTGAGCTGATACCTGAGAAATGATCATAATTTGTATAACATTATGTTAAATCAAATAAAAACTGAAAAACTAAAATTCATGACTGAGACGTCATCGCCTCTTGTTTTTAAGGAAATTTGCCTATGTATACAAGGAGGAAATTTCTAACGTAAGAATAATGGCTAAGGTCACATAATAACATTAAGATGATGCTGCATGTTTAAATCATGATTTATGGAATCCCTTATACCCATATATCTCTTAAAAGCATGTAGAAAATAACTCACACAAAATATTAATCAAAACATGCCGCAAAAAATATATAACTGCCTGCAAAAAGCATAATTCATTCGTGTTTTCCATTTGCTAAACATAACGACTTCGTTAAAACACATTTTCATGACGGAAGACATTCATATATGTCATAACGATTTGTTCATACTCAGAAGTCGCCACATATTATGTCGAAAATATGAAATTGACACAGAAATCTATAAATAGATCAACTAGATTCTAAAATTAGTAACACAAATAATCCGGGCAACTGAATATCCTTGAAACGTCATTCAAAAATGCAATAAGCGTTTTTGACAGTAAATTTGTCAGTTTTTGTGAATATTTTACGCCGTCACGCTAAAACATCATCAGCCGGTTTTCGTCAAAACAATAACATTTGACATTAAATATTAAAAAAAGCGAGAAATGTAAACGCAAAGTTACAAACACAGACACGCCGCCATTTTTTAGCACATGTGGTTACAATTAACTAGGTCAGTTAGGGCATCCTTTATGTCACGCTGATCATTAATCTGAACTCGATATGTGGCCAGTTTCCTTACTGTGACATGTCGCTAGCTAGCGCTTCGCCCCCTGGTACTCTGGATAAGTTAGTCCCTGCTTACTACTTTTTGGTGTAAGAAGGGTACCAGAGGACAAAGCGCTAAGTAAAGTCAAGTTCTGCTATACAGACCACTTTTGTTATTTCAAAATCATGCGATTTTTGACTTTTGGTCTTAATATAGAGCCCAGCTAAAAAGTCCAAAATTGCATAATAAAATGTATTGCAATACCAAGGAGGGCTTTTATAGCGGAACTCTGCTGTAATATCGCATCATAAAAAGTCTCATTGTAAAGGCACAGTGCTAACTCAGACATAAAAGACGTTGATTTTGGGGGCGTGAAAGGGTTGATATGTACTTGTAAAAAGACGCGTGTCTTGTAAGTTAACCGAACTTCTGAAATAACCGAATTCTAAAGTGATTGACTGACTAACGATTTAGGTTGAATTTTAGATTGTGCAGTGGTATATTATATCCGTGGAATTTTCTTTTTGCATTCAGATGCGTCATTGGAGAAGACTGCCGACACAGCTGCTGCGTGTTCAGTAACGACTGTTAGCGAACGTTACGGGAACCGGACAACTCAACCCGAAGACAACTTAACCCGTGAATAACTCAACTCAAAGTTGGGACAACTCAACCCGTCAGTAGGGGATTGAGTTGTCTCGGGTTGAGTTGTTTTGGGTTGAGTTGTTCCGATCCTAACGTTACGGAACGTTCAGGAACGTTCAGGGTAATTGAACAGGCTACTGGTCTTATTCATTGATATTATGAACGTAAAAATATTTATTTCCAATAAAAGTCGAGACCGTTTCTATATAACTTCGTGAATGTTCATAAGGGTCTATTGGCCTATTTATTCAAAAATAAATTATTTTTCTTAATCATTTAATACAGTCATCTGTGGTGTGAATTAAAAGCAAACTAAAAATTAGCTGATTGTTGGAATACAAGTTTTATGGACAAATAATTGCTAAAACATCTTTTAAATAAATGTTTCATCACGAATTGCGTGACCACAATTAAATAAATTAGAATAAAACATTGACGACTTTTATGTGATATCGTTGTCGTCTATCAAACAGATTTTTCGTCTAAGGTAAAGATATTAGACCGTGCCTTCAGAAAAAACTACTTATTTAAGTCGGAAATGCTTAAAACACACATCTGTCTGAAGTGATAAATGCTTTTGGTACAGATTAAAATGGAATAAATATGTAAGATGAACATTTTTTTGCCACGCTGTCTAATTACTTGACGAAGTCTGGCTTTGCCGTATGTACAATGCACATGGCGTTCTTTAGTTCTCACACAAAAAAGGCGTTTTTGCAGGGTATAACTGCTCTTTCACAGCCTCAGCTTAAAGTCCTAATATCAAAAGTAACACTGTCTATGAATTTTCTTTAATATGTTTATGTTATCTATAGTATTTCAAAGTGAAAGTAGATCTAAACCGAAAGTAGAATGTGATTGTTGACTCTTAAAAAGTAGTATTGATCGCAGTATGATTAAGATGAAGTCTTGTGACAGAAAAAAACTTTCTCAAAAATGCATACGTTAATCTCTACAGCGATTTTGGATCATGTATGGTCAATATTAACAGAAAAGTGCTCTTATAAAATAGGAAATATTTCATTTCGTACTATTGTATTCGTCAGCGACCTGAAGAACGGAAATAGTCGAACGATCACGAAGATTGGCGAAAGTATACACATCATTCGTTCGTCAATTTCCGCCTAATTTTCGGTTAGCCAACCATAAATAAGTACAATGTATATGAAATCAACAATTTGTATTTATTCACAAATATACATTTACACTAAGTTTCTTTGAGTTGTGGCTAAATGCCCGTTTCGTAAACACATCGCTCGCTTGTTTTTCGGCGATATATTGCCAATTTTAATTAATCTCGCCAATTGCGTTTCATCAAATCATAAATCGGCGATATCGCCATTTGTTCATCGCCATCGCAAATTTTCATCGTCGATTGCGTTTCATCAAATTATCGCACACCGTCCGTGCACCTGTTAGAGGCGATTATCGCCTAAAAATCGACATATCGCAAATTGTACATGGTAAAAAGTAATGACAATAAATAATTATACTGTTATGAAATTAATGTGACTAAATCTTTGAGTTATGGACGTGTACACCCTTTAAGTAATGTTGGCGACTAGGAAACGGACAAGTTGATAGAATTGTGATGGACGATGGTTGACTAACAATGTGACAAACAGGTCGGTGTATATATGTATTTAAACTACGTACAGCGCTCTACAAAAGTTTCTTCACAGTGCAAATATTACATTGCTTCAATTTCTAAGTTCAAATTTGAAGTTTGATCATGTTATTGTTGGTTACATCCATTATTCATGCTATGGAAATGAATTTCTATTGGTACATTTTATTTTTTGAGTTGCAACCTAAGTTATCCATCAGACTCCAAAACTATGGTCAATGTATCTCAATGAACCATTATCAAGTTTGAGATATTTTTGTTATTTACATCCATAAGACAAATGTTCGGATTAGAAAAAGCTAAATTGAAAATCACATAACAGTAAACTGCTTTTACAACTTTTTGAAATTCGATTTGGTACACTATAAATGGTGAATGTTTGAAGGAACTTTTGGAGGGCAGTGTACGGCACCCAACTAAGATTTGTTATATCAGGGCTCGAATTTGAGATCGCAAACTCGCAAAATGCGAGTGGGTTTTGAAAATTGCTAGTTACTTATATTTTTATTCGCAAATTTTCGCGAATTGAAATCGCCACTATAATATTACTGTCAGAAGTAACTGACCAAGGTCCCTTATTGTGAAACAAGTTCTTACAACTTCGACTTATCACTTTCGAGTCCACTTCCTAGTTCCCCAGTACTGAGCCATTCTCGTGCCCAGAGGCTATCAGGATTCTCGATACTAGTTCGGCAATCTTGATAGCCCCTGGGTACGAGAATGGTACACTGAGCTAGTAGGATAAAGTTTTCTTGCTCAAGGAAACAACGGGGTACGTTTTGAATGGGATTCAAACAACCGCGAAGCTGTATGCATTAACTTTTCTCAAAATTGTGAAATTTTCAAATTTTCAAAAACTTTGGGAATGTACTGTATAGTTTTGATTTATCTAACAAGCAGGTCACATTTGTCCTAAACTTGTTATTTTACGATCTCATATACAAAGATTTACTTCATCCGTGGACGCAACTAGGGCAATGATTGTCTAAGAAAAAAGGGGGGAACGTTCGGACAAGCGACTGTATCAGGTTAGACAATAGGTTGACAGACAAATTCGGATAGACCATTAAACAAAGCTTAAAACAATAATTCCAGTTTAAATAACTCAGAACCCGGATCGGTAGCGCAGTTGGTAGCGCGCCTGGATTTCGAATCTAGTGTCCCGAGGGGGGTACGGTTTCGAATCCCACCCGGGGAGGTTATACCCTTTCATGAAAATTTGATAGTTATGTCAATTTCCCTCCATTAATAAGGTATATGGAAAGTTTCCGGCCTTGTGAAAGGGTAGGTGTGTACTGGTTATAGACAAGGGTCCTGGAAAGCTAGGTTAGGTGAGCTGGACGACGTAAAATGACCTAAATTGTGTTGACACGGCGTTAACTCCAATAAATAAATAAATAATTATATTTAATTAACTCATTGTAACATGCTTTCTTTCAATAATTATAATGCTATGCATACCCCTGTTCCCGTTCACGCACTTTATAGCAATATGCCTTTTTCAAGAATTGTAATGCAAGACGTACCCCTATTCACGGTTATAAAAGTCGAGCTAAAATTCTCAGTAGTTTAAAACATACTTGTAGTTATAACTCTCCAAAGAGTGTGACACCGTAACGATTCTGGCGGAAAATAATAAGTTTGTTGAAACCAGTTTATTCTGTATATACCTTGCGTTCCGAAATTTGTTTTACGCGTATTAAATTTTGTAGTTTTGAGTTATACTTTGATATACCTGATATAATAATTATGTAGTTCATATTATAATGAACGTAATGTTATTTCGTAAAATCGAAAATATATTTCGCAAAAAACGAAATATTTCGTAAAACTCAAATAAAGTGAAAATAAAAAAAGTGTATCAAAATGTCACGTTAGGGGCACCGTAGAATTCTTAGATATACATTGTACTTTATATAATGATTATGTAGTTATTATTATAGTTATTATTATAAATTGAAATAATATTTCGTAAAAACGGAATAATATTTCGTAAAATGAAATAATATTTCGTAAAACTCAAATAAATTTGAGAAAATAAAAAAGTGTTTCAAAATGTCACTTTAGGGGCACCGTAGAATTCGATTTTGTATGATACATTCGACTTTCAAATACTTTGGTGTAACATGGTAAAATATTCCAGTGCCAAATATAGATGTACATGTATGTACATACTTAAAGCGAGGTGAAAATGTATTTAGCGCTACCAATATTTCGATATGTGACAATTTTATGATCCAACGCATATTTTTTGTTGTATCTGATACAATGTACTCGTGTTTTTATTATTATTACAGCACATAATACGTCATTAATATTGGTCACGTGACACCATATGTCATAAAAATGTGCATAATTAGTATAGATTTAATTATGTATTAATATTGTATTCAGTATGTATATTATTTATAACATGAATATACATGTGTGTATTAACTTAAAGTATTAATTTATCTCTCTGGCTGTGGTTTCCTTTTGGCGGTTTTTTGTCGTTCAGATATGTTTTCAGTAATAACTTATTTAAATAAGTAGTTTTCCTGATATCTGTGTGCATCCATCGTTCAATTATGGTACCATACACATGTACCTTTCCCATGTTTCATATTTTACGTCTTTTATGTTGGTTTGTAACATGTAAATATGTATACTTATTGCTTTCTTTGGGGCTTAACAGGCTATTAAGAAATTATATGTAAGTCTGTGGGCGCTTTTCACAAAAATACTTACGATAAAAAATCATCGTAAGTCAAAAGCAAGAAACATTCTTATTACAGTTATTGTTTGGCCAATCAATTCCAAAAAGATTGAATCATACAGAATATTGAATACTTTTTTAATATCATACGATAGTTATGCTAATTATCCTTCTGACTTTGAACTACAAAATTATGAAATTGACTTACGATCACTTTTTACGTAAGAATTCTTGTGAAAACGTGCACTGTTCTGTAATAATAATTCATAATGATCATTTATATTGAAATGGCATGTCAATGTACTTGTATTTGCCGCTTGCGTCTTAGACCTTCCGATGTTTATATGAATAAAAAACTGGTAATAAAACCATGTGATATTTTGTTGAGCAATAGAAATTATTTAATGAGTTTAGTGAATGTTATGTTATAATTGTGATATATTACTTAGTCAGAAAGTATGAAGTTGAAAATATATTGTAGTCATATATGTAATTAGGCTAAAACATGTCTCCCTCAAATGTCATTTTGTTATGAAACATACATATGTAAATTTGCCCGAATAGTTAAACCATTTTGTAACTTTAGATCATTGACAACGAAAGTAGAAAACTATATAATAAGGACATGGAAAACATATCAGGATTTGCCCGGATAGTTAAAACATTTCGTTACTATAAATAATTACATGTACCAACGAAAATGGAAAAACTTTATATAATAAGAAGTTTGAAAACAGGAATAGCAATAGTTAATTACCGTAAAAAAAGATAGACCCATTCAGACAAAAAGGCAAATAGAGCATATTTTTAGATTCGATAATATTTGTATTGAAAAAGAATGCCACAAATAAATAACGAAATTGAGAACCGAATGGGATTCCGCCTTTGAGACGTAGAACGCGCAGTGGCAAAACAATTGCCACTCTGTAGGGGGTTTTAAACCAGGTTCAAGGGGCACTAACCTAAAAGGGTCAATCCCAAAGACCGCAGAATGTCGTAAAATACCCAGCTAATAATTTCTTTTTTTCTTCCTTATAAAGTCGTATTCAACACATATTTAGGTTATATATACGACGTCTAGCCCTTCCTACTATAGTTTTCCTGGACACTTTTCTATCACCAGTACTAACTTACCCTATCACGAGGCCGACAACTCATGTATAGGGTATGACCTACCGCGACCGGGTTCGAACCCGCGATCTCCGGATTCGAAGTCAGACATGCTAACCACTACGCCACGGCCGCGGTTTTTTTTTCTTTTTAAGTTGGTATATGAATCTTTCAAAAAGCGTATGTGCATTCTCCTATATCTATTACATTTCTTCGAATGTTTTAAATACATGTATTTGTATGTAAATATTACATATTGGATTGCGCTGTATGTTTTAATGTGTGTCATGAAAATTACTTAACGGCTTATTTGGGTTGTGCCAGCTTCTTTCAGTACATGTTTATTATGTATAATTGACTATTGTAAGCAAATGTGGTCATAAATTCATTACAAAGTAAAGATTTTGAAAAGGGGACGAATTTGCTTATCCCAGCAATGTAAATACTTATGTCATGTTTTTTATTATTATGTTTATTATATGCGTCATTTATAAGTATGTATATTAAATGACAAAATCATCAATTTGGTCTTTGTCAAGTTCATTATTCCATGTACCATCAGAACAAGCTGCGTCAACGAGCAGTAAGGTTGACAAGCTGGTTATCATCCAGTAATTGTGAATATAAATATTATGTATTATATATAAACTTATGTTAATTTTCTAAGAAAATAGTTTGTTTGTTTTGTTGGGCTTAACGCCGTAGCAACACATTTTATAGGTTATATAACGGCGGTCAGTCAACCTACTCACTCCTCCTGGAAAGGCTAAATCTCTGGATTTAGCTGTTAACCAACTACTAAGCACATACTTTCGTCAGTGACTGACAATTGCCCTACATAATTAAAAATCATTGGTAGGAGGGAGAATGGCCGTAGAAATAATTTCATGACCAAACTCCACGAAAGTATGCCCCGCCCGGGAATTGAACACACGACCCCTCGATCAGTAGACTTGCGTGCTACCAACTGAGCTAGCCGGGCGGCTATTCTAAGAAAATAGTTAAACTCAAACCATGCAGAACGTATCACGATTTATTATAAGTGAATTATTCATGATATCAGTAGATAATATGACACACTGTTTTAATTAATAAACTACTGAGACGTGTAACCTGTTAGCTACCGGATTTATACATTTGTATGATTGTAGACAAGAATTAATTAAAGGTACTAGTTCACAGATTTGGTTAAGATTTTTCAATATTTCAAAATACCATTCAGTGTCTGTAATTGTGTAAAAAATTAAGTCTTAATATTTTAAGACAAACTGACCTAAAGATTGCAAGATATATAGAATAAAAGTCACAAAAATGCACTAAAATTGTCTGTACCGTGACATACGGGGTAGAATTTTACTACTTGAAACACCATCATTTGTAGTTGTAAGTCCATTTGCACTAAAATTGTCATTATCAAATCACTAATTTTCTGTTTGAAAAAAAGTTTTCAAACAATTTAGACAGTTTCAGAAAAAGTTGATGTTTAAGTTGAAATCTGTGAATGAGTACCTTTAAAGCCCCATTTTCAAAAGTAACACTATTTTTGGACTGCAAAGTTAATAGACATTTGTCTATTTCAAACATCTCTAATGAACACGATCTTTAATTATAAAAAATGCATTATATTTTTATAATTGTGATTGAAACAGACAAAATGATATATCACATGTACTTGGCAAAATATTATTATATTTTCTCGTAATATTTGGGGTGTTTCCTAACTAGACCCACGTGGGTCAAGTAAGCTAAAATTAGATTAGTGTTAAAATATGCATTTACTGATGAGAAGATAATAGAGCTTGTTATTGTGCAACATTAGTATAATTCTATAAAAAAGATATCATAACCGCCTAAAAATGTTGAAAAAAACAAGAAACGACCAATAAAAATGTTTAATCTCAGCATGTACGATATATAAGAAATCTATAAATAGCTTGGTGATTTCCTCAGTATCCTACGTCATAGTATTTTGGAAATATAGAAAAATCTTAACCAAATCTGTGAACTAGTACCTTTAACCCTAAATTCAGTTCAAGCGGCGCATGAATAAAGTTCGCCAGTCTCTATTTACCAATAACAAATATTTTGACCAATGAACGGGAATTTTGTTCATTTCCCTGTGGCAAACTTTAAAATTTTGAGATCTCCCATACTTAGAATGTACATTGTATTGTCGAAATGGTATTATGATAAGAAATTAAAAGTATATACAGAGTACAATGAATTCAATATCATTTGATTCATTTAATTGAAATAATAAAAGTTTTTCTGTTTTGGTGTTGTTTTTTTTGTTGTTTTTTTTTTTTTGGGGGGGGGGGGGGTTCACGCTGTAGCAACACATTGTATAGGTTATATAACTGCGGTCAGTCAACATACTTTAGTGAACTGTTCCTGGAAAGGCTTAATCTCTGGATTTACTATTAAGCGCATACTTTCGTCAGTGACTGACAACTGTCCCACATAATTAAAAATCATTGGTAGGAGGGAGAATGGCCGTAGAAATAATTTCATGACCAAGCTCCAAGAAAGTATGCCCCGCCCGGGAATCCAACCCACGACCCCTCGATCAGTAGACTTGCGTGCTACCAACTGAGCTAGCCTGGCGGCTTGAAACGTTTTACGTCGAGTAATTTTCAACAAAATGTGAACTTACAATTGCATATATGTAAGGCGCATACAAATTAAAGACCCCCAATAAATTTGAGTTCCGGAATCATTTTAATGAGGAAATAAATTTTGGCACTACTTACGTGTGTTCCTCCGCAATTTAGTCCCATATAATTATATCCTCCAGAATTATAAGCGTCACGTGCCCATACCATTCCGCGATGTCTGGGCTTTAACATAGCATTTCCTTCCGCCGTGAGAAAATAGTTCCATACTATCAACGGAATGAATAAAAACAAATGCATGTCTTTTTTTTTTAAAAACAAGTTCCTTTTTCTCTTAAGAACAATCAAAGTCCGTATAAGTCCTTGAATAAACTTAAGAAAAACTGTTTGTTAGTATCCTTCCGCGAAAACTTTCTTCACAGATATTATTCACAATATTTATTTTGTTTTTAATTGAAATCTATCACTCACGGCAAATATTTTGATACTCTATGTTGACGAATTAAATTATATCATAAAGATACTCAATCACCTCAAAAATAATAAATTCGTCCGTGAAATCGCCTTTTTGTAAAATATCCAACCTCTCTTAATTTTAAAGAACAAAATATCCAATGTTTTGTTAAAAAATCAAAATAAGTGAATAAATAATAAATTTTAATCTGTCAGATCACATGGTGTTCTTTTTTTAAAAATCCTTTCACTTTTCGAGAATATCCGCTATTTTTATTTCACCCTGAAAATTCCTGACGGCGCACGCTCCAAGTTGACGGAAATGGTTTTGCCGCTAGATGGCGTTGTTATGACAAGCGACACGACTGCAATTTACAATGTTCTAAAAATAGTAACATCCGATGGCCATTAAAACATACATGATGACAGTCGACTTAACAATTATAAGCGTTTTGTGGTTAAACTTTCAGCAGACGTGTTGTATTAACCCTTATATACCCCTGGTCAACTATCTTCAAAACTAAATGGTTTCAAACGCCGCTTTCTGATTGGCTAATGCTAAAACATTAAACCAATCAATTTCTTTAATTTCGAGAACCACCCAATCGGATTATTTCGGTAATTTTCGTTACGTGTACAAGAAAGGGGTCAAATATGACAGTTTTCATATATCTAATGATTTTTTTTTAATTTAGGCAAAACTTAATGAAAAAATATGCTTCCCCTGTCTATAAAACTTGGAATAAAGCAAATATTGAGCTTCCTAATCCTTCAGACATTTCAAACTTTTTAGTTTGTTCGTAAAATAAGGTGACCTCGGAATCTCATACCATTCCATGCATTACTATTCTCGTACCCCGAGGTTATCAAGATTGTCGATCTAACCTCTGGCGCCACACGGTTAATTTCGAGTGCACGCATGCGCATTCAATATGTTTCACACACCAATAAAAAACGCGTCTAAAAATTCCGCGAAACGGTGCCATTTTAAAAAGGGCTGTTGACAAACTAGCAGCATTCTCGTACCCCAAGGTTATCAAGATTCTTGATCTAACTAGTATTGAGAATCCTACTAGACTCTGGGTACGAGAATGATGCATTACTGGTAATTAGATCAAGTTAGTACCGAGAAGTTGCCGGATTCTAATTGGAAGCGTAATTAGGTCAGAACTGGTTTGAACTGGGTATTTTTAAGAGCTTAGCTTCAGAGTGCAGCTTACGTAGACGAAATTTAAAAAATACGATAGTAAGACTTTGGTGTAAGATTTATTTTTATTATACATGTATGCTTTCCAGTGGAATACCGGGATATATGGGTGAAATTTATTTTCCACAGTTTTGAAACAATGAGAATTAATGTGTTATTTTCACAGTTTGGATGTGCCGTTGAAGGCATATCAGAGTTAAACAATAAATTACGCCAGTTTAAAGCATATAATAAATAGAAAATGTGTTTATATCGATGAAAGGTCCATTAATTTTACTCGTGAGCTATTGATAATATATTTTCACTCGTGGAGTAGTCCTACTTGAAAAACTTGCAACCTTAGCTCACTCGTTCACTGAGTGAGTTCAAAAAACATAATTTAAAAAGTTGTGTAGCCACGAGTGAAAACATAATTTAAAGAGTGGTGTAGCCACGAGTGATAATATTATTTTCTGAGCTCACAGGTTGAAATAAAAAAAATCTTATTTCAATAATGACGAATGTTCTGTTTCTTTTAGGTTTTTTTCTGTTTTCTGATAGACGATATAGAGAACATTTGTTTATTTCGGTGTATTTACACTGTAAAAAATGGGAACACGTAACATGTTTTATAAGTGTTTAAAACGAAAACACTGCAATTTACTTTCGTAACACATCCGTTTAATATAGTAACACTTAGCGTTTTAGTGATTTAAAAAAATCGGCAGTGTTTTACTTTAAAACGGTACCATTTTCAATCGTTAAAATTTGTTCGTCTGAAAAATTAATAATCGCAATGGAGAAACAAATGTAACTACAAAACGATATATTAGACCCAACATCTTCATTAAAATACGGATTTTTGCGTATTTTTTTTACCAGAAACGGAAATGTAAAACACGTGCGTTTTCACTAGTGTGCAAAACGAACACACTTTATAGTCTCTTAGCAAAGCTTTGACTTTTTTTATAAACACACAGATATGTAAATATATTAAGAATGGATCGGTAAGTATTCTTTAATAGTGAATTAACATTGTTAACGTGGAAACTATATTGTCCCAATAACCAAGTAGTTTCGTTTGGAGATTATGGAATGTTCGAATTCAAGGTTGAAGCGTTGTCTGCTCGCGCCCAGAAAATCGTCGGAACATTAATGTAAGTAATGTATTACTTTAATATTTCTTGGGTCGCTTTATCACCTGTCGTGTTTTCAAGTTTTGAAATTTAGTAATAAAATTTATGCAAAGGGAAGAGCTTTTTGACGTGGGATACATTTTGTCATCAGTTTTCGCGACATTCTTTGAATTTCGTTGGTATTATCTGTGGTCATTTAGGATCAATGGCGCCTACACAGCTATTTGTTTAAAAAGAAAATATTAACTTTCTTGTATCAATTTTTGCATTCCCTTCTGCATTTATATTGTTAATATTTACTCAGTTAGTTTGTGCATTTGTTGTTGGTCTAATTCAATAGATAGTACCTAATTTCATCCCTGTCCTAATTTCGTCACCCCACCTCATACACTTAAAGCATTTTAGGGGTCCTAATTTCGTTCCTGTCCTAATTTCGTCACCCCACCTCATACACTTTAAGCATTTTTCGGGGTCCTAATTTCGTTCCTGTCCTAATTTTGTCACCCCATCTTTATCACAAAAAGCATATAGCAATTATAAAATATGCACTTAAAATAGCTCTATTTTTATATGGAAGGGGTGTAATTACACACTGCAGATGAGGAATTGTTTTAAATTTTCAATGTTGCTACTTTATACAATGTATTTTAGGGAAAAAGAGCAGATGCTTGAAGAAATGATATGAAAATAATACTCAGACTGTGAGACAAGTTATTTAATGATACATTATACATACATGACAGGCTTTTTTTCCATGGTGGTTAGGCCAAGATAAAATTCTGTGTTTATGGGAACAGCCAGAGAAATGAGAGGTAGGGTAGGTTTTTTTGTTGTTGCTTTTTACTCATAAAATCACTATTTTTTGCAGTTATGAACACAAAAACCACCAAAGTTTGCTGACTTTGAAATAAAAACTCTAAGGTCGGCAACTTATTTAGGTAGTCGGGTGCCCTAAGCACAGCTATTCTCATTTTAGGCCCTGGTTAAGCATACATGTTTTATCCTGTTATATTTTTATTAATTTAAGACTAGAATGTGATTGAGTTTGAGTGTGTCATCATACTATCATGAATCCTTGAATTTAATATTGTTATTTTCATTTTTATTCAGGTTGGCTATTTACTATACTTACACCTTTTGGAAGGAAAGGCAGAGACAATGCTAATAACTGAGAAATGGAACCATATTGTTGAATGAGTTGTGTATATATGAGTTTTGTATAATATATAGTGTTTGGGGAGAGTAATGGAGCTTTTGGCAAACTGAAATGTACCCGTCTTATAAAGTAAGTTAATTCACAGAAAGTTAGTAATATAATTTTTGGTTTGTTCAACCTAGCATAGTGCAGAAGTCCTATTTATAACCTGGTACTAGAGTTTAAACTACAACTTTGGAATGTTACAGCTTATTTAGCCTTTTAAAAATTTTGATAACAGCAAATTTTTAAATATATTACTATAAGTGAGAGTAACTCATACTGGTATATATCTTTTAAACTGTATAGAAATTGCTTTACAATAATACAGCACATGTCAAGTCTATCTATAATATAGAATTATCAACAAAGTAGCCCTTAAAGTATTTTACAATTGTTAATTGTAATGTATATATTTCAGAAACAATCAAACATCCATCATTAAAGTTCGATAGAAGTTGAAATATATGTTAGAGATGGTACATGATGATATAAGATAGAGGGAAAGAAGAAAGAGGATGTAGAATACAAAACTTAATCCAAATACAATTGAACTATTAATTTATAACCAGATAAATGATAATATAAAGAGCCTTGGATTATATATTTGATATTAAGAACAATAATGATATAAATTGCTTGTATTTTTTCAATACTAATTCATCACACTGTCTAAGATTCTGTGGGCATTTTCACAAAAAAATCTCAAAGAAACAAGTATTGTGAGCCAATTTAAAAAATTTAAAGTTCAAAGCCTAAAAGATATAATATAATAATTATCATGATATGAATTTAAGAAAGAATTCATTATTCTACCATATTAGAGATAATATAGTTAAAGTTTATTGGACAAAGAAGAAAGGTATTATAAATGTTTTCCTGATTTTTACTTACAATGATTTTTATGTAATTTTTTTTGTGAAAATGACCACTCTTCTTTAAATTTCTACTAGTTTACATCTTGGTCAATAGTCATAGTCATGTAGGTGTGACTGGGCTTAAGATTCTTGATGTTTTTAGATTGAACAAAAGTCAATGACATAATAAGTGAACAATATACACTTATGAAATGTATATAATTATTTCATTAAGTTGGTGTTATAAAATTTTTAGTTTCAATAAGATAGTGTTTAATGCAGAGATCTTTTGTTACACTTTAGTTAAGTGCATGTTCTGAAGAAGAGGAGAGTAAAGTTAATACATAAACTTAAAAATGACTTAAAATCCATCTTAATAATGTTTCAAGTACACTAATGTTTTTGCAAAATTTTGTGTAGGGGAGTCAAACCCCATTGGAAAAGAGACTATATGTACAAGTGACACATTTTTACTATTTAATAGCTTTGTGTGTGTATGTTATGAAGGAAATAATCACAAGTAAAATATTTTAACTTACTATTATTTTAGTCACTCAAAGTAAATTATGGTTGCATTTTTATGACAAATAAATGATAATTTAATCTTTTCAAATTATGTTTTTTATTTATTTGCATATTTTCAGCCGTGACTTTGATTAAAAAACATTGTTAGTTAGTCAAGGTTTCATTTTAGAAGACTCAGCAAACAGTGCTCTTAAAGCAATAAGTTTCAGCTTTGCAACAAAACATGTGAAAAATACAAACATGTTCAGTGTTTATCAAGAAAACACATGAAGTGTTTTAATATGGCGTTACGTGTGCAAAAAGTGTAACAAGAAAGTGTTTTGATTTTAAACGCGTCAAGTGTTTTAATTTAAAACACTTTTACATGTTTTCAATGCGTTCTGGTGTGTTATTTTGATATGTGTAATGTTTTATAACAAAACACGAGCATGTTTTAAAGCAAAACATGTTACATGTTTAAAGTGGTAACATGTTTTAAAAGTGTAACAGAAAAGTGTTTTAAAAAGTGTTTAAAAGCAAAACACCTGTTTTTACAGTGTATTTATTATTGGAGTTAAAACCGTGTCAACACAATTTAGGTCATTTTACGACGTCCAGCGCACCTAACCTAGCTTTCCTGGACCATTGTCTTTGACCTGTACTCACCTACCCTTCTACAAGCCGGATATTTTTCCATATTATTTAATCAATGAAGGAAAATCGACATTATTGTAAAATTTTCATAGAAGGGTATAACCTCCCCGGGTAGGATTCGAACCCGCACCCCCTCGGGCACAAGTATCCAAATCCCGGCGCGCTACCAACTGCGCTATCGACCCGGACTTAATTTAGGTGTAAGATCAATTTTTATTTCATGAGTGAGCTAAGGATGCAATATTTTCACGAGTAGAGTAGCGCACGAGTATATTTTCATTCATATATTTTCATCGTATATTTCTACCCAATAACGCAGCATTTTACCGTAAAGCATGAAAGAAACATATTCTTTAACTACGCGGAAGAAAAATGAAAGTCATTAGATACACATATAAATTTTCGTCTTGTAATTATTTTGATGAATGAAAAAGTCATAATTGTTTGACATAATGTTTTGTCACTGTTTTTAAATTCATTAATTATGTTTTACTGTTAAGTGATGTTTAAAACATTGGGCGGTTTTACGAGGGTTTTTAGGGGGTCAATAATAACAGTTTTTAGGGTCAGTACCAAAAAAAATAATAATTTAAGCTCACCTGAGCTAGCCCATGACGTGCTTTAAGGATCGTTGAATGTCCGGCGTCCGGCGTCCGGCGTCCGGCGTCCGTCCACAATTCTTTGTTAACACTCTAGTGGTTACATTTTAGGCTTAATTATTATTAAACTTTGTGAGGATGCTTGTCTAGGTGATTGCTCGGATGAGTTCGAACATGGGTCATCTCGGATGAAAAACTAGGTCACAGGAGCTAAAAATAGAAAAAACCTTGTTAACACTGGAGTGGCTACTGTTTTGATCGAAATATCCTGGAAATTAGTCTGAAAGATTGTTTTGATAATTTCTAGGTCAAATATGAATATGGTCACCTGGGGTCAAAAGCTAGATCACTCAGCCCAAATATGGAAAACCCTGTGAACACTCTAGTTGTCACAATTTTTACTCATTTGATATCAAACTTCAGGGTGCTCATCTAGGTAATTGCTTAGATGAGTTCGAACATGGTTAATCTTGGATGAAACACTGTAGCGCCGCTAAACGTCGCAACGCCGCTAAACGTCGCAACTGACATTAAACGTCGCAACACCAAAGCTAAACGTCGCAACCGCCGCTAAACGTCACAATCGCCCTGCCGGTAAACGTCGCAACGCTGACGGTAAACGTCGCAAAAAAATAGACTGCCGTCTGACTGCTAAACGTCGCACTTAGTAGGAAGGTATAGTATCGAGCCTAATCAACACACAAATATTACATAGGACAAATATCACTTCAAAGCAGCCACTCTATGACTCATAGCAACCATCAACATATCCTAAGCAACCACCCCTTGGTCCATAGCAACCACTCTTACACCGTATGTCAATCGCCTTAAGGCCAAAAGTATCCATTATACTTTACATAGCAACCGATTTGAGTTCCAGAGCAACCGTAATTGCACCTTTAACGACACAACCTTTAAATCTTGGACATCATAAGAAAATTGTAGTACGGTAAAGTTCCGCTATTAAGACCAGCTAAATCGATGGTTTTAGTAGCGAAACGGTCTTATTATAGAGATCCTTTTGTTCACAGTTTAAGTATTGTTCGTTTTTTCTCAACTGTCAAAAGGTGAATAATTTCACGGTGAATACATTCGTTAAAATTATTGTCGTAATACACCCATAAGTTTCCAAAAGTGTGTATTATGGTTGAGCAAAGCTTCTTATGCCGTATGATATGTTTTAGTCAAGCTATTTTTAATAACAATTAGGCCATAAGTACAAGAACAATGCATTCAGTCACCGTGTAATTATTAAGCTTTGACAATTGAGAAAAAACGGACAATATTTGGGTCTTAAAAATGTAAAAAATTGCATGATTTTTAAATAACGAAAGTGGTCTTAATAGACATTTACAACCTAATCCGAATCGTAATTTGAAATCTACAATTGTAAAATGTGAGGGGTTTTCTCAAACTAGTCAATACTGTGTTTATATACTATTCATGGTCAACAACACTGTTGTGTAGTTATCACGATCGCCCGTCTGTATGTATGTGTATCGTAACTTACATGAAGCATGAGCGTATATAATGTGATTTCAAGGGGACATTTCCCATTGATGATACCTTTAAATTGATATTATCATTTAACTTAACCATTAATAATTAATTTATCTGTGTTTCACGCCCGTGTCACAAGTAAATGAACATTTGATAACATTTATTCGACATAAAATGATGTTACTGTATTCAATATGTGTTTCTCATGTTAAAATTGGAGAAAAGAAAGCTCCTTCATTCTTAAACCACCACCAGAACACAAAGAAAAATATTATTACCTAATGTACTTTTTCCGGCTGCTTAGGTATGGTGTTAATTCGTTTAAGAGTAAGACACGCATTTGTGGACATTTCTGTAAAATCACAGGTAATACACAGGAATCTCTCTTTAATCTACCCGATTACATGAACTTTAAAGAACTAAGACCATGTTATCCAAGCAGAACCGCGTGTAATTGCATACAATTTTGTATTCTTTGGTTGAGGTATTATCCTACGTAGAATCTGTTGTCAGCCATGTTCGTGTTTTATTGTTGCAGCGTTGGAAAACGAAATCAAAACTTTAAGTCTTATATTCACGCCATAGTTTAATAAAATGGCCAACTAATGTGCGAGAAAAATGTTATTATGCCATCCATATACATGTGGAGACACATGGTGTACATGTAATTCTAAATGAGGCGGATTGGAACGAATTTGAACTTTCCTGATACTTTTTATCTTTTAGGTGACAAATTGTATCCCAATCGAGGACCGATAATTACACTATACCACTGCACTGTTCGTCCAGAAACATACAAGTTTGTGCCCGAAGTGTTTAAAATAAAAGTTAAAAGTTAAAGTGCGGTTTAAAGTCTGCTTCCATCTACATGTTCAGCCCACTTTACAATCTTGTACTATAACTCCTGGTCACTGAAATCACCCTCAGGCAGGCGATTCCTCACAGTACCCATTTACTCCTGGGTGGAGTGGAACAATTTTAGGTTAATTTCTTGCTAAAGAAAAATAAGCAGTGCCCGTGGCGGGGATCGAACCCGTGACCTCTCGATTCCTAAGCGCGCGTCCTACCACTGGACCACTGCTCCTAAAACAAAATTATATGTAAACGTCGTGAATACGCAGGACATATAATTGCGGTATTGGAATCTTACAAAAGTATCGGATTCCTGAGCTCGAAAATTTTTACATGACTTGGAAATTTGGCGATCTAAAAAAGCGTACCTCTAGAATTCCTCAGTCAGTTTTGAAGACAATTTTATAAAAAAATACTCATAGCTTTAATTCAATTTGTTGCGTATGATTACAAATACAAACGTTCACAACCTTATAAAAATCTCATTTTAATATCAAGTAATCCCGAATTGTCTTTGTCTGTAAATAAGTGCAGCACACGAATTTAAACTCATTCATAGTTACACCCAAATCATATATACACTTGATGCGCAACTGTAAAGCTTAATGTGTAATTATCAAAATTCGTTTGAGCAAACCCCCGTATTTATTCAATTTTAGATTTCATATTCAACTTCGGATTAGGTTGTAAATGTCTAATAGCGGAACTTTACTGTATAGTGGTTAACTTATTATAGAGGTGAAAATTTCAAGTATCACATGTTTCATGACTTTTTTATGTTTGCTAGCCAGTGAAATAAATTGAGGCCCATGCATAGTAGTTGATAACGTTACTTGTACTGTATTAATGAAATTCTCTGACAAAATTAAATAATAAAATTGTTTTTGCGGCGCCTGGTTCCAAACTGTTTGTCATTCAGACAGTATTTCCATCATTTTTTTAAACATTGGATAAATATTAATTTAGCAGACAACATTTTATTGAGCAGACGAAAGTTTTCTTCGTAGCACGGTCACCGATAAGACGTGTGTAATAAATAAGAAAATATTTTTTCTATTCGCAAAAAAGGAAAAGCAGAAGTATTGTCACCAAGTGCTTTCGTGTACCAAATCCTCTTTATCGTCCGTATATGGGTCACATATGGATTTTCAAAGAGAATGGAAGCTTATTACTGTCACTCGGGTGTCGGTATCCGATGTCTCACCGTTTGTGCAGACTTTGATCAATTCAGTTGTATAAAGGTTTTAACTTAAACTTAAACAGCAAAAAAATGTAGTCAACTAGGGACATGTAAGTTTTTTGCTGTTCTATACAAAGTTCCATTCATATAAACGCTACATTTGAACTAGGTTCATGCACTCATTGCAGGGCCTCAATTATTATATCCAGTCTACGTGACACACTGAAATTCTGCCGTTATATCTAGCCACGAAATGCACGAGTTCGGTGTGAGTCTAAACCGGTTTCAATATCATGAACTCGATGATAGGGGTAACTTTTCTACCATGCCGTGTTATTTAAACGTGTTTTAAATTAACTGAAGGGAAAGTTAGACTGTTTGGACTATTCGCTTTCGGTTCTAAGAAGTTTTCTTTGCTTCTAGAGTGTTTTAATTGATTTAACAATCTTATTCCGTTGTGTTGCTAATTGATAGTTGATTTCATTAAAGAAGATGACAATGTTCAATGGTGTTTAGAGTACAAGTACGCGTGTGAACAGGTTGATAATTTTCGTACTGTGGACACGTGGAATTCAAATGTGAATACCAAGGAGCGGTGAGTGTTTTCAATGTTTCATTGTTGCATGTTCTGTTATTCAATTTGGATGTGCTAGCATATGACCTATTAGTGACCAATATTGGGACACATATGACATTTTTGTCGCTGTAGAATGAACAATTTTAATTCCACAAAGTTTGCATGAAATTAGATTGGCTCGAAAACTCACAGGAGCAAACTCCCTTCTTCTTATAAGACTTACGGGAAGGTATGTCTTTTTCAAATTGTGATCATAAGAAGGGATTTTTTATTTCAAACTACGAAGGGGAGTATCAAGCTCCTTGGATTAACTTAGGTATAATAAGGTTCACATTGCTAAGGTTTATTTGACCATAGGGATTCGTTTAGGTGGTAAATAATAAGCTTAGTTTAAAGACTATGTAAAAGTTTAAATTACAGAAAGGTACCTTTAAGTACCGGCCCTCAAAAAGTTGGTTAGGGTAAATGCCGTGCCAAAAATATCATAATATTTAATCATCCCTCTTGTTTGAAATATTTTGGACCAGGCAATATTATCGTAAGAACTTCACACCTCCTGTGAATACAGAAATAAATACGTTATTTTCTGTGCAAGTTTCCTATTATTCTAGCGAACAATTTCAGAATACATATACAGATATTGAATGCACTAATATTACTCTAGATGCACTGAGGCTTACATTTCTATATCTGTGACTGAATTTACATATATGAACAAACAAACAAGTGGGCTATATAATCAAAATTTTGGCGTCCATTTTGTGTGTATTAAAAACTTATTCATTACACATCTTTGCGGAAGTCAGGGGCTAATCACAAAAACGTGTGTACATACGCGAACTGAACTTCTTTCTAAAGATTGCAAGATTTCGATGAAATGTTTTAAGAATGGTTTATTTTTTTATGAATTTATTATTTTGTCTGTCTATAGATTTGATAATTTATTGTTTTAAGGTATTTATTTGACCCCACGTGGGAACTTTTTTTGTGCCTAATTACTTAATTTTGACATCCATCGGTTCTGTTTGAATTGACCGATGTTTTGTCAGCAGATGACAATTAAATTGTGTCATACCACCTTTGTTTGCGTTGGCCGTGTATTGAAAAATCAAGAGTATGGTGGCTCGGTATAGCCCTCGTGCATTTTCTTCGAGAGCTTCTAATCTTCGTTGGTGAAAATGTTCTTTGAAGTTTATGGAACATATTGTATTCTTTAAACGTATTGTAGTTTATAATGTATTGTTGACAACAAATCATGTGACCAAATTTGAGGGCTTCACCATTTGTCGTTGACTTAAATCATATCGTATTGTAGCAAAGATTTTCACGTTTCGAGAGCGTCTTTGAAATTCTCTCATCGTAAACGTAGGTTCAACGTACGTAACTAAGTTACGGAATTTTCGCCATCCTTCGTAAGATTCTTATGAAACAGTCCCAGTTCTTTATCAGCCCTGCGTTCAGTAAGCATTTTAATGTTAGTCAATCACAGTTACCGATATGAACGGATAATTGAACGACCCGTTGTTCAAAGCGCAAACGTTTGAAGATGGCGGACAAGAGAGCCATTACTTCAATTTATTAGAAGAATTCGGAGAGGAGGAATTGTTTTATTTTTTTGTAAATTTATTGATCTAAATCAACGAGAGTAACACCGCCGACTTCGTTGTAATGGCAATTACTAATTGTACTGGAACCATCTTGTTTCAGGTTGTTTCGAACTCGCGTACTATATACTAAAACCGTTAGCTGTTTGCCTTAAATGTTATCCTCTAACAGGCCGTTCAATAATGACATTAATGAATTATACATATTTTAAGTGTGTACATTTCATTACCTGTGTCCATTATTGGACACCGTACTTTTTGTTTGTACTACTTCTTTTGTGTAAAGTTGTATTTTAGACACGTTTCGAAATTATGAAATTTAGTATATTGAGATATTTCATTATACTGATTTCAGACAATGTATAAATTAATTTGTATTTTTAAGTCTTAGTGCATCTGTACGGGGGTGTACACAATCTGGTTGGAAGATTTTATTTTAACTGTTTTCACTGTACTTCATGTAAACTTGCACAAAAGTTTACATGTTTAAACTCACTTTTTTCATAAAAAAGTTAAAATTACTAAACCACTTTTTTTATATTTTTCTATTAAACTTACTTATTTATGTCATTAGGATTAAAATGAAAACTGAAATTTATGAAAATTAATTGTAAATTTCAATTATTGCAACCACACCTTTTTAAAGTCATGAAGGACATTCGTAAATTATATAGTCCTTAATCACTCTACTGTACCCTTACGGAACGCCTAGGCAATACCTGATTTTCAGCCAACGGAAGCATCCGAGGTGTTCCGAATGTACCATACATCAACTATGAACTTTAACCTTTGTCTATTCTTATTCAAATAAACACCAATTTTATATCCAATCAAACATCGACAAAACATCTAACCGCCATCTTAAAATTTAAAAAGTGTAATTAGCAATGCAAAATCAATTGGAGTAGTGTCCCTTTAATGCTGCTAATGAATATTCATGAGGCATTGAAGTCGATCCAACAATGGTACCTGTCTATTTCGCTAAAAGTGAGGTACAAAAACGGCATTTAGCAAAAAATAATCCAAGACGGACCACCAAATTATTAGGAAACCCCCAAATTTTCCAAATACTCGCCGTTTTTCACTGAAAAAAACCAGACTTCAAAAATTATAAAAGGGTTGTTAGTACATTAATCGTATTTCGCTCAAATTTTTAGTGTTTTTCGTAAGGTTTGAGTGTATTTTATTGATAAAGACCAGGTTCATACATAAAAACCATCGGATAGTGTCATAATTCAGTAAAACATAGACTCTGTCAATTGTAATAAAATCCAATATGGCGGCAGATACGAAACGAAGAAAATAGTTTCATCCAATATTTTACGATTTTTTATGAAATTTGCGGCCAATAAGCAAAGAGATTGGAAGATTTTCATGTCATAGTGCATCCTCAATAGTTACGTCATGTTTTAAATCATACAACAGTAGTTTAAAGTGTTAAAAACTTTACTTAGTAAAATGTAAACATTCGTCCCCAATAATTTCGTACCCGACACGTTTCGATTTTTTTTAAAAAAAAAATTAATTACGGGAAAATGAGACTTTTTTACGGTAGATTTTCTAATTGGAAATTAAAAACAGTTTATTGGAATAAAGTGATTAGATTGTTCAGAGATATTTAGTCTCAGACCAGAGACATATGCATCATGTCTCTGTTACAGACCATGAAGTACTGGTAGCCACCTCATTTCTGAATAATGTTTTGCTCTTTTAATCAATTTCATTATATATAACAACATAGTTGCTAAACTTAGTAACCTAAAACGAAAGTTTTTCATTATATAGTATGTTTCATGCCCTTGACTTGGTTAAAATCTTACTTTCAACATGTAAGTTGTATTTTATTTTGTTCAATAAAGTGTTGTTTTTCAAACAAACATTTTACTTTTTATAAAAAGGATTTTAGAAACTAAATATAACATTGGGCTGACATTTGGACCTTTTTCATCAATTCTGTTTTTAGAGGTCTTACTACTTGATGTGCAAAATATGACACCATTTTTTTTCTATTTGAGATTTTTAAAAAAAAAAATCATGTAGCATTGCTAGTAACTAAAGACATTAAAATATCCATAAATCCCGGATAACTTTGAGATATTTTGTAAGAAATACATTGTACTGCCGACTAAAATTTCACTTTTACACACCTATCCAATTATTAACATTGGTAAAGCGAACCAATCGGAGATTTTTTTCAAGGTTGACCCAGTGTCTATGATGGGTTCGAACCAGGACCTCTCGAATCCAAAGAATGTGCCATACTATATAGAGATATAGTTAAATAGATAAGTTATCGGTATGAGGGTCAAGGAATCCGAAGTTATGTGAACTAGCCGTTGTAAAAATGACCTTAATTTGTTTTCACATGGCGTTAAATCCAACTAAAGACATTCTTTTTCCTAAATATATATTGTATATTTTTGCTGGTACAAAAACAGTTTCGCTTGTAACAACAAAAATATGTGAAATAAAATGATAAATTTTGATTTCGAGTAATCATGCATGACTAAGTTAAAATCGGACTTATAATTGTTAACTGTTCATTATACAAGTGATCAGTCGTTTTCGTAATTGTTAAAATTCACTCAGGGCTAGGGTCGTCATGGAAATTTCATCGAACCTTACTTCCGGTCGTTGTTTAATGAGCTGTAAGCCACCCCTTTTTTCTTTTCTATTTTTTTAACATTTACTTCTAATTATATTCTATATTCATCTTATGCCTTGCCTTTTACAGTTTACCAAACACACATTCTGAAGTCAGTACTGGTACATACTTGTGATGGAACGTGATTACCCTGGACGAAACGTAAGTTTTTATTAACATCTTGGCTTGCGAAAAATTACCTGAGACTTCAATAAGTGACTTTAGTCAGTTATTCTCCTTTACATACTCTTAAAATAATTGGGTCCAATTGTTGGATTACTCGAATTTTACCCTTATTTCAATGACAATTTGACACAATCAATTTTAAATACCCTTTTTGTAAATCATTTAATTTGTTTGAAATTAAGCAAGGAAGTGTTTTGTTGTTAAGGTTCAAGTAAAGTCTTTATTAGCATTAATATAAGTAAAATAAAAAATGCTCTTAGTCTGTCGAACTTTCATCAAGAACAGTGTTTTATACATCAAAATGTTTCTTAAGAAACATAAAAAGAGATGCTGGCAATTAATTTAGATGAAAACTTTTAACAAAAGATGCATTTGCAAAATTGATGCTGTAAAAATTGAAATACTAAAAGAGATATAATTCTGTTTACAAACCAATTTAACATCATTAAAAATTTAAAATCATTTACAGAACATTATAGTTTATATTCCAATGAAGGTACTCCAAAATATATAATCCCAATAAATGTTATGATGTATATGAAAAATGTATATGAAAAAACATTTTGACAGACGTATGTGTAATGGGTTTTCGCGACCCTGTTTCTACTTTCACTTTAGTTTTTCATTTGCCTTAGTTTTGTTTTAACATTCATTAATGTAATAAATTTTGGAATACCTTCATGGGAATATGAACTGTAATGTTCTGTAAAAGATTTAATGTTAAATTTTGTTGTAAGAAAAGATTAATACTTTTTTGTATTTTTATTTATACAACATCAATTTTGCAAATACATCTTTTGTTAATTATTTTTTGTCATAATTGATGACAAGCATCACTTTGTATGTGTCATAAGGTACATTTTGATGCATAAAACACTACTCTGAGTGGAGATGTGTCAGAATTAGAGCATTTTTATTTTCACTGAATTATTTTGCAAACCAAAACTTATATGTACTTCATATTTAACCTTAACAGGAAAGATATTTGATGAAATATTTTATTATCCTTACACAGGACTTCAATGATAAAGTCCGAGGATTCCAACTGATAGGACCTACTTGCCAATTGGATGGCTTCAGACTTTGTCAAGGAAGGATAACTGACTAATATTCCTCATTACCCTGTTTTTACATACATTGTAGTAGTAAGCTGTCGTGTAGTGACCACAGCGTGAAATGAATTCTTTCATGTACAGCACCCATCAATAGTATGGAGACAAAAATACCACAAATCTGAATTTTGATGATTATTTTTGTTGAATCAATAAGTTTAATATATTTAAGTATGGTTGGTGATAAAATGAAAAACAGTTTTAATGAATGCAACACATTTATAAGATTCAACATCTGACATCCTAAAGCCTCCAAAACATGCTAATAAGCAATTGTAATAAGTTTCCATTCTTATATGCTTTTCGTAGTCTCAGTTGTAATTATAATGATAATAAAAGATTAAAGCAAAACTATGAAGAGTTTCTGAATAAACAGTAATCATATTTTAGATTAAGTCTATTCAGCAGGCCTACTAAGTGAAAATGTCTCCAAACTTTTTGGTGGGTACCGTATGTCTCAGTTCAATTTGCTCATCTATGTATATGGTTAAATTTTATTCATTTGTCAGTGGCGCACACATTAACCTCGCTGATTTAAATACTCACTGCAGTTCTTATTTTCTCAGGATCGATGAAAATATTTATTTATTTTGTACAAGGAATTATGGAACACATTTCAAGTATTTGATTCAGCGGGGTAAATGTATGCCTCATTGTTTTATAAAATAATTTATCTGACAAGATAGAACAATGCTGAAACTGTGCTATATTTATAGGTTATTTTTACCACTGTCTTAAATTTCCTTTAATTGGAACAAGTGCCTCCGGTGGGTATTCAAAACAGAGACCACTCGATCTCTAAACATTTTGGGTTTTTTTTATATTTTTTTTTATATTTTCTCTCACTATTGTACTGCAAAATTACAATATAAAAAACATCAAAGTATATGGTCTCACTAGCGAATGGTCATTATAAAAAAGGACATTTTCTTCTCTAAGTATTTGGTAATTAAAACTTGTCCATAATTATATGATATTGCATCTACAATGATTGCTTTCCTGCATTACTGTCCCAGTTTTCATGTTTTTTTATAAATTATATTGACCACATTTTGTTTTAAGATTGTATGAATTTATGGAGTGGATCAACTTTATAGACGTATAGCTGTGATATAATTTACTGTTTGTGTACAAACTGGTTTGATGGCAATGATCAACTACTTTGATCAAGGAAGTAAATTTTCAAACAATATTACGTTTAAATATTTAAGTAGTATTTTAGATTCAATCTGCCTTTAAATATTTATACACATTTAGTCGACTCAATAATCCTGTAAGACACTCCCTCGACATTGTGTTAATGACTTTTAGAGTACTAGTTTACATCTGAATTGAGTGAATCATTCGCCGATTGTTTTTGTTCAAGAAAACTTACATGTGTCTTTTATGGGATTCGAACCCGATATCTTACGATAAAAACGTTCTAGCCTTGGACTACTTCCTGTAATTGTTATTTGGCTGGATCAGTTCAATTCGCTTATTGAGTATACACTGAACAAAAGTTCTAACCGATCACTTTTCAAATTTTGATTATTTTATAACGGGCCGATGGATCCTTATTAAATTTTGCGGAGGTGATTTTTTATAACTTTAATAAATAAATACTACATTATTTTCTGACCAACTGTTTCTTTTTTCTTTTCAGATAAAGGTAGTTGAGGCCTTGATGTTTTATTAAGTTAAGTATATATTAAAGCTTAGATATTAAGGATATATCATTAATTCTAACATAGGCACGTGCGCTTTCACTCTTTATTCAATGTGACGTCATCTATGCTTTATTATTCAATAAAATATAGCTGGTGACGGCTGTTGAAATTTTACTCCCCACGTTAAATGAGCAAAGCCGAAAATAGCGCCCGAGTTTAAAGGGTTGACTTTAACAGAACCTTGGAACATGTCAGTAAATTTAAAACATGTACTAACCTTATTACTTGACCAAAAATGGTATAAACTGAGTTTAAAACGATTCTAGCATAAACATGACCTACTTCAAGTTCAAGACGTTTTCTAAGTCCCAGCATTTCCCGGTTCCGCTGTCTCATTTCATCCTGCCCTTCATCCGACGATCATGCCAGCCATTATACGAAAATACAAAGATTGACTATTTAATCAAAGCCAAACTGTGCATAGCATAATATAATGGAACTGGCTACGTGTATTCTTTCAAGCTCGTAATCATCCAAGCTGACACGAGCAGTGCTGATTTTCCGAAAATCTAACCTTCCTTGACACACGTTCATAAATTCAATTTATATCCAACCTTTTACAAATATCTCCATCAGACTGTCTGATAACACACTCCTATTCAGTTAACATCCAATTATTTAAGCAGTATTTGCAATATTCCGCCGAAAACACCGAACTTAAATGCTTCATCATCGTGTGTATATAAAATGACACTCACTAAGGGCAAGGTCGAATGTTTATTTCACGGCGCTTATTTTAAAGAATGATGTTTTACACACAAATAAAACTATGACAATTCGTATTTAGTTTTGGGTTCATTTTTTTAAAATTAAGATTTGAATATTATTTGTTTGAAATTAGAATCAATTATCAATGAGATCTGTGTAAATAAAGGCTATTTTCGGCCTTTGCACTGGGGGGCGGATTTCAACAGCATGGCGTTTCTGACAGTAAAAAATAGTTCTATAAAAATATCTTTTCTAAGGATGTATTTTGCGATGTTAGAATCGAAATAACTTACAGTTGTCTATATTTTATTGTCTAATAAAACATAGGCACTCGTTTGATGCGCTAATTAAATCACTCGTGCTAAAGCACTCGTGATTTAATCATACGCGCATCACAACTCGTGACTATGTTTTATTAGACAATAAAATATAGACAACTGTAAGTTATTTCTTAAATGACTTCCTTAAGATGTAAAGCATGCATTATAAACACATTGGTTCTGATTCAACATGGTGAAAGACATTTTGACAGTGACACTAAAGAGTTGGTAAGTTTAATCTTATTCTTTATTCTAGATATGTCATTTGTTTATTAACTGAAGTACATGTTAATTATACATAGCACATACATTGGCTTTTTAAGGAGCACCTAAAGTGACATTTTGAAATACTTTTTTATTATCACAACTATTTCGTTTAAACGTAATATTATTACGTTGTTTATTTTTCAAAATAATCATTACGTTTTTTCGAAATAGTTGTGATAATAAAATAATGTCACTTTAGGGGCTCTGTCGCTATTGAAAAATTCAATCTCCTTTGGCGTCTGAGCAATCTGATTAAAAATCTGATCAAACATCCTCCGCTCGCCTATTCACGGTCTATAAGATATCTGTTTATAGAGATTGATCTTTGTGCATTAACTGACTTAATCATTATCCAATGTTTGTACATGTACAGCTAACATATATTTTGGTTTTTTTAACAAATGTTTTTTTTATTTTATTTACATCGTACATTGTGTTATTGTTTGATTTATTGTATTTCATATTTTGTTTGTTTTGCTTTGGTCTTTAGGTTATCTGTGTCTGGCCTGAGATTTGCACCGATATCTCAGGTCCCTGCATGCATGTCCCATCCCATCTGTCCCAACCCCCCATGGTGAGGGTTCGGTCTGTTAGGGTTTTTAAGAGTCGTTGGCTTCATAACCCCCAGCACCAGGGTTCGGAACGCTTTGGTCACTATTATTAGTATTTTTGCTGGCTTATAGTGTTTTATATTAGTTTTATCTAGTGAAGGCACATATGTTTAGAGCAACGGGTGATGTTCCTTGGGATTTGATTAGGGTAATTGGAACATGATTTTGGGTTTTACTTATGGCAATAATGGGGTGGACAGAATTTAATTTCAGAATCGAAACAGTTCGTGCATTTTACTAGGTTTTAAGCATTTGTCTAAGGAATGAGAGAAAAGGGTTGAGGTTTATTGAATCAAAATCTACTTAGGAACGACAGAAGTTGTTTGAAAATAATTCAAGGAGTTAAGGATAATTATTTAGTCTTACTTTGGTTTTTAGGCTGAATCTGGCATAAGTAGGGAATAGTGAAAATAATTACTAAACATGGGAACGCTGGTAGGGTTTAAAGTGATTGTGGCAATCAGTTTTTTTCTTTTAAATAATAAATATATTAATGAAAATTCTTAATTTTTAATCGTGATATCAAAATTTTTACTAAGCAAATAGTATTCAATAAAAATACTGAAATACGTCATGTTGTAAAATATGGATAAAATGTAATTGATCTTGTATAACGTACTTAGTACTACATTTGTCTTTGACCTTAGCTTTTGTTTGATTTTTATTTCTTATCACAGATTTTATCGAATGTTTAAGGTTTATAATCACTGAAAATATTTGAATTCATGTTTTGTTCGAAATAGTAACAAATAATTAACCTAAAAGTTAGGCGTTCGAAGGTGATAGCATATATATGTAGGAGAATTTTAATACTGTTTTGCATTGAAAGTCAAATCATTTTAAGCACTAGCTAGTGCCAGTTACAATGTAAAATTGGAGGTGTCACCAACGCTGCCTCATAATGTTTTATGTGCAAAAAGTAAGAGATGTGCACAATGTAATGCCATTATATTATTATTCTCTTGTAGTTTTCTGTCTTTAGTTAAGATAAAACACACTATATTGCGTCCCATTCTATCTTTTTTCTCCTGTTGGCTTCTATCTTAAATTTAGATTTCACACAAAGTATGGCATGCCATTTTATCATTTTTGCTCAGGTAAATTTTTTTCCTCAGTTAAAAAAACATATACTCAATAAGGCTTGCCTTTCTATCAATATTCCATGAAGGTGTATATTTTAAATAAATATTACAAAACACGCATTGGTATGCCATTCTATCATTATTCTCCTGTAGGTTTCTTTCTTAAATGAAAATAACAAACACACATTATGGCATTCAATTCTATCATAATTCTAAGGTAAGTATCTTTCTTCTTTAAGAAAACATGCAATTCACTCAATTTTTTAGGTATATTTTTTCAATTAAGAACACACACACAATTTGGCATGTTTTCTATCAAATTTCCATTCAAGTATCTATCTTCAAATGAGATAATACCTACAATATCGCATACCATGCTTCTATTTTTCTCGGTTAAGTTTCTGATTCAAGTAAGAAAACACGCAAACAATATGACATGCTCTCCTATTAATATCCCCTATTAGATATACATGTATCTTTAAATAAGATAACAAACACAATAAGACATACTATTCTATCTCACCTCTATCCTGTAGGCTTCTATCTAAAATTCAGATTACAAACACGATATGACATGTTATTCAGGCAAGTATCTTACGTCAATAAAAATCATGCCAACAAAAGGGCATGCCTTTCTATCAATAGTCCTATGTAGGTTTATGTCTACAATTTAGACAACAAACATACATTGACATGCCATTCTTCATTTTTCTCCGGCAGGTTACTTCAAAATTTATGTAAGACACGCAATATGGCATGCCATTCTATTAAAATTTCATTGTAGTTTTATGTCTTCAACTGAGGTTACATACACAATATGACATTCAAATCTGTTAATACTCAGTTGCAGTTTTTATGTCTTCAATTAACATAATACACACCAAACCGCATGCAATTTTATCATTTATTCAGGTAAGTATCTGTTTTCAATTGAGAAAACATACAAGTACTATGCATAATATATCTTTGTTCTGCGGTAGGATTCTATCTACAATTAAGATATCACAAACTTTATTGCATGCCATTCTATCTTTTTTCTCCTGTAGGGTTCTTTCTTAAATTCAGATTACCCTAACAAAATGACATATCATTTTATCATTATTCTCATTTTAGTAACTGTCTTCAATTAGGAAATAAATACACATAATACGGCTTTCCTTTCTTTCAACATTCCAATTCAGATATATTTCTTCAAACAAGCAACATATATCATGCCATTCTATCATTTAATTCAGGTTAGTATCTGTTTTCATTTTAAAATGTACACATAATCACAAATGCTTTGACATATCATTCTCTCATTAATCTTCTGTAGGTTTCTGTCTTCAATTACCTTAATGATAACGCACACCATTACTCATGTCATTCTATCATTTAATTCGGGTAAGTATATCTTTCAATTACAGAAACATAGATTACAAACATTTCCTGGCATTTTATTCTATCATTACTGTCATGTAGGTTTTAGTCTTTAAGAATGAAAACATTTCAAAATTATAGCATGGCATTCTTTCCGAATTGTTGTGCTGATATCTCTCCAAGAAGCTAACATACACACTACATCACATGCCTATTAACATTATTTACATGTAGGATTCTATCCTCAAATATACACACATACTATGGCATGTCGTACTATCAATATTCCCTTGTAGGTTTCTGTCTTCAATTAAGATAATACACATCATATCGCATGCCATTCTATCATTTTGTTTCAGGTAAGTATCTTTCTTTAATCAAGAAAACATGCAAACATTACATGCAATGTTATTCTATGATTATGATTAAGTATATTTCATTCTTTAAAAAAAATTCAGACCCAAGATGTGGCATGTCATTCTATCTAAATTGTCAAAAAAGTCTCTATCTCCTGTAAAGATAACATGCATACTATATATCATGCCTTTCTACCATTATTCTAATACAGGTTTCTATCTTATCCTCAAATAAGACTCACGCATAATATGGCATCCATTTCTATCATTTTTCCCCAGTATGTTCTTGTCCCCAATTAATATTGCACACGCAAAATGGCATGCCATTCTATCATTTAATTGAGGTAGTATCTATCTTCAATCAAGATAACATACACACAATATATCATGTCTTTTTATCAATAATCTCCTGTAGGTTTCTATCTTGAATTAAGGTAACACACACAATACGGCATGCTTATCTCATGTTTTCTCAGGTAAGTATCTTTCTGCAATAAAAACATACTTACAATACGGCTTCCCTTACTATCGGTATTCTCATGTAGGTTTTATGACGTCAATTAAGCTAACTCACACCATATCTCATGCCATTGTGTCATTTAACTCAGGAAGGTATTTGTCTCCAATGATAATACACAATGCCATGACATACTTTTCTATCATCATTCTCCTGTAAGTTTCTCTCTTCAATGAGGATAACTAGCACCTTATCGTATGTTATTCTTTCACTTAATTCATGTACGTATCTTTCTTTAATTTAGACAACATGTATACACACACCACAGCATATCATTCTATCATTATTATCCTGTAGGTTTCTATCTTCAATTAATATAACACACACAAAATCGCATGCCATTCTATCATCTAATTGAGGTAAGTATCTATCTTCAATCAAGATTACATACAAACAATATGACATGTCTTTTTATCAATAATCTCCTGTAGGTTTCTATCTTGAATTAAGGTAAAACACACAATACGGCATGCTTATCTCATGTTTTCTCAGGTAAGTATCTTTCTGCAATACAAACATACTTACAATACGGCTTGCCTTTCTATCGGTATTCATATATAGGTTTTATGACGTCAATTAAGCTAACTCACACCATATCTCATGCCATTGTGTCATTTAACTCAGGTAGATGTTTGTCTCCAATGATAATACACAATGCCATGCCAAACTTTTCTATCATCATTCTCCTGTAGGTTTCTCTCTTCAATGAGGATAACTAGCACCTTATCGTATGTCATTCTTTCACTTAATTCATGTACGTATCTTTCTTTAATTTAGACAACATGTATACACACACCACAGCATATCATTCTATCATTATTCTCCTGTAGGTTTCTATCTTCAATAAAGATAACGCACACAGTATCGCATGAATTCTATCCTATAATTGAGGTAAGTATTTATCTTCAATCAAGATAACATACACACAATATGACATGTTTTTTTATCAATAATCTCCTGTAGGTTTCTATCTTGAATTAAGGTAACACACACAATACGACATGCTTATCTCATGTTTTCTCAGGTAAGTATCTTTCTGCAATAAAAACATACTTACAATACGGCTTCCCTTACTATCGGTATTCTCATGTAGGTTTTATGACGTCAATTTAGATAACTCACACCATATCTCATGCCATTGTGTCATTTAACTCAGGAAGGTATTTGTCTCCAATGATAATACACAATGCCAGGACATAATTTTCTATCATCATTCTCCTGTAGGTTTCTCTCTTCAATGAGGATAACTAGCACCTTATCGTATGTCATTCTTCCACTTAATTCATGTACGTATCTTTCTTCAATTTAGACAACATCTTTACAAACACCACAGCCTATCATTCTATCATTAGTCTCCTGCAGGTTTCTATCTTCATTTGAGATAACATACACAAAATCGCTGCAATTCTATCATCTAATTGAGGTAAGTATCTATCTTCAATCAAGATAATTTACACACAATATGACATATCTTTTTATCAATAATCTCCTGTAGGTTTCTATCTTGAATTAAGGTAACACACACAATACAGCATGCTTATCTCATGTTTTCTCAGGTAAGTATCTTTCTGCAATAAAAACGCATTTACAATACGGCTTGCCTTTCTATCGGTATTCATGTGTAGGTTTTATGACGTCAATTAAGCTAACTCACACCTTATCTCATGCCATTGTGTCATTTAACTCAGAAAGGTATTTGTCTTCAATGATAATACACAATGCCATGATATACTTTTCTATCATCATTCTCCTGTAGGTTTCTCTCTTCAATGAGGATAATTAGCACCTTATCGTATGTCATTCTCTCACTTAATTCATGTACGTATCTTTCTTCAATTTAGACAACATGAAAACACACACCACAGCATATCATTCTATCATTATTCTCCTGTAGGTTTCTATCTTCAATTAAGATAACACACACAATATGACATGTTTTTTATCAATAATCTCCTGTAGGTTTCTATCTTGAATTAAGGTAACACACACAATACGACATGCTTATCTCATGTTTACTCAGGTAAGTATCTTTCTGCAATAAAAACATACTTACAATACGGCTTGCCTTTCTATCGGTATTCATATATAGGTTTTATGACGTCAATAAAGCTAACTCACACCATATCTCATGCCATTGTGTCATTTAACTCAGGTAGATATTTGTCTCCAATAATAATACACAATGCCATGGCATACTTTTCTATCATCATTCTCCTGTAGGTTTCTCTCTTCAATGAGGATAACTAGCACCTTATCGTATGTCATTCATTCACTTAATTCATTTACGTATTTTTCTTCAATTTAGACAACATGAAAACACACACCACAGCATATCATTCTATCATTATTCTCCTGTAGGTTTCTATCTTCAATTAAGATAGCACACACAAAATTGCATGCCATTCTATCATCTAATTGAGGTAAGTATCTATCTTCAATCAAGATAACATACACACAATATGACATGTCTTTTTATCAATAATCTCCTGTAGGTTTCTATATTCAATTAAGATAGCACACACCAAATCGCATGCTATTCTATCATCTAATTGAGGTAAGTATCTATCTTCAATCAAGATAACATACACACAATATGACATGTCTTTTAATCAATGATCTCCTGTAGGTTTCTATCTTGAATTAAGGTAACACACACAATACGGCATGCTTATCTCATGTTTTCTCAGGTAAGTATCTTTCTGCAATAAAAACATACTTACAATACGGCTTCCCTTACTATCGGTATTCTCATGTAGGTTTTATGACGTCAATTTAGATAACTCACACCATATCTCATGCCATTGTGTCATTTAACTCAGGAAGGTATTTGTCTCCAATGATAATACACAATGCCAGGACATAATTTTCTATCATCATTCTCCTGTAAGTTTCTCTCTTCAATGAAGATAACAAGCATCTTATCAGATGTCATTCTGTCAGTTAATTCATGAACGTATCTTTCTTCAATTTAGACAACATGTATACACACACCTTAGCATATCATTCTATCATAATTCTCCTGTAGATTTCTATCTTCGATTAAGAAAACACACACAAAATTGCATGCCATTCTATCATCTAATTGAGGTAAGTATCTATCTCCATCAAGATAACATACCCACAATATGACATGTCTTTTCATCAATAATCTCCTGTAGGTTTCTATCTTGAATTAAGGTAACACACACAATACGGCATGTTTATCTCATGTTTTCTCATGTAAGTATCTTTCTGCAATAAAAACACATTTACAATACGGCTTGCCTTTCTATCGGTTTCATATGTAGGTTTTATGACGTCAATTAAGCTAACTCACACCATATCTCATGCCATTGTATCATTTAACTCAGGTAGATATTTGTCTCCAGTAATAATACACAATACCATGACATACTTTTCTATCATCATTCTCCTGTAGGTTTCTCTCTTCAATGAGGATAACTAGCACCTTATCGTATGTCATTCTTTCACTTAATTCATGTACGTATCTTTCTTCAATTTAGACAACATCTTTACAAACACCACAGCCTATCATTCTATCATTAGTCTCCTGCAGGTTTCTATCTTCATTTGAGATAACATACACAAAATCGCTGCAATTCTATCATCTAATTGAGATAAGTATCTATCTTCAATCAAGATAATTTACACACAATATGACATACCTTTTTATCAATAATCTCCTGTAGGTTTCTATCTTGAATTAAGGTAACACACACAATACGACATGCTTATCTCATGTTTTCTCAGGTAAGTATCTTTCTGCAATAAAAACATGCTTACAATACGGCTTCCCTTACTATCGGTATTCTCATGTAGGTTTTATGATATCAATTTAGATAACTCTCACCATATCTCATGCCATTGTGTCATTTAACTCAGGAAGGTATTTGTCTCCAATGATATTACACAATGCCATGACATACTTTTCTATCATCATTCTCCTGTAGGTTTCTCTCTTTAATGAGGAAAACTAGCACCTTATCGTATGTCATTCTTTCACTTAATTCATGTACGTATCTTTCTTCATTTTAGACAACATGTATACACACACCACAGCATATCATTCTCTCATTATTCTCCTGTAGGTTTCTATCTTCAATTAAGATAACACACACAAAATCGCATGCCATTTTATCATCTATTTGAGGCAAGTATCTATCTCAATCAAGATAACATACAAACAATATGACATGTCTTTTTTATCAATAATCGCCTGTAGGTTTCTATCTTGAATAAAGGTAACACACACAATACGGCATGTTTATCTAATGTTTTCTTAGGTAAGTATCTTTCTGCAATACAAACATACTTAAAATACGGTTTGCCTTTCTATCGGTATTCATTTGTAGGTTTTATGACGTCAATTAAGCTAACTCTTACCATATCACATGCCATTGTGTCATTTAACTCAGGTAGATATTTGTCTCCAGTAATAATACAAAATGCCATGACAAACTTTTCTATCATCATTCTCCTGTAGGTTTCTCTCTTCAATGAGGATAACTAGCACCTTATCGTATGTCTACTTTCACTTAATTCATGTACGTATCTTTCTTTAATTTAGACAACATGTATACACACACCACAGCATATCATTCTATCGATATTCTCCTGTAGGTTTCTATCTTCGATTAAGATAACGCACACAATATGACATTTTTTTTATCAATAATCTCCTGTAGGTTTCTATCTTGAATTAAGGTAACAGACACAATACGGCATGCTTATCTCATGTTTTCTCAGGTAAGTATCTTTCTGCAATAAAAACATACTTACAATACGGCTTGCCTTTCTATCGGTATTCTCATGTAGGTTTTATGACGTCAATTTAGATAACTCACACCATATCTCATGCCATTGTGTCATTTGACTCAGGTAGGTATTTGTCTCCAATTATAATACACAATGCCATGACATACTTTTCTATCATCATTCACCTGTAGGTTTCTCTCTTCAATGAGGATAACTAGCACCTTATCGTATGTCATTCTTTCACTTAATTCATGTACGTATCTTTCTTCAATTTAGACAACACGCATACATACACCACAGCGTATCATTCTATCATTATTCTCCTGTAGGTTTCTATCTTCAATTAAGATAACACACAAAATCGCATGCCATTCTATCATCTAATTCAGGTAAGTATTTGTCTCCCATAAGAATATACATAAACACAATAACTGACTATTCTATCATAATTCACCTGTAGATTGCTATCTTCAATAAAGATAATCCGAGCACCATATCGCCTGATATTCTGTCTTTTTTGTTGAGGTAAGTATCTATCTTCAATTTTTGCATTCTATTACTATCATCATGTAGGTTTTGGTCTTTAAAATAGACTTAGAATATGACATGACATTCTATCGAAATCGTCGTGTTGGTTTCTATCTTTACTAAAGATAACATACACACGCTATCGAATGTCTTTCCTCCATTATTCACATGAAGGTTTCTGTCTTTGCTTACTTAACAACATGTCTATTGATTCTCATGTATACAAAGGTGTTTGTTTCCAATTGCAACTGCCCAACTACATTATGGTGTAGCTTTGTCTTCATGTATTTTTCTTCCTCTGATGAAGTTTTTATATAATAAGAGTTTATAACAGAATGTTCACTGATATTTTGAAAAAAGTACAAATAATGATGATAAACGAGTGTTTTACTAATTAATCATGCTTATCAATGCATAAAAACATTGGACAAAATTAAAAACAAACGTTGTTCTGCTAAAGTGAATATGCTAATTCAATGGATAATCATTTTCGAGATAAGTGAAGAAATTCATTATTTTGTAATATTTTTGGTATTTAATTGTTATATTCAGTTTAGAACATATTGAGTTTAGTCTTGTTGAAAAACTCCTGCCTTTTAAGCGATTGACTTATATGTCATACCAATTGAATCAACTCTCTGTCATATTAAAACTTATAACAAACTGTAAAATAAATGTTATATGGTGCAATAATGTTTGAACATACAAAAAGTATCTATACTCATACCTACACATTTATTTATCTAATAACATGGTCATTATACATTGTCAAGATTTTTAATAAATAATTTTGATAGTTTTTTTAAATACATGTAATTAGCTCTAATGATGTTTGATAATGATGTTCTATAAATACATGCCGAGAATATATTCATTTTTAAGTAACAAAATAAGGAAAATAATAATACTTCTAGGCAATCTAGTGAAGGGCCCATTTTATGGGAGGATAACTAGATCAGAAGTATTCCTTGCATTGAAGTATAATTCTAAGAAATCTAGTGAAGGACCCATTTATGTGAGGATAGCTAGATCTGAATTATACATTGAAACAAGACATAAATCCGAGCAATCTAGAGAAGGGCCCACTTTATGGGAGGATATCTAGATCGGTAATAATTCTGAGCAATCTAGTGAAGGGCCCATTTATGGGAGGATAGCTAGATCGGAATTATTCAATGTACTTTAATATAATTCTGAGTAATCTAGTGAAGGGCCCGTTTTATGGGAGGATAGCTAGATCGGAATTATACATTAAAATAAGACATAAATCCGAGCAATCTAGAGAAGGGCCCGCTTTATGGGAGGATATCTAGATCGGTAATAATTCTGAGCAATCTAGTGAAGGGCCCACTTATGGGAGGATAGCTAGATCGGAATTATTCAATGCACTTCAATTTGATTCTGAGCAATCTAGTGAAGGGTCCGTTTTATGGGAGGATAGCTATATCAGAATCATTAATTAATTAACAAAACAATTAAGAAGCACCATTCGCTGAAGGTCTTAAAATGTCTAAAGCACCATATACCTAAAAAGCATGTTACGACATGCAAAATATTAGACATGGAGAAAATAGAGCTAAGTCAAACTAAGGCGCTATTTACATGTATACGTTTAGATTAAATTTGGGAAAGAAAACTTAATATGGATTTTTGAAACATTTTTGGCTAATTGAATGATTGTATGAATAATGACTGTATAATGAACTGTGTTGTTATGTACATGGATGTGGAAGGTACTTTGTACATTTCATTTACACGTGTTATTTTGATTATTAATGTCCTTTTTACAAAATACTAAACTTGCCAATTGGGATTTAATTATAAACCCAATATTTTGTTATGATTTTTACTGTAGGCAGAGGTTGTCAATTGGTATAAATCTACATGTTACATGGTTTGGTTATTGATTTAATAGAACATGACTTTATGTTTTAATACTATTATGATATTGTTGCTATATTATCGTTCAGAAGAAAAAGGTAATAAACTATGCATAGAATCGGTTTATATGAACAGATAATTATGACTCATTACTACTTAAAGTATTTATTTTAATAAACATATTTTTTCAACTCGTTTTTGAAAACAATTATATAAAGTATAGTGTATAAGATACACTTTTTAGTAATGATATATTTTATCATTCTAAGGACTTATAAATGTGCATTGTAAATTTTTTCCACTATCTCGCTGTTGTTTTTTATGTACAGCGAATAGTTTCATTAGAGTACCATATAGAACCGTTTGTTTGATTATTCCAATGTTTTTTTTTATCGAAATTTGTTCAGCTACATTATTTATAATAGTCTAAATTGGAAACACTGCTATCAGTTAATGTTTTACTCGCATATTAGTTTACGTTTTTAAATAACGAGATATGAACATACTAATCAGTTAATATTCTGTTTCAAACAAACGAACTATTATTACGAGATGGTTGTGAATAGTTTTAGTTTCTATTGCAGATACCCTTATAATCTGAGTTCAATTTCAGCTACAATAGATTACAAATTGTATACCCTTTCTTGAATATTCGTCAAAACCTCAATTTATCTCATCTTGTCAAAGAAACAAGACTATACTGATAATAATACTGTCCAGAAACAAACATTAACTGAACTTGGTTTCTTGGCATAAATAAAGTTCTGTACTAAAAGAGACACATACAACATTGACAGAACTAGTTCCCTCACTAAAGAATTGTCACTGTCGTCCTTATACACTGAACATTGTGAGTACATAATATAGCATTTGTATAATACTTGCTTTGTTCACCATTCAAGTTTTGCCCGATTTATGCCAACTTGAACATATACAAATCCAATTTACATATACATTGTTGCAAACCCATATCTGTCAATAAAACACATATTTTCTCGCAAAATGGTGTGATGACATTCACATTCTTTGGAGACAAATGGTTCCATCTCAGCCAGACTAATTACAAATAACAATAAATCTATGAATGCAGAAAGTGCTCTAGTCCCCAAGCTTTCGGCATCAAAAAGTGCCCTTTCAAAATTATTATTTATACCACACCCCAAAATATGTATACTATATACACACAAATACAGTAAAGTGATATAACTCATAACCTCAGAAAACACGAACACATCTATCTCATTCAACAGGCTTTTGTGCTCTTAATTTTTTTCGGATTTGGATTATGAAAAGTATGTATTTATGGTAGACAACATGTCAATTTGTTGTAATTAATGTTTTAAAATCATTGTGTTTTCATGCAAAATAGGGGGGGGGGCTATTATCAATTTTAAAAGATCTTACAAAACAATGTAATCGGTCAAAAACTTTATCTAAATTTTTGTTTACTATGATTTTGCTGCCACCTTACGCACAAGATATTAAAAACCAATTTCCTTACTTAATACAGTTGTCCCTATTGCACATAATACAGCATTTGTATAATTCTTGATCTGTTCACCATTCAAATTCTTCGTTTAGCCAGATTGTTGCCCACCTGAACATATACAAATCCAATGTACATAAACATTGTTGCAAACCCTGTATCAATCAGTAAAACCCATACTTACTCTTTGCATAATGGTGTAATGACATTCACATTCATTTGGAGACAAATGGTTCCATCTCAGCCAGACTAATTACAAATAACAATCCATGAATGCAGAAAGTTCTCTAGTCCCTAAGCTATCGACAAGAAAAAAGTCCCCTTTCAAACTTATTATATATACCACACCCCAAATATGTTTACTATATACACACAAATACAGTAAAGTTATATAACTCATAACTTCAGAAAACTTGAACACATCTATCTCATTAACATGTTTCTGTGCTCTTATTTTTTAACCGATCTAGAAAAAAATTCAAACAGAAAAAAAATACAAACAGTCTAACCTTTCTCCCAATCGTCTCTAGCAAATCATTTGATCGCTATCGCAAAAAAACATCTTCATCTGGTTCATTTTAAGTTGCAATACTTTCAAAATAATTTGAGGCCAAATACCCCCTCCTAATGTTCGTACGGACATAGTCTTATATCTTGCCTTTTTAAGTACTGTTTGCTTGTTATCTTCAGTTTTTCTGGCGTCTAAGATTCAATATATTAACCATAAGCAACGTATGGAAGGTATATATTTGTGGTAAATGACATGTCACATTGATATTTTAAATCATTTGTAAGTGATTGAGAATTTCATACATTAAAAACTAATGCAGGTGAGCCTCGTTCAGTCAAGGTTTTTGAAAATATAAATACTTTCACGAGAATATGTGTACATGTAATTAAATATAACAAAACTCTCGTGTATTACCAATAAAACAACTTTTTAAAAATGTTGGAACTATAATAAATACACATGGTTTAGTCTCGTGGTATTGCTTATAAATTTCACAAGGCGTTGATTACAAGTGTGGCGATCATGGAACAACCTGCATGGGGTACTCTTTTACTTAGTTAAGATGGATATTTTTGGAAAGGGTAATTTGATCCATAGAGTAAGTTTGAAAGGGAATATAAAAGTTCTGAAGAGTTTATATATAGGTAAAATGCCTGTCTAGAGTTAATGTTTTTTGTATTTTTATTAGGGGCTAAGAATGTAATGATAACTGGAATGGGATGTTTCAGGATACAGGTCGGTTTGGAAGTACGTGTATTCATAAGTTTGTCTAAACTAGATAAAACTAATTTTTCGTGTTAGCCAGCCAGCCAACTTGTAATAATGGTGATCAGAGACTTCCTATAGCCCTGGTGAATAGGTGGGAATGGTAGCGGAAATGACCGCCCTAAACGGACCACATAACCCCCATGGAGTAAAAATTCCTGCCCGTGCCCCTCCTTGCATCTCATGCATGCTTGTCCGTGCTCCGTAACCCCTTCTTATGCCATTACTCCTTAGTTCTTTTTCAGCGTTTCTTTGGTTATCTTTTTATAATATATCTTCAATATACTATGCATGTTTTATTACATATTTTTTTTCGGGTTTCTCTTTTCTTGTTTTGTCTATTTCAGGTTGTGAGTGATGTCTATGGAACAATAACATTAGACAAGACAAAAAGGTTTTACAAGCGGGTTTCATTTATAAAGTCTTACGACTAAAAATATCGTAAACCAACAGCGGAAATCTTCGTAAAATGTTAACGATGTATTACTACTTCTAAATTCAAACGGCATTTATTATTTAAATTATTATTACTCAAATAGCGTAAACTTTCATTTTATTGCTTCATAAAAACGAGGGGAAAATCTGCCATTTTGAATTATTTTGGTCACATGTCACACAACTCTGGTCCTTGTATGTTATATATTCTAGGTATGTACTGGTGTCTTTGGATGAAGATGGGTTAAAGGTGACTGAATTTGTTCCATGTTGAATTAATTCGACGATTAAATGGAAAACTGACCTTTGGATATACGTTCTTGCGGTAAGTTTATTTGAATTATTCCTCAATTATTTTGATAGTATAATGTTATAGTCAGAATTTCAAGGAAGCATAATCACTTGTTGATTTGATAAAATATATTCTGTAGATTTTCCTTGTGTCACGTGTGTTTGGCTAATTTGCTTATTAGATGATTAGAATTTGTACTGATTTTAACAAAATTCAGGAACTGCTGACATACCCAAATCATTAGAAGCACGTTCCCACTTTAGCACAAACTCGATGTATACATACAGCGACAGTTGTCTATTCGTCACTTTACCAACTCATCTGAAGAGAAGTGTGCATTTACCGAATAAAGGACATCAAAAATCAAAAGTGCGTAAATTTACACCCTATCCAAAAATAAGAAAGCATTAATATTTTGAAGCGTGTGAGTATATGCACTATCATAAATTAGAAAAATGAGTTCTTGAAGAACCTAAATTTAGATTTGTCATATCAGACATGAATCAATACCTACAGCTGTTACTTACATGTCTACAATACAATCTAGGTTGCTAGAAACGCGTACAATAAGATATAGGATGCTAAAGACACCGATGCGTTTGGTTTGATTTAGTCAGGAACGTGTTAGCAGGATAGTTTACCTATAAATCTATCGTTCTTTTAGGATGCACCAGTACTAAAGTTTCTTCCTTTTAAGGAACAGCATTCATTCTCAGATAACATGTTGGGTTACTTGTGCTACATCATTTATCAGTGAGAGGATTAAGCAAATAAAAATCAGTGGTTATTTTCACACAAAAAATAGCTTACGATAAAAATCATCAAGTTAAAAGCAGGAAACATTCATTATACCTTCATGCATTGTCAAACCAAGTTATAATATTCTTCAATTTTGTAGGATAATGAACACTTTCTGAAAAACATATCATTATATGATATCATATCTTTTAGGCTTTGAATGTAAATTTTTGAAATTGACTTAAAATATTTTTCATGAGATTTTTGTGAAAATGACCTCTGAGGTTTTAATGCTCAACACAAACTCTCTGATTGATAAAGTCAGATATGTAAACTTTCAAATCAACTTATCAAATTGTCTTACTTTCATTGATTTAAACTAAACTTTTCTTTCATGTTTTTGTAGAATGTTTAAATTACACCCAACAACAAAATGTAATAATCATCGCACAATTTATTCAACACGAATCAACTTAAGATGATCAGGATCTTGATAAGGTAAATATCTAATCTTGTAATATTTATATGTTAAATTGAAGTTTTTCATAATAGTGAAACTCGAACTAAAATGTAATAATAGCTGTTTAGTTCTTCGATCAAAAATCGGGAAAATCGCCATGCAGAAGTGGTAGGCCTACTAAGAAATGAAATGTCTTGATGTATGGCTATTATTTATGCATAGACAACTGAATACAACAAACACTATCTAAAAAGAAAACAATTTTATGAAGGCATAAAGCTATTTTTGTCGAATCAGGCTATGCGACAGGTTATATCTTTCCATGATCGTGATGTTTTACCATATATAGAGGTTGTCGACTCATTGTGCTGTATTTAAATAAAAAGCATGTCAGGTGACATTATAACAGTAGTAAATGACCAAATAAAGTATTGATTAAATCCAAATAAAGTAGTATCAAATGCTTATATCATTACAATACCAAGTAATTTGGATATTAAATGTATCATATAGCATGTAGTTTACTCTTCTTCTGTTCAACATAAGTTTAAGCAACTTTTACAAGCTTTTAAAGGAATGGACATATTTTATTACCACTGATGGAAATACAGATTTTGAATCACGACTTCCAAATTTCATTTTCTATTATAAGCGTTTACCGTATCATTACATCGGTGCTATAATGGAAAGAAAGTCATAGTTTGTAAACATGTACATTGAACTTAGTATTATCTTTTACATTGAACACCAATTTTATCATTACATGTAATTTTAATAGTTCATGACGTATTGAATCACAGTTAGCCGCGGCCGTGGCGCAGTGGTTAGCATGTCTGACTTCGAATCCGGAGATCGCGGATTCGAAACCCGGTCGCGGCAGGTCATACCCTATACATGAGTTGTCGGCCTCGTGGTAGGGTAAGTTAGTACTGGTGATAGAAAAACTGTCCAGGAAACCTGTAGTAGGAAGAGCTGGCCGTCGTGTATATAACCTATATATGTGTTGAAAGCGACGTTAAAAAAAGAAAAAAAATCACGGTTGCTAGAACATTTAACTACTTGATTCAAAACTTTGACATTCAACCCTAATTTAGTTCATATGGTGCAGAAACGAAATTCACTTTCATAACGAATAACTGGTATAAGACATTTACAACCTAATCCGAAGTTGAATATGAAATTCTAAAATTGAATAAATACGGGGGTTTGCTCAAACGAATTTTGGTAATTACACATTAAGCCTTACAGCTGCGTATCAAGTGTACATATGACTTGGGTGTATATATGAATGAGTTTAAATTCGTGTGCTGCACTTATTTACAGACAAAGATAATTCGGGATTACTTGATATTAAAATGAGTGTTTTTTAAGGTTGTGAACGTTTGGATTTGTAATCATACGCAACAAATTGTATTAAAGCTATAAGTAATTTTTATAAAATTGTTTTCACAACTGACTGAGGAATTCTAGAGGTACGTTTTTTTAGACCGCCAAATTTCCCAGTCATGTAAAAATCATCGAGCTCAGGAATCCGATACTTTTGTAAGATTCCAATACCGCAATTATATGTCCTGCGCATTCACGACATTTACGTGTAATTTTGTTTTAGGAGCAGTGGTCCAGTGGTAGGACGCGCGCTTAAGGATCGAGAGGTCCCGGTTTTGATCCCCGCTAGGGGCACTGCTTATTTCCTTGAGCAAGAAATTAACCTAAAATTGTTCAACTCCACCCAGGTGTAAATGGGTACTGTGAGGGATCGCCTGCCTGAGGGTGATTTCAGTGACCAGGAGTTATAATACAAGATTGTAAAGTCGGCTGAACATGTAGATGGAAGCAGACTTTAAACCGCACTTTAACTTTTAACTTTTATTTTAAACACTTCGGGCACAAACCTGTATGTTTCCGGACGAACAGTGCAGAGGTATAGTGTAATTATCGGTCCTCGATTGGGATACATTTTGTCACCTAAAAGATAAAAGTTATCAGGAAAATTCAAATCCGTTCCAATCCGTCTCATTTAGAATTACATGTACACCATGTATATCCTCAAAAACGTGTGTATGGATGGCATTATAACATTTTTCTCGCACATTAGTTGGCCATTTTATCAAACTATGACGTGAATATAAGACTTAAAGTTTTGATTTCGTTTTCCAACGCTACAACAATAAAAAACGAACATGGCTGACATCAGATTCTACGTAGGATAATACCTCAACCAAAGAATATGCAATTCACACGGTTCTGCTTAAATAACATGGTCTTGGTTCTTTAAATTTCATGTAATTGGGTAGATTAAAGAGAGATTCCTGTGTATTACCTGTGATTTTACAGAAATGTCAACCAATGCGTCTCTTACTCTTAAACGAATTAACACCATACCTAAGCAGCCGGAAAAAGTACATTATGTAATAAGATTTTGTGTTCTGGTGGTGGTTTAAGAATGAAGGAGCTTTCTTTTCTCCAATTTTAACATGAGAAACAAATATTGAATACAGTAACATCATTTTATGTCGAATAAATGTTATCAAATGTTCATTTACATGAGACAAGGACGTAAAACACAGATAAATTAATTATGAATGGTAAAGTTAAATGATAACATCAATTTAAAGGTATCATCAATGGGAAATGTCCCCTTCAAATCACATTATATATGCCCATGCTTCATGTAAATTTCGATACACATACATACAGACGGGCGATCGTGATAACTACACAACAGTGCTGTTGACCATGAATAGTATATAAACACAGAATTGACTAGTTTGAGAAAACCCCTGATATTTTACAATTGTAGATTTCTAGTTACGATTCGGATTAGGTTGTAAATGTCTATAATGAAATATTATCTTTTAAAATGAATAACTGATAGATAAAATGAATTTGAATTCTTTATATGTTCCATATGAGCACAATTGTAAATGTGTGACCTCCCGTACGTACTGGCGATATGCTTTCATGTTGAATAAAACAAAAATATATTGTGAGTATAGTGAATTCGATGTTTCCTTTTTCAAATAATACGGTTTTCTTGGTTTTAGTATAGTTTCTAATTGAGATTCACGTTATGGGAATTCTTCCTTTATACGAGTACATTGTGCTTTAACCTAATGGTAGTTAATGAATATTTTTTTATTTTTATGCAGATCTATTAACAGTAACATCATCGTAGTGAAGCAAGCTTGATAGAAAATGTCAGTGTATGTATTCCAATGATGGCAAAACAACAGTCACAGACATTATTTATGATCATATACGACTACAAGATCAGAATGATATTTATGTATTTTATATCTATTAAACTACAACTGCATGGTCTTTAAGCACACCAGGGCATGAAATGCTCTAAGGCAAGGTGTGCTTTCAAAGTGTTTGTTTTTTTTCTACCTAGGTTGGTATTTTACTGTATCATGTTCAGCTTATTGTACTAAGCGAGGATTTTTTCCCCTGAATATTCTCATAGGACTGGGAACTCTAAAAAAATATTCAAAGGTAGATCCCAACATTTAGTAGATGTAATTTTTAAATTTAATTCTACTGCCAGTTGCGCATGTTTTTCCCTATGGCTTTAAATACTCGGTACAGTTCTTCTTTGCTCATCTATTTAAATCAGGGAGGTTAATGTGTGCACTACTGACAGTTGAAAAAAACTTAACAATAGAATTTTACTCAGCGTACCTATACCTTTACTTAAAATATCTCAGCGGTTGCCCTCCCCCTTTGAAAGGATGAAAAACGAGGGAAGTAACCGATGTGAAAAGTTATAATTTGTTCATGCTATAAGTTTTTATCTAGTCTGTACGACAAATCGTTTGAAATATTGTCAAATCCGATTAAAAAAGCGCAAAAAGAGCTAAAACTCTCGCCTTGAACATTGACTTGAAGATGTTACAGTAAATATCTATCAATAACCCTACTAGTATACAGGTCGTACTAAAAACATAACAATGTTTATGTAACAATACGATGAACTAATCCACGACATGGGGTGATCAGCATGACAATAAAATATTATTTTGTATTGAATTTAATATGTTTTACGAGTGTTTTGTTGGTGTTAAGGAAAAGATTTCGTCCATGACAAGCATTGAGTGGTGGTTTATCAACCACACTAATTTTGTTAAAATGATCTATACAACTTTCATTTTCAATTATTTCCTACCTTTGGAATGCATTAGTTTATTTTAATGTTTACACAAACACGTTGTGTTATTTTTGCGAACTATAATTGTTGTTATTGACCTGGTACAGATCTACATAAATATGTTGTTGGGACAACTAATATATATGGCTGCACATCCATCATGTTGATTAATATTGTTTTAGTGGATTAATTTACATCAACTCTTGAGCATATTGCTTTCAAACAAATTATTTTCGTTCTTCTCTGGCAATTATATGTAACCACTAGACCACACTACAGATTTGCTTGAAAAAACATTGAAGATCTATACCAGGTAAATATCAACATTTAACACAGGAATGGATGGGAGAATAAGGGACTTTAGTCAGATATTTCCCCTTGTATACTCCTCAAATAGGTAGGTCCAATCAGTTGGATTACTCGGATTTTATCCTTCCTTTTCAATGCAAATTTGCCAAAATTAGTCTTTCATAACTTTTTGGAAATCATTTTATTTGTTTGAAATTCAAGCTATGTACTTTTAAGGTAAAGAACTTTCTGAATCCAACACTTCTGTTAATATCTCCATTAACAAGAAATATATTAGATTTTATTTTATTATTTATAGTTAATTTTATTATCCTTACATAGGACTTCAATGATAAAATCCAAGGATTCCAACTTATAGGACATACTTACCAATTGGATTGCTTCAGGTTTTATAAGGGAAAGATAATTGACAAAAGACCCTTATTATGAACATACCGCGAAGTCGGAATCCACTTGATCCGGGATCGATGCTATAAAACTTGACAATGGACTCCATGCTCAAGAGCTCAATTTTTGTTACATGTGTAGAGTACTCATGCATGTCTCTATGATATGATTGATATAATTGAATAATGCAATACATAATTTATTTATTCGAGGTTTCTAAGATGCTTACTTATTAAGAACTGAATTGTTCTTTGAGTAGGGAGCTCTCGATCAAGTATTATAACATTTGGCCCTGTTATCATTTTGAGTTCCTATTTCAATGTTATGGGTATGTTATGAACGAGTATTCCAGAACCTCGTATCATTATGAACTAATGCTTTCATCATTATGTGAAGTACACACTCCTTACAATAGATAATATCGAGACTACATTGCCATCATATAGATCACGTGATGCTAGAAGTACCAAGTGACTTATGTTTAACGCACAACATCGGCGTCCAATAGTAAATGTGGCGTAATGAAGCAGAATGTAGCGTAAAGGAATATTAAATGGTCTGGTTTCTAATAAAAAACCCTTGCCAGAGAGATAAGGCGCATGTATATTGTACCAGGGCATATAATCACGTAATTGTGAGCATTTAAACAAGCTTTTGAATTCGTCAAGATAAAGAAATCAAGATAAGAAAGATACTCTTTTCGTGTTTATGAATTGATCTAAAAGTCCTTATATATGTAATAGAACTTAAAGAAGTTGCGAAGTTTAACGTCAGTTGCGACGTTTAGCGGCGTTGCGACGTTTAACGGCGCTACAAACACTACTTCACAGGAGCTTAAGGTTACATACCACTAAAAACACTTGTCTGACAGGCAGATGTGATGACTTATGAATCAGATTCCCATACAGGTCATCTTCCTATACAAAGCCTACATTTGAAGCATTTAGTGCGATGAAAGTGTGATAAACCATTACCAAAATATATCAATCTTACTCTGTTCACGTATGCACCAATGGTACTCAGGTGAGCGACAAAGGGTCTTCATGGCCGTCTTGTTTTATTTTACAATCATTACTTAACATTTTAATGATGCTTTTAATGTTTAGAAAACATAAATTAATTAGTAATTATGTTCATGACGTAAAAAACTTTGAGTGGTTTTAAGAGAATTTTAAGTGGGAGCAGTAGTCAGAAGAATCGCGGGGCTATCCTACTCAGTGTTTAACTTTTCGAATTCTTGAAAGGAATTCACTTGAAACTTCACATACGTCTGCGGGTAAAACTATTGGCGGTCACATACCAAGTTGCATAACTCTTGGAATGATTTTTGACTTAAGTATGACTCTTTTATACATAGATTTTGTTTTCGATCAGCTTTTAAGGAAAATTTTATCCTTGCAACAAGTCAAGGGATTTACTACTCACCATCGTCGAAAACCTGCGGTATTCATATTTTATGAAATAGAGGACATTTGTTTATTTTGGAGTAAGATCGATTATTTTTTCACGAATGAAAATATAATATTCTTAGCTCACGAGTGGAATAAATAGATCTTACGCCGAGATAAACACATTTTCTATTTAATTTATGCTTCAAACTGGTGTTATTCAATGTTTGTCTGATAGATGCCTTCACGACGCGCATCCAAACAGGGGAAATAACTAACTTAAGTGCATTGTTTCTAAACAGAGGAATATCCATTTTGTTTCACCGATTAATCCCGGTATTCCACTGGTAAGCATATAATAAAATATATACTGACACGCAAAAAAACATACACTCTTTAAACGTAAATTATGCCTAAGATATCAATTAAAATTAAATGAAATTTACATAGACATGTGGCAAATATATTTTGCTAAAGAATTATACCAAACATACCTACATTGAATTTAACTTTGTATGTGAAATTTGTATTTTACTGAGTGTATGTTTTTTTGTGAGTCAGTTTATTATCCTTGACAAATAATACCCTGGGTTACTGAGGATGTCTCCCCCCCCCCTAAACTGATTACCAACGGTATCCGGAAATTACCAATAAAAGTACAAACAAATAATCAATCTTGAATCAATCATTCTAGCATGTTTTCAAAAATTACGAAATAATTGAACACTTAATAAGTTACCGATCTGTAACAAAACATTCATAACCTACCAACGTGTTTGAAACTACAGTCCAACTTGTGCTAACGGCCACCTCCGAATAGCGGGCACCTGCGGACAGCGGCCATGCCGATTTCCCCCCGACCGAAAACGCTCTTAAAAGATCGTGAATACCGGCCACCTGTCGACTGCGACCAGCGGCCAGTCAAAACCATCCCCGCAGCCATTTTAGAACTGTGAACAACGGCCAGACGATCGGTTTGAAGACCAGGCCGCCATTTTTGTTGAAGTTCAGCTAAAAACCCGTAATCCGTTTTTCCGTATCTAATGAGGCAAAGTATACAGTACCTTTCAAAAGTTCTTAGGTAGCAAAAGTTTGATAAAAAAGATAATGCATACATGTGCCAAGTAATTTTACTCTAATTTAAGCTTATAAATGTAACATAGTTTGAATGATATGATAAAATAATAATTTGATAAATTAATTAATGTTGATTTTTAATTTTGCTCATACAAAACATTCTTCATTTTTTTCCTGTTTTATCTATAAAACACGATTTTATTCAATGACTTTTAGAAACCACTGTATATTTATAATTCGGCCAGTCAACTATTATTATACATATCATCGAAAGTTTCATTTAACATCTCTTCCCTCCGAACGCCCACCCCATGGATCGTGGTTTTATACTCGCCTCCATGAAAAGTATTTATTCCGTAACCTTACATGTCAAGATAAGGTTAATTAGCTTACGGCGAATTATATAATAGAAAACAATTCCATACGACATAATTCGTTACGATACGATACTATACCATGCTATGTCATGCCATAACATATCGTACCATACCATACCGTACCGTACCGTGCCGTGCCGTGCCGCACCGTACCCTATCGTACCGCACCACACTACACCACATCATCCGTACCGTACCGTACCGTACCGTACCGCACCGCATCGCACCGCATCACGCTACACCACATCACATTAAATCATATCATACCATCGTACCGCACCGCACCACACTTCACCACACCATACTTCACCATACCACACTACACCACACCATACTACACCAAACCACACTACACCACACCATACTACACCACACCATACTACACCAAACCACACTACACCACACCATACTACGCCACACCGCACCGCATCGCACCGCATCACGCTACACCACATCACATTAAATCATATCATACCATCGTACCGCACCGCACCACACTTCACCACACCATACTTCACCATACCATACTACACCATACCACACTACACCAAACCACACTACACCACACCATACTACACCAAACCACACTACACCACACCATACTACACCAAACCATACTACACCACACCATACTTCACCATACCACACTATACCATTTCACACTACACCATACCACACTAAACCACACCATACTACACCAAACCACACAAGACCACACCATGCTACACCACACCATACTACACCACACCACACTACACCACACCATACTACAACACACCATACTACACCAAACCACACCACACCATACTACACCAAACCACACTACACCACACCATACTACACCACACCATACTACACCAAACCACACTACACCACACCATACTACACCACACCATACTACACCACACCATACTTCACCATACCACACTACACCACACCATACTACACCAAACCACACTATACCACACCATACTACACCACACCATACTACACCAAACCACACTACACCACACCATACTACGCCACACCATACTACACCACACCACACTACACCATACCATACTACACCACACCATACTACACCACACCATACTACACCACACCATACTACACCACACCATACTACACCATACCACACTACACCACACCATACTACACCACACCATACTACACCACACCATACTTCACCATACCATACTACACCACACCATACTACACCACACCATACTACACCACACCATACTGCACCACACCATACTACACCACACCATACTACACCACACCATACTACACCACACCACACTACACCACTCAAAACTACACTACACCACACCATACTACACCACACCATACTACACCACACCACACTACACCATACCACACTACACCAAACCATACTACACCATACCTACATATACATACACCACACCACACTACACAACATTTCATTAAACTTCACTACACTACACCATACCAAAACATACCATACCATTCCTTTCCATTCCAAACCGTTCAGTACCTCTCCATGCAACACCAAACCACACTACACCAAACCATACCATACCAAAATGCTATAAGCTGTCTTTTTTATTTTTGGCGTTAAGTTTTCTTCTCAGTCCGTCAGCTTCTGAGGATGCCTTATGTCTATACACTGGCTAGGAACTTAAACATAACTAAATTGTATAAAAATACATTTTGTTAGAAAAAAACTTTTTTCCTCTTCAGGCCCCAGTTTCACAAACAAACTTAAGTACAAACTCAATTACAGACTTAAGTGTTTTTGTCTCTAAATAGCATGTCCTTGTCAGTTAATATGGCTGTAATTAGATGATCACAATAATGAAAATACATAAAATGTATCAACATAAAATATCGTAGGTTTTATTATAAACTTAAAGCCACAAACTAAGATTTCACTTGAGACTAAACTCAACAGTTCACTAACAGACTCAAATCAATACAATTGAATTAAACCTTATTCAAACATGTTTGGCAGTTTCATTTTGTATAAAATTACTTTTAAACAACTTTTTTAGTTTCTAAGGTTCATATTTGTGTTGAAACATTGACTAAATTAGCAAAATTAATGATCAAAATAAAAAATTGAGTTTGAGTACAAAGTTGAGTTTTTTCGTGAAACTGGGGCCTGGTCTTCCTGAGGTCTCAGCAGTGTTGATCGCACAATCCATTTCTCAAAAGGGCCGAAGACCGGCTACGGTTGGGTTGCTATATGTACTCTTCTGAGTACTAGGTTTCATACCGTTACCTGGCCGCGTTCCGACAAAAACCGGATGTGACGTCATTTTTAAACACGAGAATTCAACAAAAATCCACATAAATAAAGACATCATTGCAACAGTTAAAATAAACATAAAACAATATTATAGTTTTGTCATAAGAAAAAAAAAGAACGACATGAAAACACTAAATATTGTAATAAAAACAATAAATTTTGTTATTTTTTTTCCATCGACCTTTAATCATTCGGAACAACCTCGGCAATCATCTACGAAGATGTATAGAAGATCGCCGAGGTAGTTCCGAATAACCTTTATGATGTAATTTTTTTCACAAGACGGTGTCATGTAAGTTATCAATCCGTGATATTCACTAATGACGAGGTTACAAGTCATTTAAGTGTAGATATCACAAAGTTTATGTTTTGCAATTCGTCAAACTTGCGTAAAAGTCGATATTCTTATGTTTAATTAGTTTTTTTTGCAGTTTTTGAATTTTATTACAGTTGTTTTCTGTTGGGCTTTTTTGTTGTTTTCGTGGGTTTTTTAAGAAGATGGTTGATCATTTTGGAGTTGTCAGTTTATTCATTGTTTCTTTTATTATAACTCTTTTTTATCGCAGTCCAAGTACAAGAAGGGCACACTTCACTTGTGACATCATATTTTACCGAATTTGACCTTCTTATATGCAAGACTGTTTTCGATAATATTAATTTGTGAAATGAAGGGTATGCAGTCACGTGATTTTCGGAATGTTAACAAGCACTTGTTTTTCTTCATTTTTGCAGCAAAGTGTATTAATTCCATGTTATATGATATGTTCTGTTTTCAAATGATATGGTGTTTAATGTCAAATTACCTAGTTAAAAGACAAGTTCAACCTAAATACACCAAAATGTGCACTGTTTATTTTAAGAGCTATACTTGTCACCAGTTCAATTAAAAAGTCTTATATATAACTAATCAAATCTCATATAGTCTTCACACATTTATCGCATACCACGGCGATCTTCCTCGAATATAGTATGGATTACCTTATCCTTACCACTATCGTTAATGGGTTAGGTAAAGCGCAATAATGGCGGCGCCCATTATTGCATTATTACATTTGTGTAGCAGTTCTGAACAACATTAATCGGTCATTTTATAAGCCATCCGGCTAGACCAATCGGTAGCATACAAGTCTACTCAACAAGTGGAACAACTCTTGACGAACTAGCACAATAAGTTTGGTATGGATTGATGAATTGTAGGTTTGATTCCTGAGCAGCGAATACTTTCATGGAACTCGGTAATGAATTAACTTCTATTGCATTTCTCCCTCCTACCACTTATTCTCAGTTATGTAGGACAGTTTCTGTCACTGATGGAAATGTTTGCTTAGTAACTCGTTAACCGCTGAATCCAGAGATTTAGCCTTTGCAGGATCGGTGAGTAAGTTTACTGACCGTCGTGATATGACCAATAAAATGTGTTGCTACAGCGTAAAACCCAACCAAAAAAAAATACATGAAATGATCTCAATATTTCTAAAATAAATTTGACGAAAACCAACATACTGTTTTCTTTGTACCACGGAAACCATTAATCAAAAATGACAAACCGAGTTGATGAATTATTCAACTAAACAATTCACTTTTCAATTTTAATTGTTTAAGTGTTTAAAAATAATGGTCTTAAGTCACAATGCAAGCAGTGTCCTATTTGCTACGAGAGTTTAAAAATACGGAGATCAAACTTAAATTCAGGAGAATTATAATTTGTTCACGGGATGACAATTTACACGCGCACCGGGTAACCCGGATGTGGAAAAAGACGCGCCATTCCGTTATTTTTGTGAAACAAATTTTAAATAAAATGATTTTTATGGGAAAAAAACATGGCGTGAAGAAAAAAGACGAAAGATAAAGAAATGAAACCCGTCATGTAAAGTTTTATGTCAAATGCAGTTTTTACACCTCAGAAACTGTATTGCACTGACGGCTGTCGTGCGCACATCGCACGAAATGGCTCTCAAGTTTTAAGTACACAATTCTTTGACCCAGGTAACCTTTGCTCAAGTTGTATTTAGAAGTTGACTTAGTTCTTACTCTCATAAGCTTATCATTTTCAGACGATAAGTCTCACATCGTTCATAGACAGAAATTCAATATCATTTCTGAAGACTAAGATAAACACGCGATAAACCACTCGACCCATGGCTCACGTAAACAAAATCAACTTGTTAATAAATTAACAAATATAATTAATATAAATAATAGTTACGGCTTATTGAAGGACGACTTGAAATTTAGTAATGTAGTAAGTTTGTCGTAGAGCCTATATTTTCGTATTTAAACAATTAAATCTCAATTTCGCCTATGTCTGCTTCATTTCGTCCATGTCGCGCGAATTTCTCCATTGCGTATTGGTTTGTATAATATTATTTTAGTCATACGGTCCCACAATGAAACAAGCAATCCCCCCCTCAGCGGTTATTTCCCTTTATTGAATCAATAAAGTAGCAAAGCATGACTTAAGAACTGTGATAAGTTTGTGCAACGAGTGGTAGGCCTAAGCACAGTAACCATAAGCGTTCCGAACGCGCAAATTTAGAACGAAAATAATTTGGGTATGTTATCTCCCTTTAATTGATTTATAGGAGGATAAAAAAGGAGGAAACAAGAAAACTAAAACATCGACATTTAATTTAAGTAAGGACAGTATACAAATATTAACCCGCCAAAACTCACGAGATAACTTAAGGTAGAAAAAACGTTCGCCTATTACATATTACATTCTTAACCTATGGTAATTTGCTATTTTTAAAAATTGTAAATTTTGAATCCCCTGCACAAAATGTTTTTGCGTTCGACTTAATTTACCATTATTATTTTTTGAGAACGATTTGAAGCTACTAATCAAATCTCACTCCGTCAATTTGGATTTTATGAATGGTTATTTGATTGCTAAGGGAAACAACTCTTATTATAATATTTTAGTCTTTCAGCAGTTTTCTCCCTTGTTTAAAAGTGCGTGTAATGAAGTGATTTAAACTTAAACCTGCATAACTCCCTTTTTTCATAATAACTTAATCTTTAATGGATTTATATACCATAGGCGGATATAGCAGGGGACAGGGGGTCCGCCCCCCCCCAGAATTTGGAAAATGTACCGATTCAGTAGTGTAGTTAGTCATTTTTAATGAGCGTAAATCATTTTTCTTGGTGCATAACATATTAAATGTATTTAAGACGTAATGTCTACACCTGATACATGTAGCCAAAACAGGCAACCCTTTGATAGTGCATCGAGTGTGTAATTAATATTGTAAGAGGAACTATAACATATTATTCATTATCAGAATCCTCAGACAATGCGCTTTGGTATGATCGTAATTGTAGAACAATTTATCATTGTGTATTAAAACGCTACAGTTTAGAACATTAGACGTCGATTTTAGCATGTCACAGCGTCACAAATATAGACCGTTCTTTCATGTTGCGTATAATATTTTTGGCACGGGAGAAAGCAGGCTTCAAAAAAGGCGTACATGACGTCCAAAACGTCATTTACGGTGATTAATGTTGTTTTTTCATTGACATTCATAGCATTGTTCGTGCGCCCGAAACTCAACAAAGATTGACCTCGAAATGTCACATATAACATAATCGACACGGTTTCATGATTAAATTACATAATATACAGCATATTTATATTAGAAGATGGGTAAATGCGTTTGCACACCATTAAAATTGATATAAATGGTTAAACTTCACAATTGAAAATTATTTTATTTATGAATTCTATTGCTATGGTCACTGATTTTAGTTATAAATACAAAATGTCCGCCAACGTCGTTTTTGTGACTTTAATTACTGCCATATATAGCGATTGTTCTAATTACGGACACCCATAACTAGAAAAGGAGACATTGCAGGATCAGCGCCGAAATCGGATCATTGTGCAATATTTACATTGTTTTTAAATAAAAAACTGTTTGTTAATTTTGAAATATAACTCGTAATCCCCGGTAGGTCCCACATGTCCGCACGACGTTATGCGACGTTTTCGCATCTTCAGAGTTAGTGTACTTTAGATTTGGATTTTTTAATGTTTCTTGTAAATTGGAGATATTCTGCTTGTAATTTTCATAATTAATATAAGCGTGTTTTTCAAATGCATGGCATATTAATAATTACAGCACCAGGCGTCAAAATGCATGTCACACAGTAGTATATAAAACGTCAAAAAACAAGAAAATAACGCAATGGTCACTGGGTACTATCTTCAATTTCAACGCTGGATGAAGAATTTAGTGGTTATTTTATTACATCAAACTAAAGTAATTATGAAGCAAGCGATATAATTATTAAAAAAAGAAATTTCTGTGTGTCTTACTGTTATTTTCACACCACAAAATCTGTGTCACACAAGGCTATTTTGTACCATTTTTACTTTAGCGTAACGTCGCCTGTGTACGTTAAATTGTTGCAATAAAATATAAGTTACAAAACATTTTTCAAATAAATGAGCGTATAATTGTTCAAGAAAATGTACAGATCTATACATCAAATAATTTCGAGTCATGACGACATGATTATTGCGAGAGACCTGTCATGTTATTGTGGTGAGTGTTTAAATCGACAATACGGAAAATTGTTCACAAGCACTCACCGTCGGTAAATATGAATTAATGTCTCTCTCTGAAAAAAAAACAACAACAAATCAAAACAACCTCTGTACAGTTATACGCAAACATACCAATTCATGAATTGGTGAACCGGAACAATGTGCTTGCTGTGAATGCCTTCACCAAAGACTATTAATTACTACGAGTGCTCGAACCAGTGTACACGCTGCATACCAATACTACGGATGATTTCATAGCAAGCTATGATTTGGGTACAAAAGTTATAAAAAGGTCATTTCTACTCATAGAACGGAAATTAAAGTCTTAAATATGCCATTGATTTAAAAAAAAAAACACGGTGTCTGTACCAGCATATTCCATGATTTATATTTGTGCTGATTTTAAAGACAGCCTATCCAGATTAACTGAAATGTACCTCTTTCCATGTTGGCAAATGTAGAATAGGAATGAGAACAAAACTATTTGATTGATCGAATCATCATCTTTTTTGAGAAGCTGTAGAAATTAAAACAGTAATTATTTTATAGTACATGTAGATTTTCGTATGTGAAAATGAAATGCAATAAATGTACGTATTGTGTAACGTTATAACGCGACGTTGCTGTTTCTTTAATGTGACGCCGACGTGTATCAGGTAACCCTAGATAGGGACTATATACCGGCCTGGAAATGGGCCCGCTGGCCCCCGGAAAAAACGCATGATGTATACATCAGGGAAAAAGTGGATTTCGGGCCAAAAATCTTTGGTCCCGTTTTTGGCCTCAATTGGCCACAGGACATTCGCATAGAGGTATTTGGGCGGAATTTCGGGCAAAAACCGGCAATCGTGGCTAAAAAAGGGCAATTTACGCAAAACGCGCCTAACCCTAGATAGGGACTATGTACCGGCCTGGAAATTGTCCCGCTGGCCCCCGGAAGTGCCTCAGGAACCGGTTGTGGCACATTTCCTGGTTCGTCTTGACCATACGAAGGGACTGAGGCACAAATGGAACCAGTTCCAGAGAAAAAGTTTTTCCGCTCGAAAAAAACGCATGATAAATACATCAGGGAAAAAGTCGATTTCGCGCCAAAATTTTTGGTCCCGTTTTTGGCCTCAATTGGCCACAGGACATCAGCATAGACGTATTTGGCCGGAATTTCGGGCATAAACCGGCAATCGTGGCCAAAAACGGTAATTTACGCAAAACGCGCCTAACCCTAGACAGGGAGTATGTACCGACCTAAAAATTGTCCCGCTCGCCCCCGGAAGTGCCTCAGGTACCGGTTGTGGCACATTTCCTGGTTCGTCTGGACCATACAAAGGGACTGAGGCACAAATGGAACCGGTTCCAGAGAAAAAGGTTTTCCGCTCGAAAAACGCATGATGTATACATCAGGGAAAAAGTCGATTTCGGGCCAAAATTTTTTGGACCGTTTTTGGCCTCAATTGGCCACAGGACATCCGCATAGACTTATTTGGGCGGAATTTCGGGCATAAACCGGCAATCGTGGCCATAAACGGCAATTTACGCAAAACGCGCTTAACCCTAGATAGGGACTATGTACCGGCCTGAAAATTGGCCGGCTGGCCCACGGAAATGCCTCAGGAACCAGATGTGGCACATTTCCTGGTTCGTCTGGACCATACGAAGGGACTGAGGCACAAATGAAACCGGTTCCAGAGAAAAAGCATCAGGGAAAAAGTCGATTTCGGGCCAAAATATTTTGGTCCCGTTTTTTCCCTCATTTGGCCACAGGACATCCGCACAGACGTATTTGGGCAGAATTTTGGGCATAAACCGGCAATCGTGGCCAAAAACGGCAATTTACGCATAACGCGCCTAACCGTAGATGGGTCTATGTACCGGCGTGGAAATGGGCCCGCTGGCCCCCGGAAGTGCCTCAGGTACGGGTTGTGGCACATTTCTTCGTTCGTCTGGACCATACAAAGGGACAGAGGCACAAATGGAACCGGTTCCAGAGAAAAAGTTTTTCCGCTCGAAAAAACGCATGATGTATACATCAGGGAAAAAGTCGATTTCGGGCCAAAAATTATTGGTCCCGTTTTTGGCCTCAATTGGCCACAGGACATCCGCACAGACGTATTTGGGCAGAATTTTGGGCATAAACCGGCAATCGTGGCAAAAAACGGCAATTTACGCATAACGCGCCTAACCCTAGATGGGTCTATGTACCGGCCTGGAAATGGGCCCGCTGGCTCCCGGAAGTGCATCAGGTACGGGTTGTGGCACATTTCCTGGTTCGTCTGGACCATACAAAGGGACTGAGGCACAAATGGAACCGGTTCCAGAGAAAAAGTTTTTCCGCTCGAAAAAACGCATGAGGTATACATCAGGGAAAAAGTCGATTTCGGGCCGAAAATTTTTGGTCCCGTTTTTGGCCTCAATTGGCCACACGGACATCCGCACAAACGTATTTGGGCAGAATTTTGGGCATAAACCGGCATTCGTGGCCAAAAACGGCAATTTACGCATAACGCGCCTAACCCTAGATGGGCCTATGTACCGGCCTGGAAATGGGCCCGCTGGCCCCCGGAAGTGCCTCAGGTACGGGTTGTGGCACATTTCCTGGTTCGTCTGGACCATACAAAGGGACTGAGGCACAAATGGAACCGGTTCCAGAGAAAAAGTTTTTCCGCTCGAAAAAACGCATGATGTATACATCAGGGAAAAAGTCGATTTCGGGCCAAAAAGTTTTGGTAATGTTTTGGGCCTCAATTGGTCACAGGACATCCGCACAGACGTATTTGGGCAGAATTTTGGGCATAAACCGGCAATCGTGGCCAAAAACGGCAATTTACGCATAACGCGCCTAACCCTAGATGGGTCTATGTACCGGCCTGGAAATGGGCCCGCTGGCCCGCGGAAGTGCTTCAGGTACGGGTTGTGGCACATTTCCTGGTTCGTCTGGACCATACAAAGGGACTAAGGCACAAATGGAACCGGTTCCAGAGAAAAAGTTTTTCCGCTCGAAAAAACGCATGATGTATACATCAGGGAAAAAGTCGATTTCGGGCCAAAAATTTTGGTCCCGTTTTTGGCCTCAATTGGCCACAGGACAGACGTATTTGGGCAGCATTTTGGGCATAAACCGGCAATCGTGGCCAAAAACGGCAATTTACACATAACGCGCATAACCCTAGATGGGTCTATGTACCGGCCTGGAAATTGGCCCGCTAGGCCCCCGGAAGTGCCTCAGGTACGGGTTGTGGCACATTTCCTGGTTCGTCTGGACCATACAAAGGGACTGAGGCACAAATGGAACCGGTTCCAGAGAAAAGTTTTCCGCTCGAAAAAACGCATGATGTATACATCAGGGAAAAAGTTGATTTCGAGCCAAAAATTTTTGGTCCCGTTTTTGGCCTCAATTGGCCACAGGACATCCGCACAGACGTATTTGAGCAGAATTTTGGGCATAAACCGGCAATCGTGGCCAAAAACGGCAATTTACGCATAACGCGCCTAACCCTAGATGGGTCTATGTACCGGCCTGGAAAAGGGCCCGCTGGCCCCCGGAAGTGCCTCAGGTACGGGTTGTGGCACATTTCCTGGTTCGTCTGGACCATACAAAGGGACTGAGGCACAAATGGAACCGGTTCCAGAGAAAAAGTTTTTCCGCTCGAAAAAACGCATGATGTATACATCAGGGAAAAAGTCGATTTCGGGCCAAAAATTTTTGGTCCCGTTTTTGGCCTCAATTGGCCACAGGACATCCGCATAGACGTATTTGGGCATAATTTTGGGCATAAACCGGCAATCGTGGCCAAAAACGGCAATTTACCCTAACGCGCCTAACCCTAGATGGGTCTATGTACCGGCCTGGAAATGGGCCCGCTGGCCCCCGGAAGTGCCTCAGGTACGGGTTGTGGCACATTTCCTGGTTCGTCTGGACCATACAAAGGGACTGAAGCACAAATGGAACCGGTTCCAGAGAAAAAGTTTTTCCGCTCGAAAAAACGCATGATGTATACATCAGGGAAAAAGTCGATTTCGGGCCAAAAATTTTTGGTCCCGTTTTTGGCCTCAATTGGCCACAGGACATCCGCATAGACGTATTTGGGCAGAATTTTGGGCATAAACCGGCAATCGTGGCCAAAAACGGCAATTTACGCATAAACGCGCCTAACCCTAGATGGGTCTATGTACGGCCTGGAAATGGGCCCGCTGGCCCCCGGAAGTGCCTCAGGTACGGGTTGTGGCACATTTCCTGGTTCGTCTGGACCATACAAAGGGACTGAGGCACAAATGGAACGGTTCCAGAGAAAAGTTTTTCCGCTCGAAAAAACGCATGATGTATACATCAGGGAAAAAAACGATTTCAGGCCAAAAATTTTTGTTCCCGTTTTTGGCCTCAATTGGCCACAGGACATCCGCATAGACGTATTTGGGCATAATTTTGGGCATAAACCGGCAATCGTGGCCAAAAACGGCAATTTACGCATAACGCGCCTAACCTTAGATGAGTCTATGTACCGGCCTGGAAATGGGCCCGCTGGCCCCCGGAAGTGCCTCAGGTACGGGTTGTGGCACATTTCCTGGTTCGTCTGGACCATACAAAGGGACTGAGGCACAAATGTGACCGGTTCCAGAGAAAAAGTTTTTCCGCTCAAAAAAACGCATGATGTATACATCAGGGAAAAAGTCGATTTCGGGCCAAATATTTTTGGTCCCGTTTTTGGCCTCAATTGGCCACAGGACATCCGTATAGACGTATTTGGGCAGAATTTTGGGCATAAACCCGGCAATCGTGGCCAAAAACGGCAATTTACGCATAACGCGCCTAACCCTAGATGGGTCTATGTACCGGCCTGGAAAAGGGCCCGCTGGCCCCCGGAAGTGCCTCAGGTACGGGTTGTGGCACATTTCCTTGGTTCGTCTGGACCATACAAAGGGACTGAGGCACAAATGGAACCGGTTCCAGAGGAAAAAGTTTTTCCGCTCGAAAAAAACGCATGATGTATACATCAGGGAAAAAGTCGATTCGGGCAAAAAATTTTTGGTCCCGTTTTTGGCCTCAATTGGCCACAGGACATCCGCATAGACGTAATTGGGCAGAATTTTGGGCATAAACCGCAATCGTGGCCAAAAACGGCAATTTACGCATAACGCGCCTAACCCTAGATGGGTCTATGTACCGGCCTGGAAATGGGCCCGCTGGCCCCGGAAGTGCCTCAGGTACGGGTTGTGGCACATTTCATGGTTCATCTGGACAATACAAAGGGACTGAGGCACAAATGGAAACCGGTTCCAGAGAAAAAGTTTTTCCGCTCGAAAAACGCATGATGTAAACATCAGGGAAAAAGTCGATTTCGGGCCAAAAATTTTGGTCCCGTTTTTGGCCTCAATTGGCCACAGGACATCCGCATAGACGTATTTTGGGCAGAATTTTGGGCATAAACCGGCAATCGTGGCCAAAAACGGCAATTTACGCATAACGCGCCTAACCCTAGATGGGTCTATATAACGGCCTGGAAATGGGCCCGCTGGCCCCCGGAAGTGCCTCAGGTACGGGTTGTGGCACATTTCCTGGTTCGTCTGGACCATACAAAGGGACTGAGGCACAAATGGAACCGGTTCCAGAGAAAAAGTTTTTCCGCTCGAAAAAACGCATGATGTATACATCAGGGAAAAAGTCGATTTCGGGCCAAAAATTTTTGGTCCCGTTTTTGGCCTCAATTGGCCACAGGACATCCGCATAGACGTATTTTGGGCAGAATTTTGGGCATAAACCGGCAATCGTGGCCAAAAACGGCAATTTACGCATAACGCGCCTAACCCTAGATGGGTCTATGTACCGGCCTGGAAATGGGCCCGCTGGCCCCCGGAAGTGCCTCAGGTACGGGTTGTGGCACATTTCCTGGTTCGTATGGACCATACAAGGGACTGAGGCACAAATGGAACCGGTTCCAGAGAAAAAGTTTTTCCGCTCGAAAAAAAACGCCCATTGATGTATACATCAGGGAAAAAGTCGATTTCGGGCCAAAAATTTTTGGTCCCGTTTTTGGCCCTCAATTTGGCCACAGGACATCCGCATAGACGTATTTGGGCAGAATTTTGGGCATAAACCGGCAATCGTGGCCAAAACGGCAATTTACACTATAACGCGCCTAACCCTAGATAGGTCTATGTACCGGCCTGGAAATGGGCCCGCTGGCCCCCGAAAGTGCCTCAGGTACGGGTTGTGGCACATTTCCTAGTTCATCTGGACCATACAAAGGGACTGAGGCACAAATGGAACCGGTTCCAGAGAAAAAGTTTTTCCGCTCGAAAAAACGCATGATGTATACATCAGGGAAAAAGTCGATTTCGGGCCAAAAATTTTTGTCCCCGTTTTTGGCCTCAATTGGCCACAGGACATCCGCATAGACGTATTTGGGCAGAATTTTGGGCATAAACCGGCAATCGTGGCCAAAAACGGCAATTTACGCATAACGCGCCTAACCCTAGATGGGTCTATGTACCGGCCTGGAAATGGGCCCGCTGGCCCCCGGAAGTGCCTCAGGTACGGGATGTGGCACATTTCCTTGTTCGTCTGGACCATACAAAGGGACTGAGGCACAAATGGAACCGGTTCCAGAGAAAAAAGTTTTTCAGCTCGAAAAAACGCATGATGTATACATCAGGGAAAAAGTCGATTTCGGGCCAAAAACTTTTTGGTCCCGTTTTTGGCCTCAATTGGCCACAGGACATCCGCATAGACGTATTTGGGCAGAATTTTTGGCATAAACCGGCAATCGTGGCCAAAAACGGCAATTTACGCATAACGCGCCTAACCCTAGATGGGTCTATGTACCGGCCAGGAAATGGGCCCGCTGGCCCCCGGAAGTGCCTCAGGTACGGGTTGTGGCACATTTCCTGGTTCGTCTGGACCATACAAAGGGACTGAGGCACAAATGGAACCGGTTCCAGAGAAAAAGTTTTTCCGCTCGAAAAAACGCATGATGTATACATCAGGGAAAAAGTCGATTTCGGGCCAAAAAATTTTGGTCCCGTTTTTGGCCTCAATTGGCCACAGGACATCCGCATAGACGTATTTGGGCAGAATTTTGGGCATAAACCGGCAATCGTGGCCAAAAACGGCAATTTACGCATAACGCGCCTAACCCTAGATGGGTCTATGTACCGGCCTGGAAATGGGCCCGCTGGCCCCCGGAAGTGCCTCAGGTACGGGTTGTGGCACATTTCCTGGTTCGTCTGGACCATACAAAGGGACTGAGGCACAAATGGAACCGGTTCCAGAGGAAAAAGTTTTTCCGTTCGAAAAAACGCATGATGTATACATCAGGGAAAAAAGTCGATTTCGGGACCAAAAATTTTGGCCTCAATTGGCCACAGGACATCCGCATAGACGTATTTGGGCATAATTTTGGGCATAAACCGGCAATCGTGGCCAAAAACGGCAATTTACGCATAACGCGCCTAACCCTAGATGGGTCTATGTACCGGCCTGGAAATGGCCCGCTGGCCCCCGGAAGTGCCTCAGGTACGGGGTTGTGGCACATTTCCTGGTTCGTCTGGACCATACAAAGGGACTGAGGCACAAATGGAACCGGTTCCAGAGAAAAAGTTTTTCCGCTCGAAAAAACGCATGATGTATACATCAGGAAAAAGTCGATTTCGGGCCAAAAATTTTTGGTCCCGTTTTTGGCCTCAATTGGCCACAGGACAACCGCATAGACGTATTTGGGCAGAATTATGGGCATAAACCGGCAATCGTGGCCAAAAACGGCAATTTACGCATAACGCGCCTAACCCTAGATGGGTCTATGTACCGGCCTGGAAATGGGCCCGCTGGCCCCCGGAAGTGCCTCAGGTACGGGTTGTGGCACATTTCCTGGTTCGTCTGGACCATACAAAGGGACTGAGGCACAAATGGAACCGGTTCCAGAGAAAAAGTTTTTCCGCTCGAAAAAACGCATGATGTATATATCAGGGAAAAAGTCGATTTCGGGCCAAAACTTTTTGGTCCCGTTTTTTGGCCTCAATTGGCCACAGGACATCCGCATAGACGTATTTGGGCATAATTTTGGGCATAAACCGGCAATCGTGGCCAAAAACGGCAATTTACGCATAACGCGCCTAACCCTAGATGGGTCTATGTACCGGCCTGGAAATGGGCCCGCTGGCCCCCGGAAGTGCCTCAGGTACGGGTTGTGGCACATTTCCTGGTTCGTCTGGACCATACAAAGGGACTGAGGCACAAATGGAACCGGTTCTAGAGAAAAAAGTTTTTCCGCTCGAAAAAACGCATGATGTATACATCAGGGAAAAAGTCGATTTCGGGCCAAAAATTTTTGGTCCCGTTTATGGCCTCAATTGGCCACAGGACATCCGCATAGACGTATTTGGGCAGAATTTTGGACATAAACCGGCAATCGTGGCCAAAAACGGCAATTTACGCATAACGCGCCTAACCCTAGATGGGTCTATGTACCGGCCTGGAAATGGGCCCGCTGGCCCCCGGAAGTGCCTCAGATACGGGTTGTGGCACATTTCCTGGTTCGCCTGGACCATACAAAGGGACTGAAGCACAAATGGAACCGGTTCCAGAGAAAAAGTTTTTCCGCTCGAAAAAACGCATGATGAATACATCAGGGAAAAAGTCGATTTCGGGCCAAAAATTTTTGGTCCCGTTTTTGGCCTCAATTGGCCACAGGACATCCGCATAGACGTATTTGGGCATAATTTTGGGCATAAACCGGCAATCGTGGCCAAAAACGGCAATTTACGCATAACGCGCCTAACCCTAGATGGGTCTATGTACCGGCCTGGAAATGGGCCCGCTGGCCCCCGGAAGTGCCTCAGATACGGGTTGTGGCACATTTCCTGGTTCGTCTGGACCATACAAAGGGACTGAGGCACAAATGGAACCGGTTCCAGAGAAAAAGTTTTTTCGCTCGAAAAAACGCATGATGAATACATCAGGGAAAAAGTCGATTTCGGGCCAAAAATTTTTGGTCCCGTTTTTGGCCTCAATTGGCCACAGGACATCCGCATAGACATATTTGGGCAGAATTTTGGGCATAAACCGGCAATCGTGGCCAAAAACGGCAATTTACGCATAACGCGCCTAACCCTAGATGGGTCTATGTACCGGCCTGGAAATGGGCCCGCTGGCCCTCGGAAGTGTCTCAGGTACGGGTTGTGGCACATTTGCTGGTTCGTCTGGACCATACAAAGGGACTGAGGCACAAATGGAACCGGTTCCAGAGAAAAAGTTTTTCCGCTCGAAAAAACGCATGATGTATACATCAGGGAAAAAGTCGATTTCGGGCCAAAATTTTTGGTCCCGTTTTTGGCCTCAATTGGCTACAGGACATCCGCATAGACGTATTTGGGCAGAATTTTGGACATAAACCGGCAATCGTGGCCAAAAACGGCAATTTACGCATAACGCGCCTAACCCTAGATGGGTCTATGTACCGGCCTGGAAATGGGCCCGCTGGCCCCCCGGAAGTGCCTCAGGTACGGGTTGTGGCACATTTCCTGGTTCGTCTGGACCATACAAAGGGACTGAGGCACAAATGGAACCGGTTCCAGAGAAAAAGTTTTTCCGCTCGAAAAAACGCATGATGTATACATCAGGGAAAAAGTCGATTTCGGGCCAAAAATAGTTGTACCCGTTTTTGGCCTCAATTGGCTACAGGACATCCGCATAGACGTATTTGGGCAGAATTTTGGGCATAAACCGGCAATCGTGACCAAAAACGGCAATTTACGCATAACGCGCCTAACCCTAGATGGGTCTATGTACCGGCCTGGAAATGGGCCCCCTGGCCCTCGGAAGTGTCTCAGGTACGGGTTGTGGCACATTTGCTGGTTCGTCTGGACCATACAAAGGGACTGAGGCACAAATGGAACCGGTTCCAGAGAAAAAGTTTTTCCGCTCGAAAAAACGCATGATGAATACATCAGGGAAAAAGTCGATTTCAGGCCAAAAATTTTTGGTCCCGTTTTTGGCCTCAATTGGCCACAGGACATCCGCATAGACATATTTGGGCATAATTTTGGGCATAAACCGGCAATCGTGGCCAAAAACGGCAATTTACGCATAACGCGCCTAACCCTAGATGGGTCTATGTACCGGCCTGGAAATGGGCCCGCTGGCCCTCGGAAGTGTCTCAGGTACGGGTTGTGGCACATTTGCTGGTTCGTCTGGACCATACAAAGGGACTGAGGCACAAATGGAACCGGTTCCAGAGAAAAAGTTTTTCCGCTCGAAAAAAACGCATGATGTATACATCAGGGAAAAAGTCGATTTCGGGCCAAAAATTTTTGGTCCCGTTTTTGGCCTCAATTGGCCACAGGACATCCGCATAGACGTATTTGGGCAGAATTTTGGGCATAAACCGGCAATCGTGGCCAAAAACGGCAATTTACGCATAACGCGCCTAACACTAGATGGGTCTATGTACCGGCCTGGAAATGGGCCCGCTGGCCCCGGAAGTGCCTCAGGTACGGGTTGTGGCACATTTCCTGGTTCGTCTGGACCATACAAAGGGACTGAGGCACAAATGGAACCGGTTCCAGAGAAAAAGTTTTTCCGCTCGAAAAAACGCATGATGTATACATCAGGGAAAAAGTCGATTTCGGGCCAAAAATTTTTGGTCCCGTTTTTGGCCTCAATTGGCCACAGGACATCCGCATAGACGTATTTGGGCAGAATTTTGGGCATAAACCGGCAATCGTGACCAAAAACGGCAATTTACGCATAACGCGCCTAACCCTAGATGGGTCTATGTACCGGCCTGGAAATGGGCCCGCTGGCCCCCGGAAGTGCCTCAGGTACGGGTTGTGGCACATTTCCTGGTTCGTCTGGACCATACAAAGGGACTGAGGCAGAAATAGAACCGGTTCCAGAGAAAAAGTTTTTCAGCTCGAAAAAACGCATGATGTATACATCAGGGAAAAAGTCGATTTCGGGCCAAAAATTTTTGGTCCCGTTTTTGGCCTCAATTGGCCACAGGACATCCGCATAGACGTATTTGGGCATAATTTTGGGCATAAACCGGCAATCGTGGCCAAAAAACGGCAATTTACGCATAACGCGCCTAACCCTAGATGGGTCTATGTACCGGCCTGGAAATGGGCCCGCTGGCCCCCGGAAGTGCCTCAGGTACGGGTTGTGGCACATTTCCTGGTTCGTCTGGACCATACAAAGGGACTGAGGCACAAATGGAACCGGTTCCAGAGAAAATGTTTTTCCGCTCGAAAAAACGCATGATGTATACATCAGGGAAAAAGTCGATTTCGGGCCAAAAATTTTTGGTCCCATTTTTGGCCTCAATTGGCCACAGGACATCCGCATAGACGTATTTGGGCATAATTTTGGGCATAAACCGGCAATCGTGGCCAAAAACGGCAATTTACCTATAACGCGCCTAACCCTAGATGGGTCTATGTACCGGCCTGGAAATGGGCCCGCTGGCCCCCGGAAGTGCCTCAGGTACGGGTTGTGGCACATTTCCTGGTTCGTCTGGACCATACAAAGGGACTGAGGCACAAATGTAACCGGGTTCCAGAGAAAAAGTTTTTCCGCTCGAAAAAACGCATTGATGTATACATCAGGGAAAAAGTCGATTTCGGGCCAAAACTTTTTGGGGTCCCGTTTTGGCCTCAATTGGCCACAGGACATCCGCATAGACGTATTTGGGCGGAATTTTGGGCATAAACCGGCAATCGTGGCCAAAACGGCAATTTACGCATAACGCGCCTAACCCTAGATGGGTCTATGTACCGGCCTGGAAATGGGCCCGCTGGCCCCCGGAAGTGCCTCAGGTACGGGTTGTGGCACATTTCCTGGTTCGTCTGGACCATACAAAGGGACTGAGGCACAAATGGAACCGGTTCCAGAGAAAAAGTTTTTCTGCTCGAAAAAACGCATGATGTATACATCAGGGAAAAAGTCGATTTCGGGCCAAAAATTTTTGGTCCCGTTTTTGGCCTCAATTGGCCACAGGACATCCGCATAGACGTATTTGGGCATAATTTTGGGCATAAACCGGCAATCGTGGCCAAAAACGGCAATTTACGCATAACGCGCCTAACCCTAGATGGGTCTATGTACCGGCCTGGAAATGGGCCCGCTGGCCCCCGGAAGTGCCTCAGGTACGGGTTGTGGCACATTTTCTGGTTCGTCTGGACCATACAAAGGGACTGAGGCACAAATGGAACCGGTTCCAGAGAAAAAGTTTTTCCGCTCGAAAAAACGCATGATGTATACATCAGGGAAAATGTCGATTTCGGGCCAAAAATTTTTGGTCCCGTTTTTGGCCTCAATTGGCCACAGGACATCCGCATAGACGTATTTGGGCAGAATTTTGGGCATAAACCGGCAATCGTGGCCAAAAACGGCAATTTACGCATAACGCGCCTAACCCTAGATGGGTCTATGTACCGGCCTGGAAATGGGCCCGCTGGCCCCCGGAAGTGCCTCAGGTACGGGTTGTGGCACATTTCCTGGTTCGTCTGGACCATACAAAGGGACTGAGGCACAAATGGAACCGGTTCCAGAGAAAAAGTTTTTCCGCTCGAAAAAACGCATGATGTATACATCAGGGAAAAAGTCGATTTCGGGCCAAAAATTTTTGGTCCCGTTTTTGGCCTCAATTGGCCACAGGACATCCGCATAGACGTATTTGGGCAGAATTTTGGGCATAAACCGGCAATCGTGGCCAAAAACGGCAATTTACGCATAACGCGCCTAACCCTAGATGGGTCTATGTACCGGCCTGGAAATGGGCCCGCTGGCCCCCGGAAGTGCCTCAGGTACGGGTTGTGGCACATTTCCTGGTTCGTCTGGACCATACAAAGGGACTGAGGCACAAATGGAACCGGTTCCAGAGAAAAAGTTTTTCCGCTCGAAAAAACGCATGATGTTATACATCAGGGAAAAAGTCGATTTCGGGCCAAAAATTTTTGGTCCCATTTTTGGCCTCAATTGGCCACAGGACATCCGCATAGACGTATTTGGGCATAATTTTGGGCATAAACCGGCAATCGTGGCCAAAAACGGCAATTTACCTATAACGCGCCTAACCCTAGATTGGTCTATGTACCGGCCTGGAAATGGGCCCGCTGGCCCCCGGAAGTGCCTCAGGTACGGGTTGTGGCACATTTCCTGGTTCGTCTGGACCATACAAAGGGACTGAGGCACAAATGGAACCGGTTCCAGAGAAAAAGTTTTTCCGCTCGAAAAAACGCATGATGTATACATCAGGGAAAAAGTCGATTTCGGGCCAAAAATTTTTGGTCCCGTTTTTGGCCTCAATTGGCCACAGGACATCCGCATAGACGTATTTGGGCAGAATTTTGGGCATAAACCGGCAATCGTGGCCAAAAACGGCAATTTACGCATAACGCGCCTAACCCTAGATGGGTCTATGTACCGGCCTGGAAATGGGCCCGCTGGCCCCCGGAAGTGCCTCAGGTACGGGTTGTGGCACATTCCTGGTTCGTCTGGACCATAACAAAGGGACTGAGGCACAAATGGAACCGGTTCCAGAGAAAAAGTTTTTCCGCTCGAAAAAACGCATGATGTATACATCAGGGAAAAAGTCGATTTCGGGACAAAAAAATTTTGGTCCCGTTTTTGGCCTCAATTGGCCACAGGACATCCGCATAGACGTATTTGGGCATAATTTTGGGCATAAACCGGCAATCGTGGCCAAAAACGGCAATTTACCTATAACGCGCCTAACCCTAGATGGGTCTATGTACCGGCCTGGAAATGGGCCCGCTGGCCCCCGGAAGTGCCTCAGGTACGGGTTGTGGCACATTTCCTGGTTCGTCTGGACCATACAAAGGGACTGAGGCACAAATGTAACCGGTTCCAGAGAAAAAGTTTTTCCGCTCGAAAAAACGCATGATGTATACATCAGGGAAAAAGTCGATTTCGGGCCAAAACTTTTTGGTCCCGTTTTTGGCCTCAATTGGCCACAGGACATCCGCATAGACGTATTTGGGCAGAATTTTGGGCATAAACCGTCAATCGTGGCCAAAAACGGCAATTTACGCATAACGCGCCTAACCCTAGATGGGTCTATGTACCGGCCTGGAAATGGGCCCGCTGGCCCCCGGAAGTGCCTCAGGTACGGGTTGTGGCACATTTCCTGGTTCGTCTGGACCATACAAAGGGACTGAGGCACAAATGGAACCGGTTCCAGAGAAAAAGTTTTTCCGCTCGAAAAAACGCATGATGTATACATCAGGGAAAAAGTCGATTTCGGGCCAAAAATTTTTGGTCCCGTTTTTGGCCTCAATTGGCCACAGGACATCCGCATAGACGTATTTGGGCATAATTTTGGGCATAAACCGGCAATCGTGGCCAAAAACGGCAATTTACGCATAACGCGCCTAACACTAGATGGGTCTATGTACCGGCCTGGAAATGGGCCCGCTGGCCCCCGGAAGTGCCTCAGGTACGGGTTGTGGCACATTTCCTGGTTCGTCTGGACCATACAAAGGGACTGAGGCACAAATGGAACCGGTTCCAGAGAAAAAGTTTTTCCGCTCGAAAAAACGCATGATGTATACATCAGGGAAAAAGTCGATTTCGGGCCAAAAATTTTTGGTCCCGTTTTTGGCCTCAATTGGCCACAGGACATCCGCATAGACGTATTTGGGCATAATTTTGGGCATAAACCGGCAATCGTGACCAAAAACGGCAATTTACGCATAACGCGCCTAACCCTAGATGGGTCTATGTACCGGCCTGGAAATGGGCCCGCTGGCCCCCGGAAGTGCCTCAGGTACGGGTTGTGGCACATTTCCTGGTTCGTCTGGACCATACAAAGGGACTGAGGCACAAATGGAACCGGTTCCAGAGAAAAAGTTTTTCCGCTCGAAAAAACGCATGATGTATACATCAGGGAAAAAGTCGATTTCGGGCCAAAAATTTTTGGTCCCGTTTTTGGCCTCAATTGGCCACAGGACATCCGCATAGACGTATTTGGCATAATTTTGGGCATAAACCGGCAATCGTGGCCAAAAACGGCAATTTACGCATAACGCGCCTAACCCTAGATGGGTCTATGTACCGGCCTGGAAATGGGCCCGCTGGCCCCCGGAAGTGCCTCAGGTACGGGTTGTGGCACATTTCCTGGTTTGTCTGGACCATACAAAGGGACTGAGGCACAAATGGAACCGATTCCAGAGAAAAAGTTTTTCCGCTCGAAAAAAACGCATGATGTATACATCAGGGAAAAAGTCGATTTCGGGCCAAAAATTTTTGGTCCCGTTTTTGGCCTCAATTGGCCACAGGACATCCGCATAGACGTTTTTGGGCATAATTTTGGGCATAAACCGGCAATCGTGACCAAAAACGGCAATTTACGCATAACGCGCCTAACCCTAGATGGGTCAATGTACCGGCCTGGAAATGGGCCCGCTGGCCCCCGGAAGTGCCTCAGGTACGGGTTTGTGGCACATTTCCTGGTTCGTCTGGACCATACAAAGGGACTGAGGCACAAATAGTAACCGGTTCCAGAGAAAAA